>JAENPR010000238.1:600000-806529 GCA_018135685.1 Themeda triandra | reverse complement strand
CTACTTTGGAGATTGGGATCCTTCGGTGGAATACACCCGTATCAAGTATTCCCATCCTTTGGAATGTACTCGTTGGAAGACTAGAGTGAGTATCTATTCCCATGGAGAAGTCCCGACAATTTGGATCATGAGAGAGTTTACTAGCATCAGGATCACCGCCATACTTTGCAAAAGCGGCATAGAAGATGCAGCTTTTGGGGCATGTATAAGTCTCCGAGGTCATCATCGTCGTCGATCAATGCAACGCGACCACTATCGTTATCTGCCTTATGAGGACCAGAGCTACAACGGCGGATGGGTGATGGATAGTCCTCAGCGGCAAGGCCCGGGTCTCAAAGTTTTATTCAAGTTTGGACATAATGTATGCAATCAAAGAGACGGTTGGAAGAAGTGGTATGTCAACAAGGAAAAGATCCGGAGAGGCTGCGAAGGAATCGAGATGATCTTAAGGCAATTGGAGAACCCAAGATTTATGAATTTTCTCCTCAAGCCTTGCCCTTAGGTTCGGGATTTCCCCTCTAATGTAAAGTCGATAGATCTCGTTAAGTCTAAATTGAGTCCTTTGGTGCTAAGTGAACTTGAGTGCTTGTTGAGTTGTCTTTGTGCCTTTTGAGTGATTTGCATCTTTGTAATGAGTGCAATGATTTTGTGGTTTTAACTGCAATTTCATTTAGTTTATAGGTATAGGTTTAATGAATAGAGGGTTGGGTTTTTGTTCCTTCCCGTTCTCCCTATCCTGTCCTCTTGAAGTATTCTGCATACTTTGGATTCTACCTCTGTCCTCGAGCAACCAAAAACCATGAGAAAATTCTGGACCATATTATACTTTGGCAACTTTCTCGAAGCACAAGAATCACCAGCAAAGCTGTTTTGGTTTGGGAGTTACAAAAATCACAAGACGAAGAGTCCGTGCTGTCAGAAATCTGAAGTAGTCTGTGAAGATCTGGTCACAACGTTTTCTCTGTTTGAGCAATGGTCATGTGATTTTTCTGGAAGAAACTAGACTTCTGTACCTTTCCCGCGCCTTCGAAATCACTTTCGTATCAACTCCAGATTGGGAGCTACGAAATTTACAAGGCGGTGTATGTGAGCTGTCTGGAATCTGGAACAGTTTCTGTTGTGGAGTGTATTCGATCAATTTAACTGCAGAATCAGGAAACATGTTCTACACAAAAGTTACAGAGGATTTCATAAGCTTTCCAACGGTGTATGGTATGATTATATTGGATCGACAGAGCTTGAAATACGATGATAGCAAAAGGATGCATTGGGGCTGTCAGATTTTCTGGACAGATTTCAAGTATGACCATGAAAGATTATCCTAACAACGGAATATGCTAAGGTGATCAATAGGAAAGATGTGGTTTATTGATAAGATTTCCAATGTCTAGAGATCAACAATATTGGAGCAACAGAACTAGAGTTATGACTGTTTTCTGGACTGCTGTTTTTTTTTTCCTGCATATGGAGGATTGCATGTTACAAGTTTTTACCTCCTCATGTGAGTTTCTTTGGGATGATAGAAGGTTATAATCTATCATTTTGCTTGGAGATGAAGCTATTACTTGGTGCCCTAGTAGATCTTTTCTTAAGGGGGGTAGCCACGAAGAAGAAAAAAAAATGCAAGGTGAAAGTTTTATGCATTCGAGCACTCTCTGGAGAAGAGCAGCTATCTCCGTTAACTGAGAGGTCTATCCATGAGCAAGTATTAGTGATTTGTTGGGTGATCTATAAGAAGCTGAATATGTAGTTGCAAGAAAAGGCTTCATATACGCTAGTTTGTCTCCATGAGGAGCTCTTTGATACAAGAAGGATGATACTCGGTGTATGTGTGAAGATTATTGTTCTTTTTATGAAGTGATCACCAAGAACAAGTACCATTGCCGGTGGTTGCTGACCTGTTTGCTCGGTTAGGAGGTTCTTGTGCCTTCTAAGAGGGATCTATGTTGCAGCTACCATCGAGTCAAAGATTCGAGAATGCAGAAATGTTGAAGATAGTTTTCACCACAAGGTATGGGTTGCATGAGTACAAAGTTATGTTCCTTGGTCTGATTTACACATCTACCTATCCTATGCACATGAGGAATAAGGTGATCATGGAGTGCCTTGATAAGTTCATGGTGGTTTTATTCTTGACACTCTGGTGCTCTCTAAGGCCGAAGGGGAACATGTTGAGCACTTGAGGTTAGCATTACATAAGCTGGGAAAATATGAGTTGTGGTTAAGCGAGAGAAGGTACGGGTTATGGTTAAAAAGGAATTTCTTTACGGTCATATTGTCTCCAACAAAGGTATCACGGTGGATTTGAATAAGGGAAGAGTGTGAAGCCAACCACGAGATGTGAGTGAGATCTGCGGTATCCTTTGTCGGCCAAGTTACTATGGTGGATTCATTGAAGGGTTCATCAAAATAGTAAAGCCTATGATGAAATCCATTGGAGAAGAATGCCAAGTTCCTATGATCGATAAGAGTGAAGCTAGTTTTGAAGAGAAAAGGGAAATCAACTTCAGCTCTAGTGTTGGTGTCACCCGGTCATAGTGGGAAGTTTTGTGATGTATCTTGTTAAGGTTGAGGTTTGTTTTTATGCAAGAAAGTAGAGCGGTTGCATAAGCCTCAAGACAAATTGGTAATGGCATAGGGATAATAAGATGTCAGACTTCTCTATAACTGATTCTACGGAAGCCTTAGAGCTTACACCAATCTTGGGGTGTGGGTTTGTTTGGATAAAGTGGTTACGTAGTAATGGAGTACCTGAAGAACTCATGAAAGATGTGGTGAGTGGAAATCGGCCTAGGTATGCAAGAGCAACTTAAGAACACTCTTGGATGTTCATGTTCTATAGTAGACTCTCGGACGCATTAGACTTGGACCAAAGAATGTTTCCCTATATTATAGTATGCTTTGACGGGATTTTGGGATGTGCTCTATGAAAGAAAGCGGCTTTGGGTTATGCACGAACCATGGAGGCATGAGTTGGACTAGTCGGCATACAAGATGTTGAGTTACCCATTGGGAGCATAAAGATTCTTACTTGGAGGTGAAGGGCGACATCAAAGTCGATTTTAACAGAAAAAAATTTGAAGGGAAATATACTAAATGGAGGTTGGTCTAGCAACATTGTCAGTTGAATGGGATTGATGTTGAACTAGTGACAACGTAGTTGGAATGGGATTGATATCGATATGGAGCTTGTGTGGGCCATAACCCACAGGTCCCAAACATGGTTTACGCCTTAGTGGTTTGAAGGATGAAATCATTTGGAGAGGAAAAGTCACTATCAGTGTTCTTAGCATGTAATGGGTGCTGTAAAAGTTCGAGTGACACCAAGATCAAGTGAATGCAGCAACCAAGTGATGTCACTAGTACTATATGGTTGTTAGTTAATAATGTTCATCTTTGAACAAGTGGGACCACAAATGAGTTAATTGGAAGGAGCTAGAACCAAGGAATCGTCATTGTCATTGCTCTTGGCAAAGAAGGGTTATGCTAAGGAGTTTTGGACCACACCATGGGGTAAGAGTTATGTTTGAGGTTTGAAGAACTTGACCCAAAAGTTAATTGTCTTTTGAAAATTTGAAAATAGAAGAGTGGAAAGTATGGATTGAAAAAGAAATAGCAATATATGTAAGATATAATGTGGAATCTATGGAGACAAGAGCTGGTCATACAATTGACAACAAGGTGGTCTTTTGTGAGTAATGAAGAGTGCTTGTGTTAAAGGTAAACTAGCATTACACTACAATGGTACAGTTATGAGGTTACAAAAAGGAGATATAGTGGTACATGCTATAAACAGTTGTGTTATGATTTGAAGTCAGAGTGACAAGGTTTTGCCATATAGTCAAGTTCACACAACCATCTTAAGATGATTTTTATGATGAGCGCAATGTGTATTGGAGTGAAGAGAAGCTAGTACCCTGGGTCTACAATAGCTTAGTTAAAGAAAAGGGTAATGGTTTAACAGTTGGAAATTAACTAAGGATTGGTTTGGAGCTACATGCGGGTTGTTTAAAGGGTCATCAAAGATTTGGAATCAGCGAGCATGTTATTTGGAGTATGGTTAAGAAGAGGTATGCATAGTAAAGTAGAGTCAGTTTTCGGAAAGATGGTACCACTCAAGGCAGTGAAGAAAGGTTCAGTGGTAGAGTATTCCAATCTCTTCGACCGTCAATCTTCCGAATCTCGGGACGAGATTCATCTTAAGGGGGGTAGAGTTGTAACACCCTAAAATTTCCTTTTTCCAAAATAGGATTTAAAATGATTTTTGGTGAATTTTTGTGCTCATAAAAATTTAGGAAAAATAATATTTTTGTCAAAATAAAATTTACCCTAGTGTAGAAACATGTTAGTGCACTCATGCCGCCGCATATTTTATTTTGTGATGAGTGGTTTTTGCCAAAATTTGAAAGTATGTTCAAACCCTTTTGAAATCCCTTTTGAAAAACTATTCAAATAAAAGAAAAACCTTTTCTTTTTCCCTCCTTCCCTCTCCCTCCTTTAAAGCCCGCATGGTCTTTCCTCTAGCTCGGCCCACTCGCGCGCCGGCCTCCTCTTTCCCTTTCCGCCGGCTCGTGAGCGCCATCCTCCTCGGCCCGGTCCATCGCCGCCCGGCCTCCTTGGGCCAAAGGCCACCTCCTCCTTGACTTGGTCCGGCCAAGCCGGCACCGCGACACATCTTCCGGGCCGCGCTCGCGGGTGAACACGGCCCACTCGACCGCCGGCAGCCGCAGCGCCCTCTCCTCCTCCTTCTCTTTGGCATGATTTTGTCTTTCTCTATAACTAAATCATTGTTTTCTAGCTGAAGTTTTCTTTGGAGAGCTTTTTAAGGTCTTTACTTTATTCTCCAAATCACTCCTCTCAGTTTCTCGCTCGTCAATCAATCTCGAAAGCTTCACGGGGAATTTCCTAGCTTATTTTGGAAATTATTCCCACTCTTTTGTGAGCATTATCTAATTTTTAGATGCTCCAATTTATCTCATCATGAGCTCCAAATATTTTATTTGGGTTCTTCATGTTCCAAAATGTCTCGAGAATTTTCTCTAAATTTTTGGAGCCTTCGGATTATTTTTCGTGGCTTAAAAATCAATTCCGGACCTTTCTAGAATTATTTTTATCCATGGAATTAATTAATTCTGAAAATAATAATATCTCTTATTTATTTCCCACGGTCAAGGCCCATGTCTTTATTTACTAATGGGCTTTAATGTTTATTTAGGCCTATTAGTAAAGACGGTGCATATCAATTAGACCATATTGCTAGTTGATATAGACGTGGGGAGTTCTCCGCCCTATATATATGTGCCAACCCCATGAGCGAGGTACATCTAAATTATTATTAGGGGAGCCCCTAGTTTGGGAATATCTAATAAATCATGGTTCTTTCGGTTGTTTAATCGACCACACGAGCTAGTCGTCGAGCTTCTCCATCGCCCGAAGGCCACTTCCGGGCATCACGTCGAGGTTCTGTAGGCCAAGCTCGCTGCACCTCGTCGTCGTTTTGGTCGACAGAAATCCTTGTGGTGAGTTCATTGTGATGCCTGCCCATGCCTCCATCCCTTATTTGTGGCCGTTTTCCTTCAAAAGTAATCCAGCAAATACAATGAAGATACATTTCACGTATTCTGGTATTTACAGTTTTGCCACTGATTTTCAAATGCTTATAACTTCGCCGTTTTAACTCCAAATTAGGTCATTCAAGATGCGTTAGAATCGTCTCGTCGTGAACTATCTTTTAATATCACTTTTAGATTTATTTGAAACTTTTTAATTTCGAGTTTGAAATTAATTCAATTATTTTATAATAGGAAATCTTGTAAAATCCATAACTTCGTCGTTCTAGCTCCGTTTTCGATCTTTACGTACATGTGATCGTGGTGACGTGTAGATTATTTCTAAAAGCTTTTCAAACTGTTTTTCCATGATTGGTGTACTGCTCTAATTTAGATCTATTGTTTGCCTCGTGTATGATTGCATAGATCGTTTGAGTGGTGCTCTTTGTCGTGTCTCGTCGGTGAGTTTCTCGTTGGCAATCAAGAAGAAGTGAAGGTCAAGAAACGGATCTACAAAGTTTGAGTGTTGAAGAAGGATCACAGTTTAAGGCAAGTATAGCTTGTATTATCTTTTTGTGACCATGATCTCTTGACATGATTAATTAATTATGCAACCTTAATTAAGATGGCTTGGTTGTATGTGATCATATGGGATTAACGTGCCGCTGTGAGGGCTATATGGCTCTGGCTCTAGTTGTTCATAGGACCTTTTCTAGCGAGGTAGAGGCTTATGCGAGTTGGGTATAGGGCGGCTCCTCCATTATGTGAACTACCGGGTAGGTTGAAGTACCATTCTGGGAGGAGGGATTCCCTATATCCGATGACCCTGCAACCCTATCTTGTTAGACAAACCTATGGGTGGCTTTATAGTGAAACCCTGCCTACTCACCTTGGAAGTGTTAAGAGGTTGGCCGCCTCGGGCAAATGGGAATCACGACTCACAGGTAAAGGGTACAACTTTGCGCAGAGCTAATCGATTAATCATCCGTGCCCACGGTTAGGGCGGCCTTGAGATACAGCAACTTAAGTTATCATTCACTAAGTTTATGTTTATGCATTAATGATGTTTAAGCTACTCTTGTCATGTCTTTTGATCATGTGGATATGAGAAGTGTACTTGTTATGCTTGCGGAGTTCTTTTGGACTCACCCCCTTGCAAACCCTACCACCACGGAGAAGTTTAGGCTTGTGATCAACCAACGGTTGGATCCGGAGGAGTGAAGTTAATACCCGAAGTTTGAGAGTCGTCTTCCGCTGTTTGTTTCCTAAGGTTATCTCTTTTTCTTAAGTACGTTAAGCATTGTTATTTGATATCACCCCTTAATTGTAGCTATATGTGAGATTTGACCTTTAAGGCTCACATATAGTGCATATCTGGTTTTGTTCTTAAAATCGGGTATTACATGCGTGCACATAGGAGTTGTCACGCCTTGCTAGAGGCCGCTGTCAGCTATTGGGCGAATAGGAGTATTCGGCCCATGTCTATGTGTGCGTGAACCCATAGGGTCGCACGCTTAAGAGGTTAGAAGCCTAATTCGGGTTGGACCCGAATTAGACAAGGCTTAGGGTTTCTAATGGGCCTCCAACTCGGGAGCACAGGAGAGACGCCTATATAAGTAGAGGGTGGGACGCGGCGAGAGAACAATCTACACCTTTTGGTCATCACCGTCGCCCTCCACGCTCTCGCCTTTCGCTCTTCGCGGACCTAGCGATCCGGGCGCATTGCTTCTTCCTCGTACGTGTGGGACACCTCGGAGGTGCTGCATCTGGAGCACGTGGACGAACCGCAAGTGGTGGGAGGAGTTGTTGGACGACCACGCAACTGCACGGCACTGCTGCGACGCGTTCGACTACATCGAGTCGTCTTCCGCTGCATCTGCGCGTCTAGTGGTAATCCCGTAACCTGTAACCAGCAGTAGATCCTGAGTTATGAGGTAGAAAAGTTTTGTTTTCCGGCTAGCGTAGCACCCTCATAACCCAACAGTGGTATCAGCTCGGTACTACGTCGTTATAGGTTCTGGATATTGCATATGATGATATGCGCGGTTGCAATGAGTCTCTGATCTTGGTTCATGGTCTTGCCGCGTTGGTCTTGTAACGATCTACTCGTACCGGTCGGAATTCCGCCATCCGAGTTAAGTGATACATGTAAATCCAGTCACGGCGAGTTGGAGATCAATTAGATTGATCGAACTGAACCCTAGGTCAAGTGCCCAGCGCATGTGATGAGCGGTGGTGGCAGATTGGATCGGTTGCCGGGCGCCGGATTGCCGAGAAAAGTTCTGTTCGTAAAACGGCCGTAACTTTTCAACCGTAACTCGGATGGAGACGATCCTTAAACGAAAGTTGTAGAGAATTTCGAGATGGACTCAACCGAATCCCACTTCGTCGAATTCGACGATGTTAGAATTGCGAAATAAGGTCCGCAAAATAGAGTTTTTCACGATTTACTTTTGTAGTCGGAATCGGTTAACTCTGTTTTGCAAGTTTTCGTGACTGGTATAGCCCTTATGTGTATGTGATGCATGTATGTAATTAATTCATGGCTTGCATGTCATGAGGATGACAATATGGGCTGGAGCCATATAGATATTGTCAAAATTATTGTAATGGCCTGCGTGCCAATCTGTGATGATCCTATCCGTGATGATGTAATTTTAATTCACTAGCTTTGGCGTTAGTGATAGTTAGTCATGGTGGATTTGTCACTGAAGGATGGCATACATAGATCATGGAGATGGAGATCACCATGATGAACAGATTGTTGAGATGGAGATCTTGAAAAGAACAATGGGCTATACCAAGTCACATCTGTGTTTATGTCGTTCTTACTATGTTCTACTTTCACATGCTATAATGTTTTTGTCTACATTCGTGCGGTAGTGAAGTAGAACGATCCCTCAGTAATGTTTGAGTTCATGCTCCCCCAAACCTTGCACTGTCACCGTCTTGTACAATCGGTGGTGGGTCTATGAAATTAGGGTGCCACTGATTTTCCTTGACCTGACAGGTTCGTATCGGATACTTACTGCACAAGGTTTGGTTGCTTGAACGAGGTTATCCTAATGGTTAGGGACCTTGGAGCATAAGAAGTTGGTAACCCAAGCATAGAGATGCTATCCAACAACAAGAGTCATCTGCGATATGATTAGCAAAGAGTTGCTTACCGATCTACCATGTCTTCTAGCGGTGATGCTAAAGCTCACTAGTTGACTTGTTAGTTGTGGGTCTTAAATCACTAAGTTTCAATCGAGGGATATTGATTTTAGTGGGAGTAGATTATATTTGATATTATTTACTCCATCATGGATACTTTGTCTTAGTATTTTGCATTACTTTTGTTGTAGATTAAATGGCGTCTTCTAAGCAACCATTTACTTTGCGTTCGATTCTTGAGAAAGATAAGTTGAATGGAACAAACTATGCGGATTGGATCCGCAATCTGAGAATTGTTCTCAGGGCTGAGAAAAAGGAGGATTATCTAGACAACCCCTTACCAGATGAGCCTGCTGCAGATGCACCTGCTGCTGAGAAAAATGCTTACAAGAAAGCATGTGATGCTGATCTTGAGATAAGCTGCCTTATGCTTGCATGTATGGAACCCGATCTGCAGATGCAGTTCGATAACAATCATTCAGCGAACGATATGATCGTGGCGCTTGAGGATATGTTCCAAACTCAAGCTAGGACTGAAAGGTTCAATGTCTCTAAGGCGCTTGCTGAAACCAAGCTAGCGGAGGGTGCAGCTGTTGGGCCACACGTAATCAAGATGGTTGGTTACACTCAGAGATTGGAGAAGCTAGGCTTCCCAATTGGCCCAGAGTTGGCCACTGATTTCATTCTCTCATCTCTACCGCCCAGCTATGGAAACTTCATATCGAACTACCATATGCATGGGGCGGAGAGGGGTTTGAATGAGTTGTGTGGCATGCTAAAAACAGCAGAGGCAGACATTAAGAAGCAGGTTGGTGGCCAAGTGTTGGCAGTCCAGAACAAGCCTAACTTTAAGAGAAAGAAGGGTTGGGGGAAGAAAAAGGGCAAGGCTAAAGATGAGATCTCCAAGCCAGCTCTGCCCGCCCCCAAAGCTGGACCACCAACTGATGCTAAATGTTTTCATTGTGGTAAGGAAGGTCACTGGAAAAGAAACTGCAAGCAGTACTTGGCGTCCTTAAAGAAGGACGACGGTAGTAAAGGTACTCCCGCTCATACGCTTGTTGTTTATGTTATAGACATTTTTCTCGCTAACTCTTATATCAATTCTTGGGTATTTGATACCGGATCGGTTGCTCATATTTGCAATACGATGCAGGGAATGATAAGAAGTAGAAGCGTGGAGAAAGGAGAGGTTGATTTCCGCGTGGGCAACAATGCAAGAGTTGCTGCGTTGAACGTTGGGATGATGCAACTTCTCATGCCGTCAGGATTTATGTTGGAATTGAATAATTGTTATTTTGTTCCTAGCTTAAGTCGAAACATTGTGTCGCCTTCATGTTTGATGAAGGATGGTTATTCATTTGCGAGTAAAGACAATGGTTGTGTTATCTCAAAGAATGATATGTTTGTGGCTTTTGCATCCATTGTGAATGGATTATTTATTTTAAATCTTGATGATGCACCTGTTTGTAATGTTAATGCTAAAAGGCCTCGGCTTAATGAGTTAAGTCCTACATATATGTGGCATTGTCGTTTGGGTCATGTAAGTGAAAAACGCATGAAGAGGATCCATGATGATGGACTTCTAACTTCGTTTGATTTTGAATCTTATGAGACATGTGAGGCTTGCCTTTTAGGCAAGATGACCAAGACGCCTTTCTCAGGTTTTCCTGAGAGAGCATCTGACTTGTTGAAACTAATACATACTGATGTATGTGGACCGATGAGCACGACAGCTAGAGGCGGATTTCAATACTTCATAACTTTTACTGATGATTTTAGTAGATATGGCTATGTCTACCTAATGAAGCATAAGTCTGAAACATTTGAAAAGTTCAAAGAATTTCAGAATGAAGTAGAGAATCAATGTGGCAAGAAAATTAAGGCCTTGCGATCGATCGTGGAGGCGAATATTTGAGCCACGAGTTTAGCAATCATCTTAAGAGTTGTGGAATTGTTCCACTGACTTACGCCGCTGGAACGCCGCGAGAGAAATGGCGTGTCCGAGCGTAATCGGACTTTGTTGGACATGGTTCGGTCTATGATGAGCCGATCGACCTACCTTTATCGTTTTGGGGATACGCTCTAGAAACAGACCGCTTTCACATTAAATAGAGTACCATCTAAATCTACGTAGTTAAGACACCATATGAGATATGGACTTTGGGAAGAGTCCTAGTTTGTCTTTTCTAAAAATTTGGGGTTGTGAAGTTTATGTCAAACGGCTTATATCGGATAAGCTAACACCCAAATCGGACAAATGTTTTTTCGTGGGATATCCAAAGGAAACCTTAGGATATTACTTTTACAACCGCACAGAGGGCAAAGTGTTTGTTGCTCGAAACGGTGTTTTCTTAGAGAAAGAGTTTCTCAAAAGAGAAAAGAGTGGACAAAAGGTGTATCTTGAAGAAGTTCAAGATGAGCCAGTCGAGAAGGACTCTACGAGTGATGCTAATGTAGCAGAACAAGTTGAGATGCCCGTGGCCACTGAGACACCTCCACAACCACAAAGATCAGCAAGACTTCGCGAATTGCGTGGGGATCTGTTATTGTTGGACGATGACGAACCTGCAACATACACAGAAGCTATGATGGACTCAGATTCCGAGCAATGGCACAGTGCCATGAGATCCGAGATAGATTCCATGGGAGATAATCAAGTTTGGAACTTGGTTGACCCACCTGATGGTGTGAGACCCATCGAGTGCAAATGGATCTATAAAAAGAAGAAAGATATGGACGGAAATGTTCATGTCTATAAAGCTCGACTTGTCGCAAAGGGTTTTTGGCAAGTTCAAGGAATTGACTACGACGAGACATTCTCTCCGGTGCGATGCTTAAATCTATCCGGATCATTCTAGCAATTGCTGCCTATTTCGACAATGAGATTTGGCAAATGGATGTTAAAAACAGACCTTTCTAAATGGAAATTTAGAGGAGGACGTGTATATGATACAACCGAGAAGGTTTTGTTGATCCAAATAATGCTGGAAAAATATGCAAGCTTAAGAAATCTATTTATGGGTTAAAGCAAGCATCTCGGAGTTGGAACATTCGTTTTGATGAGGTTGTCAAAGGGTTTGGTTTCCGTCAGAATGAAGAAGAGCCTTGTGTTTACCAAAAGGCTAGTGGGAGCGCCGTTGTGTTTCTAATCTTGTATGTGGATGACATACTATTGATTGGGAATGACATTCCTATGTTGCAATCAGAAAGACTTCACCGAATAATAGTTTTTCTATGAAGGATTTAGGAGATGCAGCATACATCTTGGGCTTTAAGATCTATAGAGATAGGTCGAAAAGGCTAATAGGATTATGCCAAGATACATACATTGACAAGGTGTTGAAATGGTCCAACATGGAGCAATCCAAGAAAGGGTTCTTGCCTATGTCACATGGTATGCGCTTTAGCGATAAGCAATGTCCTTCATCAGATGAAGAGCGCAAACGTATGAGTAAGGTTCCATACGCTTCGGCAGTTGGTTCCATCATGTATGCCATGATATGTACTCGCCCAGATGTCTCCTATGCTCTAAGTGTTGCGAGCGGTACCAAGGCAATCCTGGTGAGAGTCACCGGGCCCGGTTAAAAATATCCTTAAGTACTTGAGAAGGACTAAGGATGAGTTCCTGATCTATGGAGGTGAGGAGGAGCTTGTTGTAAATGGTTACACCGATGCTAGCTTCCAAACTGATGTAGATGATTCACAATCTTAATCGGGTTTTGTGTTCACGGTAAATGGTGGTGCGATGGCTGGAAAAGTTCCAAGCGGAGACAGGTGTCCGATTCTACAACAGAAGCCGAGTACATTGCAGCTTTCGAAGCTGCAAAGGAAGGTGTTTGGATGAGGCGTTTCCTCATTGATCTTGGTCTGTTTCCTAATGCGGCTAGCCCATTGAATCTACATTGTGACAACAATGGGGCGATAAAGCGCAGCTAAGGAGCCAAGGAATCACCGAGAAGAACAAACATGTACGGCGGAAATTTCACCTCATTTGACGGTTTATCGGCGAAGGTGAAATTAAGATGTGCAAAATACACACGGATTTGAATGTAGCAGATCCGTTGACAAAGGCCCTTCCACAGCCTAAGTATGAGGCACACATGAGGTCTATGGGTATTAGACATCTTAGAGATTAACTCTAGTGCAAGTGGGAGACTGTAGGGAATATGCCCTAGAGGTAATCATAGAGATGATGATATTCTGCCTGTATCCATGATATGTAATGTGTCCATTGAATATCCATTAAAGACAACTTGTATTGATTGGCAATTATGTGAATTGTTTGTGGAACTCTTTTACTTGTATGGTTATTCTATATTTGTCCCTGGTCGGAGTTCATGTGAGGACACACATGAATACTAGACTAGCACATGTATTAGTTGATGACTATGTTTCACAAGTCATGGACATGGGGATGTCGAACTAATAATGTGGGCACATGTATGACATGTAGGCTGGACTGACCCAACATGAGATTGTCTCTATACACATCATATACGTTATGTCCTTCGACTTGAGATTGTTGTATGTGCTCGAGATGTGTATCGACTTGCTTAGGGACTGACAAACGCTACTCCGTTACTGGGTAGTTATAAGGACGTCTTCGGGTTTGTCGAGAAGCATGCTATGAGACATTGACAATCAAGATGGGATTTGCCCCTCTCGATGAGAGTGATATCCTTGGATCACTCAAGTGATTGGATCAACAAATGCATGGCCGTGCTTGGGTTAAGTGTTAACCCACGAGTTGAACCAAATATCATGAGGCAAGGGAGTAACTTGTATATGGTCGTAGTGGTTCGTCTGATATGATCATTTCGTGCACATAGGAGTTGTCACGCCTTGCTAGAGGCCGCTGTCAGCTATTGGGCGAATAGGAGTATTCGGCCCATGTCTATGTGTGCGTGAACCCATAGGGTCGCACGCTTAAGAGGTTAGAAGCCTAATTCGGGTTGGACCCGAATTAGACAAGGCTTAGGGTTTCTAATGGGCCTCCAACTCGGGAGCACAGGAGAGACGCCTATATAAGTAGAGGGGAGGGACGCGGCCAGAGAACAATCTACACCTTTTGGCTGTCGCCGTCGCCCTCCACGCTCTTGCCTTTCGCTCCTTGCGGACCTAGCAGTCCGGAGGCGCATTGCTTCTTCCTCGTACGTGTGGGACACCTCGGAGGTGCTGCATCTGGAGCACATGGACGAACCGCAAGTGGTGGGAGGAGTTGTTGGACGACCACGCAACTGCACGGCACTGCTGCGACGCGTTCGACTACATCGAGTCGTCTTCCGCTGCATCTGCGCGTCTAGTGGTAATCCCGTAACCTGTAACCAGCAGTAGATCCTGAGTTATGAGGTAGAAAAGTTTTGTTTTTCGGCTAGCGTAGCACCCTCATAACCCAACAGATACAACATCTCGAAATCCTCCTGGCCTCTGCCCAAAAGGCACACAATCCAAACAAAGAAACTAAACAAAAAATCGGGACACCCTAATGACTATCAATTCGTAGACTAGACCGCCACCCATGTGCCCGGGTAAAAAAGTCCTTGGCCACCTGCGCCAAGTGAGAAGCCGCTACAACCGCCTCCTAGGAAGTAGGCTTGTGTAGGATGGACCACGTACGGAGCTAGTGAGTAGTTGAGTAAATAACCTGTGGAAAGGAAGGTTGTTTGTTTTCAAATATAACTGCATTTCTATATAGCCAGAGGGACCAACACAAAGCTGCTACACCCAAAAGAACCAAAGGTTTTAGATCATTTGTAAGGCCGTCTAACCAGCTTCCAAACATATTGGACACACTAAGAGGCTTAGGGAGTCCCCATGCTGCAAAAACGGTGGCCCAAGCCATGCGTGTGAACCGGCAATCTAAAAACAGATGTTGTATCGTTTCATTTTCATGACAGAAACAACACTATTTACTACCTTGCCAATTCCGTTTGGCTAAATTATCTTTGGTTACGATGACACCTCTCCGAATGTACCATAAGAAGATTTTGATTCTCGTAGGTGCTTTTAATCTCCAAAGTCGCTTGTTGAGGTTAGGGACATTTTTATGGATGAGACCAAGATAATGTGATTTAACTGAAAATTCACCTCATGGCTTAAAATAATGGGAGTAATACGTGAAAGAAGATTATTCCACAACACTAACTTGTCGCCTAGAAGGTCTCTTTGCCAGGATACATTAGGTGGTTGTGTGCTTAAAACCGCAGCCACCGTATCTTGTTTCCTTCTAGCTAAGTTGTAAAGTTGAGGGTAATCTTCTCTCAAAGTAGAATTTCCTAACCATCGATCCTCCCAAAATCTTACTTGTGATCCGTCCTTAACGAGAAAAGTTCCAAATTTAAGGAAATCCCGTTTAACCTTCATGAAACATGCCCAGAAATGAGAATCTCCGCTCTTCCAATAGATTTTGGATTAGTTACATAATTTTTAAACCACTTGAAAATATATCATATCAGCATTAAGGCAGTGAATCTTACTATCGTTTGAGCAACTCATATTCATCAATGAAAGCTGACCATAATGTAGATTGAAATGATCCAAAGAAACTTGACTACTTGTGACAAAACAGAGGTTACGTATGCGCTAATATCAACAATGATAATATCAAGAACTGTGCAACTACTCTCGAGCTTGTTTCAAACAAGGGCTGCCGACCAGGAATGTATGGCGGCAAAGGCACACGTGGGGATGACTGCGGCAGGGGGTCACGCTTGACACTGGCGGCATCGGCAACGATGCTGGAGCTTGCAGGGTGGCAAGCTGTAAGGACAGCAAAGAAGAGGCCAGCCAAGTCATGCTGCGACGCTGTTAGTACATATTGCTTTTATGTTGGCCACCACTATGAATTTAACAAAGGTTCTGCATTATATTTTTGAAAATGATAATTACTTTATTGCAATACTAAGCCCAATTTATTAGTACATATAAATTTATTTTGTAGATGTGTGTCATACGTGCATTCTTATTTCTCAAAAAAATTATTGTTCATTCTTTCTTATAAATAATTTTAATTTTTATAGCCACGTGCGTGTCGCACGTGCATTTACACTAGTTCTGTTAAATTCATAACATATTTTGACATAGAAATAGATGAAGCAGTCATGTATATATGGAAAGGGAGCTAGCTAGCACAAAATACTAACTCTCAATAAATCAGTCAGGCTTGAGACAGCAGTCACGATCCATTGATGATATGAAAAACAACGGACAATCCTAATTCATAATTCACTATCTCAAGCCGGTTAGAGATACAACGGGTAATTATTTGGGCAATACGTATTACACAAATTTGCGTGCTCCCTTTTTAAAAGTACTTCCTCTGTCCATTTATCTTCTTTATCTAAGAAAAAATTATTTTTCTAAAAACCTCTTTCGTATCCTTCGTATTTATTGTTCATTGGCTGCTCTTTGCCTGCATTCATTGTTCCTTAACTGCCCATTCCTTGCAACATCTTAAATGCATCATACTTTAAATGCAAATTGGTATTGTTTTAATGTTCCTTTGTTATTGTGCCAAAGGCTAATACGATGGTGATAAATAGACAGAGGAGATAGTAAGAGACATGATGCTTATAGCAACTGTCCACAATACGCTTCATTAGAATATTGTTTCTTTGAATAGTCAGGTAGCGGCTGCCAGGTTTTCAGAAGCCAAATGACCCTAAAAAGGAAAATTATAAAGAAAGGTACGCCTCAACAGATTAGGAACTATTAAGAAATGAGACTGTCTGTCCTTAAGAAATGAGCCAAATGTCCAATCGTTTTTGGTGATCTATATTTAGAGAGAGAGAGAGAGATTCGACGAAGAATTGTATCTGAGACTCCGTTGTAGGTTGTGACTTGTGTCGAGTTGTGTCTATAATGCTTCCTCTATCGCATAATCGCACCATATTTACTGGCCAAACTTCCACGGGGCTACGTTATTGAATAGAAGATTGATTTTTTTTTTTTTTTGACCGTGGAATAGAAGATTCGTTTGAAGTTAATACAAGTGGATAATGATACTATTCGCAATATGTCAGCACAGCAGAGAGCAGCAAATTTTGTCGCTCTACTGTTCGGCAAACCACAGAAAAATAAACATAGAACCAGCCACAGAGTACACTTCCCATTCTGTTTCTCACAATTTTGTCCAGTTTACTCTGACAAACAGAGGTATCACTTTGCACGCATCTGTTTCGCACACGTGCGAAATATAAAAAAACTACAGTTGTATTGTTAGCAGTGGGTTGTATTAAAAGATAGATATCTTCGGTTATTGACTAGATACGTTTTCTGTAAGGCAAAAACTGTGGGGGAGTTCCCCATAGCTCTTCATTTTTCTTTTATAATGATAAAGAAGATACAAAGAGTTACAAAGATCACTTACATCATAATTAACTGAAAGCATTTAACCAAAAGCAAAATCCCGACCTCAGGTCAAGTTTGAAGCGAAGGGATTGGAGCAAGCATTGACTCCTGAAATTCCTAAACCAGATACTAACATGGACTCAGTGGCGGAGCCAGAAATTTTATGGAGCCCGGGCAAGACGCAATAATAGGAGCCGATGAATGAAGACTAGTTAAATTAAGAGATGCTCATTTAAGAGGTATTGCTGTATTCCTGCATGTGCATGATGCATATGTGTGTCTGACCATGATTGTGAGCCCAGCCACATGCCCATGGTGGCCGGGCCTTGGCTCCGCCAGTGCATGGACTCTACCACTTCTAAAAATCTCGTCGTTTCTGAGTTTCCATATCTCCCATGCTGCAAGTGTGACAATCTCCATGAAGAAGGGTACATTCTGTCCTTGCCTGACATATGCTATCTTCGAGTGTAAGCTGAGGTTAGTATTCCATTGTATCCAAATCCTGTCCGAGCAGCTTCTAGTGAAAATACAATCAAAGAACAAATGTTCGAGATCTTCATCTGCACTAGCCATGCACTGAACACAGTAGGCGTTTGGTTCATTAAACATGTTTCTTCTCCGCAACATCACTTTAGTGTTTACCCTTTCAACAAGTACTTGCCATACAAAAAAATTGATCCTTGTAGTGACCTTGGATTTCCATAACCAAGAGAAAACTGGGTGTGCAGGAATATTATGAAAAACAAGTTTATAGTACTTCCTTGATGAGTAATTGTCATTGCCCATTGGTATGTCCAGGTGTCTGATGACTGTACATCAAAGAATTGTGCTTGTAGCTCCTCTCTAAGTTACTTCAGTTCACCGAATGCCTCCTGAGGCAGAGGTAACATGAAGAGATCATCAAGATCCACTGCCGAAACAACCTCATTAACACTAATGTATTGACTAGATTCGTTGTACCTAGGAGATAATGTTAATCCCTAGATTGAAGGTAGTCTTGTTGTAACAACTTGTAACCAACCCCTTGACGTATTGCCACTGTGAGGGGGTTGTTCCCTCACCTATATAACACGTACCCGAGGCAGCCAGGAGAGGCACCTCATTAACCCTAGATATAATCCACTTTTACATGGTATCTCAGAGCCAGTAATCCTCACGGATCTTCTCTCATGGCGTTTCCATCATGCTCCAATGCTGCGGCAAACCCCTTCTCGTCCATGGGGATCTTCCTCCTCCCTGTGACCCAGAAGCTGACATGCAGCAACCACCCCCTGTGGAAAGTTCAAGTCCTCTCCGCCATATGAAGGGCACAACTCGCCGAGTTCATCGATCCGGCGACGGCGGCCCTTGATCAGTATCTTCCTCCTAAGGAAGGTTTCAATCCACAAGCGGGCAACAAAAAGGAGCCTTCGGTCAAGAACCCGGAGTATGCGACCTGGGTAGCGAAGGACCAGATGGTCCTGAGCTATCTCCTCTCCAATCTCGGGAAGGAGATCGTCACGTAAGTCACCACCAAGGTGATAGCTGCCTCGGCCTGGATCGCGATCGAGGAGATGTTCGCCTCCCAGAGCCGTGTTCGGATCATCTCCACTAGGATGGCCCTCGCCACTGCTACGAAGGGTACATCCACAATTGCTGAGTATTTTCGAAAGATGAAAGGGCTTGCAGATGATACGGCCTCTGCCGGTCGGAGACTCGACGACGACGAAATGGTCTCCAACATTCTTACGGGCTTGGATCTGGACTTTGATTCGATTGTGACCTCGTCGCTAATTGTGTCGAACCCATATCCGTGGGAGAGCTGTTCACATGACTGGTGAGCCATGAGCAGCGCATCGAGCTAATGGATCAGGGAGAAGCTATCTTTGTTTCCTTGGATCCGTCGTTTGCATATATAGAGGTCTCTTACTTTCACAAGTATTCCTTGTTTCTCTTAGCATAAATCAAGACTAGACACATCCATAGTGCCCGACTTTACTAATTTTGTTATTATTATGGGAATAGGCGGGATCAGGGAGAGAGGGGGCAGATTGAGACAGGATTGATGATGTGTTCATGTTTCACAGGAGGTTGAGATGGTGAATATTGTGCTTCGATGTACCAGGAATTCTGCATGGACATTTTAGATGATTTCAATTAGTGCATCTTTAACATTTAGGCCCGATAAATCTGTAAACTTATACTCCATATGGCATTGAAACTGTTGCTTGGAAAGTTGGTCTGGAACAAAAATGTACCCTTGCTTTAAATTCTTCACTAATAAACAATATTTTTCCACAGTATGTGAACCATGCTTGACGCATGCTTCGAGATAACAAGGCCAGATTCCTTGGGATGGTGGCGTTCCAATGCATCTTCTGCTTCTTCCATTGTTCTTGCTTGAATCATGGTTATATCATAGTAGCAGACCTTAGGTTGAGAGTGTCACAAGATATTTGACAAATTAAAGTTCCTACAAAAATAAAAATATTTTTATCATAACTAAAAAGGGGTGTGATTTTAACTAAGGACAACCCTCTTAGGCGACACTGGAATGGTGACATGAAGCTCCATCTATCATTGTCCAGAAAAAATTCAACAACTTTTTCTGGATTGTCTTTATGCCAAATTCTTATGGCGAGCGGTACATTTACTTGTCGGAATAGCACCTCCCCAAAGCATGGATGACCTTCTTAATATATGGTCAAAGAGGGCTAAGAAGAAACATAACACAATGTTATTGACAGTAGCGTTGGCACTTTTGTTTGGCAGTTTGGATAACAAGAAACAAGGTAGTTTTTGACAAATGCAGACTAAAATCTTTTCTGCAGGCACTTTTTAGGGATTAGCTTCTCTTAGTTGGTCAACATCTAGAGATGTGAGCTTTGCATTCTTTGGTTCCAATGGATGGTTGTCAACAAGATATATTGGGTTTACTTAGTCAAAACTTTACACTTGTTTTGTTTATTCATGTGTTTTGCTGTAAGTTGGAACTCCACAACTCATGTGCTTGCCTATGGGCTAATTTTTGTAATAAATAGCCTGATTTTATCGGTTGATAGATGAAGCCAGATATGAACTCTCCTTCTAGAAAAGCAGACCTTGGCTACTGCTCCGTCAATATTGGCGACCTTGATCTGTTTTTCCATCGGTAGTAGCTGCGTCCATTTCATTATGCCATTTTTCATGTTATTGCCCTTCTGTGACATCTCTGAAATGCAGGACGTGTGGACATCCATTGTCATTATGTCTCTGTTGCAGTTTGTGACTGAACAATTGGCAAGGCAACATTCTCAGGTGCTCAATTCTTTTTGTTCTGTATACGCAATACCTAGCTGTCTGGCAGATCATTGGAACTTGCTGGTCTAGTCTAAAATTCCATGCTCAAATTGCTCCTTTATTCACCGATCTGTCAGGGTTTCATTTCGTAATTTGGTAGAAAATTTTGTTGGGCTTGTATGGAATGGGTATTGGACAGTAGAGACGAATAAAGTCTCAAATATTACCCAAACAATGGCAGGAGCAATACCACCGGAAAGATACATTAGGCTACCAAACAGTCCAGCTAAAAAAGAAGAAAACCAAAGGGCTCATAAACATCACGGTTTGGATCACAGAGCTGGCTAGCCCCAGGTGTATGTAGTGCCACGTTGCAGAGTAGGAAAACGGATGGCAGACTGTGACCTCAGAGTTATCTGGAGCATAGGTACCACGGATGAATGAGAAGTCGTGAACGACAAGGTCTGGGACCTGAGTGCTACGCTTTTATTTCTTGAGGTGTGTGAATTAATGCTGGTTTACTTATTTATTGAGGCTGTGCTCAAGCCACAGCATGTCGCTGCAGGCGTAGAGTCCATCCAACATTCTAAGGCGTCAACATGCACTACCGGATCCAGGGAAACACCAGGACCCCGTCGGCAAAAAGTTTGCCGATGGCAAAGTCACGTGGCCATCGGCAAACTCCCATCGGCAAATTCGGCATCGGACAAGAATTGTTTGTCGATGGCCACTGACCAAGCCATCGGCAAACTCTTCGCCGATGGCCACTGCCCCCATCGGCGATCATGCCACGTCAGCCGCCCCGCCGTCAGGCTGACGGCGGGTTTGCCGATGGCTGACGCCACGTGGCCATCGGCCAAAAGCTATGTTTTCCGATGGCCGCGGCCGTCGGCATACCTTTTTTGTTTTTTGAAAATGTTTTCCAGGAAACTTTTTTGTCGATGGCCAAGTTATGGTCAGTTTGCCGATGGCCATGGCCATCGGCAAACAAGGTGGCCCAAGGCGCTCTCCAGGCAGCCACGTGGGCTTCCCGGGAATGCTTCCCCAGCAAACCTGGAAAAAAAAAAATTTTTCCTTTTTTTCTGTTTTCTTCCATTCATTCATACATATCCAACATTCATCACATATATTAGCAATAATATACCATTTGAACGATAATATAGCATGAATTCCGTATACATTGTCCGAAATCATGCATACAAGTCCAAATCATCCATACATCGTCAAAACACATCCAACGTGGCACAACAAGGTCCAAAACCTAGAAAAGAAGGTACCTAGCTCGAGGCGCCGTCCCCGGTGTTCCCAGAGCCCCCAGCAGCATCCTCCCACGGAGACCAACTCGAGTGCAGGGCCGCACCGTACTGCCAGTGACCGAGCTGCTGCTGCTACTGAGGCCACTGAGAAGGCCCGGGCTGGCCCTGCGGCGGCCACGAGTACCCTGGCTGCGTAGGGAACTGAGACGGCCCGGGCTGCCCCTGCGGCGGGCACGAGTACCCCTGTGTCGGTGGAGGACCCCAGACGAACGGCTGCGTGGGGAGGCTCTGGTAAGGAGTCCAGCCGTGCTGTGAAGGACCCTGTGTAGAAGCACCCGCTGTAGGGCTACCACCTGGAGTTGGGTTCGAACCCGCGGACTGTGTCTGCACAAAGAATAAGTGATGGAATTAGCACCTGCAGACTGGCATCACAAGCTAAAGCAATAGGCGATGTACTCACCGGACGAGGTACAAGAAAAGGCATTGGAGGTACTGGTGGTGGAGCGAAGATAGAGGGTGGAGGCTCACTCATTCCCTGGGCACGCATGTGCAGGGACATCTGCGCCATCGCCAGCTGGTAGTGCAGCGCAACCGCGGCCGCGTGCTCCTGATAGGCAATCGCCATCTGCTTCTGATTGGCTAGCACCTCCTGTACCGTGGACTGCAATATTACACCAGCATAGTTGATTGTATTTGAATGCAAGGTACATTATTTATTAAACGGTCGAACGACGAATGAAACTCCACTTACCTGAAGACCCGCGATCACCTGCGCGCTGCTCGGCTGCTGAGGCGCTATGGGGACCTGCGGTGCGCCCCTTCGCTGGTCTTCCTTGCGGATCTCGGTGAGCGTCGGGACAGAGGACGGCTCAATGGCGCTGTGGGCCATATAGTACCGGCCGTGCTGCTTCCCTCCTCCCAACCTCATCACGAGCTCAGTGTCCAGGGGCTCGGCGGTGACGTCGTAGTCGTCCCCATGGGCCTCTCGAGAAGCGGCGGCGTACTTGCTGAGCTTGTCGTACATGACCGGGCTGGTGTACTTCTCGGGCCCATCCGAAGAGCTATACGTGGTGGAGGCCGCTTTCGCTAGGCCCTTGTGAGCCAGGGCCCACCCCATGTACTCGTTGATGGGCTGCCCGTCGTGGTGCTCCCTCTGCGAGAAAAATAGAAAACATGGTTACAAGTAGAGATATAAGAAATCAAGCGCTATAAGAAATGGTTGAACACAAGCATACCCATGTCTCCATGAACTCTGGGAGGTTCTGGCTCCCCTAGTGGTGTGAGACCCCTGACCTCGCCATCTCTGCCAAGCGTTTCGCCCGCGTGCTCTGTGCTGCTCGTACGCCTCCGGTGTTTGCCACCCTCTAACAATCTCACGCGAGCAGTCGGCGTACTTGCTGCACTAGCCCGGAGGTGTCTGCATGACATTCAAGTATTAGATCTTCTAGACAATGAGTTGAATGTGTCACATAAGGAATCACAAGGGATGTTTTCCTACTTATTTACCTGCATGTACTGCTCCTCGGTGAGGTCGGTCTCAGGGTCACATATCATCTCCCTGGCCTGGGTCTTATTCACCTTCATCGCCCTGAAGTTGGCGTAGTAGGAGATGACGGCCTGGGTGTGCGCCTCGTAGAACATGTCCTTGAGCCGCAACTTGCACACCTTGTTCTGATGCCGGTCCGCCAGCACGGGGTCCTGCCCCTCCGCCAACCTATAGTACAACTGCACACAGGCATCAAGCATTATTCCATTGTTTGAGAAAATTCCAACAAATGCGTAGTATTGAGATATGCGTTGCGATTGAAAGACTCACCCAGAACTCCCTCTTGATCTTGTCAGCGAGGATTTCCCCACGGTCATCCCTGATGACGTAGTAGTATGCCCATTTGTCGGGTATGATCGTGTTTCCCTCGATGGTGACCAAGCCAGGGAAGTTATGTTTAATCACTCGCCCCTGGATGCTAGTGACATGGGGCGAAGACTTCCTGGCCGTCAGCTTTGCCCAGCCACTACTCATAAACAACAATTGTTAGTATGCAGTTTTAATTCGAAAATGAAATAAGAACAAGTATAGAAATCAACAATGAATACTTACCTCCCAGCGATCACGATCTGCGGGCGGTCGTCAGGCCGCGGCACGTGCTCAGGGAGCCTAGCGGGCCCGCGCTGGAAGGGCTTCTTCGCGGTGCCTGTGGAAGTCGAGGTGCCTGCAGTCTCTTGGCCCCCATCGTCCTCCTCGTCGTCATCGCCGCCACCGCCGCCGTCCTCCTCCTCCTCCTCCTCGTCGTCGTCACAAACAGCCTCATCGTCAATCAGGCTCATCCTGGGAGCCCTCCGCCTACTCCGACCCCCGCTGGTCGACGGCTCCACTTCAAGCTCCTCGTCGTCCTCCTCCTCGTGGTGGCCGGCCGCCACGTGCTCCTCGTCGTCCTGCTCCTCGTGCTGGGCTCGGGGACCATGTACCTGGACCTGACGTTCTGTCGGCGCGCCCGTCCTCTGCCTGGCATTTTGTCGAGTGCTTGCAATGACAAAGATTAAAACAGTTAGTGTTAATAGATTGAAAGTACTTGTAAAGAAACATAAATTTAAGATAATATAAATAACAGTATCAATATTACATCGATTAGAAACTATCTCCGCAAACGGCAATATTGCCGGCGAGCGCTCGTCGTCGTCATCGCATCGTCGTCATCACTATCAATATTGTCGAGCTCTCTTAAGTCCTCATCATTACACTCTACTTGTTCCCCAACTTCTACATCGCGTCGCATCTCGCTGTGCATCTAGGATTCGTATGTCCTCAGCATCGTGCACCTCATCACCCTCGTCCTCATCGATGTCGTTGTTTACTTCCATACTCATCAACGAATGAATGTCTATCTTCAACCTACCTTCTAGCCCCTCAGGTTGATAGAACTCATCTGTCCTTGGGTCAAAGTTGTAATCATCATCGTTCGGGACCGCCGCTTTACCGCGTGGCGATACGAACTGCACAAGGCTCCAACCCGCAAGGCGCTTGTCATTTTGGTTTGCCCATGGGAGGTAATAAACTTGCTTGGCGTCTCGGTTAGCCACAATATAGACATCGTCTCCTCCATATTTGGAATCCTGTCGGATTTCGACTTGCCCAATCTTAAGGTCCTTTTTCGTGACCTTGGGATCGAACCAATGGCATTTGAACATCACAGGCTTACAACCTAGGAACTTGCCAAAGTCAAGCTCCAATATCTGTTCGACTATGCCGTAATAGTCCTTCCCATCCGTGCCGGGAGTACGAACTCCGGTGCACGTGGTTTTTAGGTTGCCCCGTTGCTCTTCGTAGCTTCTCGTGCGAAAGCGATAGCCATTCACGTCATAAACGTCAAATGACTTGACATGTCGATCGAAGGTTTTGCCCACTCATCTCAATGCAGGACTCATTTCAGCATCAGAATTAGCCTGCACGGTTAGGACAGGTGGATAGTTACGTTACTCGTTCATAGGAGCAAAGTGGAATCTCAAAGTCGAAACAAGGTTAGGTAGATAGTTACCTTTTTGCTAAACCAATTCACAAATCGGGCGTATTATGTCTGAGAAGATGGTCTTTTTCTTCCTCGGTAGGATACCTACTGCACCTCCAGTGTTCATTAATAAATGCCCTGGAGAAACAATAGACAAGGGGGGTCGGATCGATAGGTGGAGGATAGTGGCGGCGTATGTAACAAGCTGAACGAGAACTTACTCTTGATAATCAAGCGTTTTGTCAAGGTTCAACAACAAGTACATCATGATAGTGTGCCACTCATCATGCCGCAAGTAACGAGGGGTCCCTGCTCCTGCTCTTCCAAGATCCCCTCTGAAAAGGCCGAGAGTGCATGAATTCTCGTCGATGTTGTAACGAGGGGTTGGATCTCGTGGCCTCTTAAGTGCCTCGGTAAAGTACGCCTGTGTGCATGTGGACACCTCCTCCAGAATGAATGCCTCTGCCACAGAAGCCTCAATTTTGGCTTTATTTTTACACTTTTTCCAAAGAAGCTTTAGACACCTCTCGATTGGATAGCACCAACGGTGCTGCACGGGTCCCCCCAACCGTGCCTCCTTTGGTAGGTGCAAAATCATATGCTGCATGGCCAGGAAGAAGCCCGGTGGAAATAGCATCTCCAACTTACAGAGCAACTTAGGTGCAGCCTCCTCCAGTTCAAGACAAACGTCCCGAGACAACTCCTAGGAACAAAGCTGGCGGAAGAAAAAGCTCAACTCTGCAAGGACACGCCACACCGGCTCGGGGAGGTATTCCCTGGTCATCGCAGGAAGGAGCCGCTCAATCCAGATGTGGACGTCATGAATCTTCATCCCTAAGACTTTGCTAGTTAGCAAGTTCACTCCCCTGCTCAGATTCGCCGCATACCCATCAGGGAACCTTAGCTGCTTCAACCACGCCAGTGCTTCCTTCCTATCCGGCCTTTTCAGGATGTAATCGGCCGGGCCCTTCTTCCATCTCTTGCCTGGCGCAAGGGTCTTCATCACTAGATTTGGTCTGTCGCAAATCGTTTCAATGTCCAGTCTAGCCTTAACATTGTCCTTTGACTTCTTGCCAATGTCCAGGAGTGTTGCCCAAAGTGCCTCGGTGATATTCTTTTCTGTGTGCATTACATCGGTGTTGTGTGGAAGAAGAAGGTGCTTGTAGTAGGGGAGCCTAGTCAAGCCCGATATATGAGTCCACATGTGGTCGGTACCATATCCTTTGAAACCACCATTCACTTCATCAATTTCGAGAGCCTCTATCTCGTGCAAGGATGTCACCGGGCTCTTTTCCTTAGGGATAGGGCCGGTGACTTCAACACCTTTCGTGAAGTGCTTTTTATCTCGTCTCAGTTCATGGTCCTCCTTTAGGAATTGATGATGTTTGTCGAAAGAAGAATACTTGCCACCCTTGGCCAGCCAGGTGAACATCAAATCTGCCTTGCATGTTGCGCAAGGGAACTTTCCGTGAACACACCACGCGCTGAACAAGCCATACGCCACGAAATCATGCATTGAGTACTGGTACCACACATGCATCGTGAAGTTCGTCTTTGTAGCTCGGTCATATGTCAGCATCCCCTCATCCCAAGCTTTCTGCAATTCATCCCACACTGGCTGCATGAACACACCCATTTTGTTGCCCGGGTGTCCAGGTATTATCAGCGTCAAGAACACGTTCTTGGGGTCGAACATGACGCCGGGAGGAAGATTGAGGGGGATCACAAACATGGGCCAACAAGTGTATGGGGCCGCCATCATTCCAAATGGGTTAAACCCATCTGTTGCCAGTGCTACGCGTACATTTCGAGCCTCCTGGGCCTTGACAGGATTCATGGCATCGAAGTGCTTCCATGCATCACCATCCGTGGGTGCTGCATCTTGTCACTGTATCTTTTGCCATTCTTGTGCCACGTCATTTGTTTCGCGGACTCCAGTGTCATGTACTATCGTTGCAGCCTCGGTAGTACAGGAAGGTGTCGTATGACCATCTCGGGGATCTTAGACTGTTTCTTAATGCCATCACTGCCTTCTACCTCCACGTACCTAGAGGCTTGGCACTCCGGACAGTGTGTTGCTGCCTCGTGGTCTCCCCGGAATAGGACACACCCGTTCTTACAAGCTTGGATCGGGTGATAAGGCATCTTGAGTGCACGAAGGAGCTTCTGTGACTCGGTCGTGTTTTTCGGCAGGCAGTGCTCCTCCGGAAGCAGCCCGGCAACAACGTTGCCAACACGAGATCAAAACCTTCTCGACGATGCCCAAAGGACGACTTCAACCCTATTAGGCGTGAAATGGCATCCAGTTTAGAAATGCGGGTCTTCTCGTGAAGGGGCTCCTTTGCCGCCTCCATCATGTCATAGTACGCCTTTGTGGTCGCCTCTGGATCTTCTTCCTCCACCTCCATTCCTTGAATGGCTTCAACGTCTTCCAGCAAGTCTGCCATTCCGGCATCTGTATTAAACCCCTCCAGGTCCGGTCTCACCACCGCCTCCGTAACCCGTTGGGGTTCCCCATGGAAGATCCAGCGGGTATAGTTTGGAACATATCCGTTCGCCCAAATATCATTCCACATCTGTCGTTGCTCTTTCCTTGTCTGGTTCTTACACTTGCTACAGGGACAAAACACCCGAATCGCCCCTTTAGATGCTGGGCCAAATGCTTTCTCCAGGAAGTCTCCGGTCTCCTTAACCCATTCATTGGTCTTGTCTTTGAATCCCGTGTACATCCACTCACGGTCAGCCATCCTCTGTCATGCGCCATCGTAAGCGAGTAATACGACCAACATCTGCATCTACGAGGCGTTCCTACCATCTACTAGGTGAAGGATAGGTCCTAATCCCACCCGAGGATGCGTAGATGAGGTTAGCTTCCATGCTCCGCTCCCGTCCGAGACAGAATTTTGGCAGCACCTCCCCGCTGTTCTCCTGATACACGTCCCGACAGGGAGAGTGTGTATCCGGAGAACAACGGGGAGGGGCTGCCGAAACTCCGAGTCGGGCGGGGGCGGAACATGGAAGCTAACCCATCTACGCATCCTCGGGCTGTCCAAAAAACGTGGACAATCCGAAAGAGAAACCGTCGCAGATATGCACTGATCCGCATACCAACGACCGTGAATCCCTTTCGGACGGGAGACGTCTAACTCGGTTACGCAATGTAGTGACATGGACTATAAGGAACAGAGGTGATTTATACCTAGGGTGGCGGCGTAGAGGCGGGTAGCGGGCCGGAGGAGAGTCGACGCGGTGCAGGAAGGCCCACAACGCCCAAGAAGAAGATCGCCGTCACCGATGACCTCCCAAAGGTCCTCCTCCTACAAAAAGAGAAAAAAAGATTAGAAGCCAATCAAAATTTCGGCAGCACCTCCCCTGCACGGGGAGGTTCCAAAACCTGCAAAAAAATGGCACGAAGGCCAACAACCACCAAACATAGGCACGAAGGCCAACAACCACCAATATACTTTAGTTTTATTTCCATGCATATGAAAGAATTCAAGTAATACAAAAACAATTACTACTAACCCTACAAATACTACTAACACTACTACTTACAACCACTTAACTACTAACACTAAGAGCTACTTACTACTTAGTAACTACTACTACCAAACACTACTAACTAACACTACTAACTACTACTACTAACCACTACTAACTATCACTACTAACTACTACAACTAACCACTACTAACTAACACTACTAATTACTACTACTAACCACTACTAACTACTACTAACTACTACTACTACTACTAACAGTAGAAGGTTAGGGCTTACCTTGGCGGCAAGAACAGCAAAAGCGAGGGTCGGCGACGATGGTGGGGATCACCGCAGCAGCATGACGATCGACGGAAGCGGGACGACAACTTCCTCTTCTTCCTCCTCCCTCTTCTTTCTTCCTCTTCTTCCTCCTACCTCTTCTTTCTTCCTCTTCTTCCTCCTCCCCTTCTCTTCTTCCTCCCTCCTCCCTCCTCCCTTCTCCCTTCCTCTCCTCCTCCTTCTCCCTCCTCCCCTCCCTTCTCTTCTCCTTCTCCTCCTCCCCGCCGGCGGCGGCGCCGGCGGGGCCGGCGGGACGAGGCTGCGGGGCGGCGGGGCGGGGGCGGTGGATTGAAGCGCCAACGGCGGCGGGGCGGGGCGGGGTCGGTGGGAGTGGCGGGGCCGGGCAGCCGGGGGGCGGTGGAGTGGCCGTGGCGGGGCGGGGCGGCGGCGGCGCAAATGGCGGGGGGGCGGTGACGCGGCGAAAATGGCGGGGGCGTCGGGTCGGGTCGGGGACGGGATAGGGTTGGGGCGTGGGGCCGACTCTTTTTTATTTTTTTTGAAACCATCGGCAAACTCGCCCACGTGGCGCTCTCGCAACGCCCGGGCCAAACTCGGCCACGTGGCTGCCAGGGAGCGCCCGGGCCCACCATTTGCCGATGGCCGGCCATCGGCAAAGCCTCTTTGCCGATGGCTTTTCAAGGCCGTCGGCAAACACTATATTTTTTTTTTGTTTTTTCCTTCCCTTTTTTTCTGTTGTCTTCCTACACCATATACACCCCAACTTCAAAAGTTGGGACAATTTTGAGTTTTGTAGCTATATTTCGTTAATTTTTTTGTTTTCTTTGAATTTTTCCCGCAACTCTAAATTTAAACTGCAGGTACATAAAATAATGCAAACTTTTGATTGCAAAAATGATATTCAGGATGCTCGGAGTATGTCCAGGCCGTATCCAGGACCTCGCATGAAATTACGACCCTGTTTTCCTCGTAACATGGGGAGTGACGTGCACGGAAAGTGTTTTTAAATTCTATAAGATCCAAATGAAGTCTGAAATTGATGAAACCTGACGAGTTGTGTTGCCATGGCATGTGTAGTGTTTGGTAAAAATTTCAAAAAGTTTCGAGCAAGTTGTGACGTCGGATGGCTAAAACCCAGACATCTCGAGGGAGTGATCACATGTGGAGATGTCTCGGGTTTTAGCCATCCGACGTCACAACTTACTCAAAACTTTTTGAAATTTTTAACACACACTACACATGCCATGACAACACAACTGGTCAGGTTTCGTCAATTTCGGACTTCGTTTGGATTTTATAGAATTTAAAAACACTTTTCGTGCACGTCACTCCCCATGTTACGAGGACAACAGGGTCGTAATTTCATGCGAGGTCCTGGATACGGCCTGAACATACTCCGAGCATCGTGAATATCATTTTTTGAATCAAAAGTTTGCATTATTTCATATACCTGCAGTTCAAATTTGGAGTTGCGGGAAAAATTCAAAGAAACTAAAAAAATTAATGAAATATAACTAAATAACTCAAAATTGTCCCAACTTTTGAAGCTGGGGTGTATGTGGTGTAGGAAGACAACAGAAAAAAAATGGAAAGGAAAAAACAAAAAAAAATATATAGTGTTTGCCGACGGCCTTGAAAAGCCATCGGCAAAGAGGCTTTGCCGATGGCCGGCCATCGGCAAACAGGGTGGGCCTGGGCGCTCCACAGGCAGCACGTGGCCGGGGAGCCGGTTTGCCGATGGCCTAACGGCTAAGCCATCGGCAAAGAAGACGGCGTCGGCCGCCATCCGTTCCTGGCCAACTTTTCCGATGGTGGGCCTTTGCCGATGGCAATGCCATCGGCAAAGTATAGCTCTGCCATTTGCTTTTGTTTGCCGGTGGCCCGACCATCGGCAAACAAGTTCTTGGGCGATGGCTTTTGTTCGCTGATGGCCCGGCCGTCGGCAAAGATGTTTTTGCCGATGGTTTTGCTTTGCCATCGGCAAATCGGGTTTTTTGCCGATGGCTTATGCTTCGGCCATCGGCAAACATTCTGTCTCCGGTAGTGATGTCCATCACGTGATTCGGCAGGATATACATCTATATATACACCAAGCTGTGGTTCTTAATATAACACACTAGAGGTGAGATTCTTAACTCATTATATTTTTTTTTCGACCAAGGGGATTCCCCATTTCCATTATGCAACATAACGGAAATACAGATAGAGTTTGAGGTTGTTCAGAAGTGAAAACGAGAAGTGCCCAGACAGCTTGGCAAACAGACATACTGGGAACAGCCCAGCTTCAACAGCAAGATGAACTGCACGCAGGCAGTAGAACATAAAGCTAAAACGACTGAGTTTAAACTTCTAGCTTCAACGCAGGATGTCAAGGATCAAATGCTCAGCCCAGAACTTCATCCTCATCGCGCCTCGGCTGATCTTCACGTGATGGGTCTTCCTCCTCGTCCTCCGCAGCGCTCCTCAACTGCAATGGCGCCACGTCTTGAGCAGCCAAGATGCTAGCTGCAATCTTGAACATCTCTTCAACTCCTCAACTCCTTGCGTCAGCACTTTTTTATCTTCGGTCTTCAAAAGCCCTGCCCAGTGTTTCATCAAAGCACACGCGTTACTCATGATAGATAACGGGTTTTTCATTTTCTTTCTCTCAAAACAAATATTATTCCGCATCTTCCATATGGACCAGCAAATGACTGCTATCCCAATGGCATAAAACTGTTCTGCATTTGGCATCCACTTCTTACACCATGACCAGCACTGCTCAAAGGAGCAGGGGAAATTATTCAGACGTTTGTCCCAACTGTAGTTTGGATTGTTGCACAGTTGGTATTGCATTATCACATATACTCGTTTATGATGACCCGGGCCTAAGCAAACATATATGCATGCAATGTCACCAAATGCTACAGATGACATTATGATTAAAATAGAAGTGAATGAGTGGCAACATGAAAACAATGTAGACAACATGATCATGCACTAAGACTGGTCACCTGACATATAGTTGACAAGATAATCTTGTAGATTTGAGATCTCAGTCGAGCAAAAGGGTGGTGAGGTAGCTGCCGCACATGTGGCCCTTGCTTAGGGCACATGTGCTCGAGGTGTGGTCTTATTCAATGACGATCTGTTTCTTGTCTCTAGAACTTACGTACCTGAGCAGGAGCTAATAAACCTTTGTTCAGGTTGTGCACATAAGAATAATTTTATATTTCTTTTCAAGAACACTACATGTATCATCAGCCAGTCAATTTATTAGGTAGTTGTTGCAAGAAATAAATACAGAGCACTACATCTATGGAAAAGAGAGCACAAGTTTTTTATTATTATGCCAACAGAAACGGAGCACAAGTTCACTCCTGCCCTCTATTCTAACATTTTATCTGGGCTCAAGAATTGCAATTAGATTGTCTTCTGAACTCTGTATTTTAACAGAGCACACGTCCATTAATGAATGGTCAGCGCCGCTTCCATTAACTTCAGTATTAATGTAGTGCATATAGAAAACATTCAACATACAGTTTAATCCAAGATAATCAATAAATCATTAAGATAAGTAGATAAGTAGACAATCAATCCACTCCTAGAGTGACCACAAAGCAAGGTAACAGGGGGAGAAATTTAAGATGCAAATGATTGATGCATAGGCTGCTCAGTGCTTCGCGCTCATGGTTTCCCCAGCTGCATGTCCACTAGCTTGCTGTGTGCCTTCCAGACAGCTGTTCGCTCTATTGCTACAAGCTTCCCTAGAACCACCTGATGAGATCTCGTCAGCACCCTCTCAGTCCCAACGCGATTTCAATAGGCACCACCTGTTCCAAGATGCGTGCTGTCATTCCCACTCCTTTTGCCCTCTCTTTCCTGACTGCGCTGGTGTATTCCCGGCTTCCCCTTCCTTCTCACATCGTTCCATTACCATCCTTCCATCTCTATTCTCTGCCACTCAACTCAAAGCAAAGCATCCCGATGCCCTCCGTCTCTCCCTCTCTCTATGCCCTCTCTCTCTCTACCTCTCTCTCTCTACCTCTCTCCGTCTCTCCCTCTCTCTCTAGTCTCTACCCATCCGTCGCCCCTTCTCTCTCTCTCCCCATCACAGCCCCTTTCCCCACTCTATCTATGGGGGTATAAATCCGGTATACCACCATGGATAGTTCCAGGGCTGCTCGGCACGACGGCCCATACTAGACAAGACCCGACCCATTACCGACCAGGCTGGTGGGCCGGATTGCAAGACGAAGGCGTGGTCCGCAACCGACCAGGAGAAGGATCGCACATAAGGATGCTTGTCCCGCAAGTAGATTTAGTCGGTTAGGTCACATAGAGTCCTCCTGAGACACGACTTGATATAACCGACCACCTCACGTGTACCCTTGGCTGCTCTGCTATATAAAGCAGCCAAGGACCCCCCTAGAAGGGAACTAGACTAAGAGGACAATACAGAGGCTATTGTCTGGCACCTTAGATCTAGAGAGCTTAGCGCCAGTTCATTGTACTCCGATACTTGATCATCCAGCATAACACGAGAAGCAGGACGTAGGGTATTACGCTTCCGAGCGGCCTGAACCTGGGTAAACCTTGTCTCATCGGTTCGTTCTGTTTCTTGGACATCCAAATCGCGGATCTAAACCAGCCCTTACCGAAACTACCACCATGGGACACCCCGTGGTGGGTTGCCGGTTATCCATAATTGACAGCGGCGCGCTAGGTAGGGAAGCGGCGTTTTTGATCTCACTGCGATCCAGATGGTTTCCTTTCCAGATTCCATGAATCTCGAGGCCGGCAGCGCCATCACCTTCGGATCGGTCATCTGGACCACCGAGATGTCAATGCCACTCAGCGTCACGGGAGCAGTCGGGTCGGTCCCAGCACCACCCGCAGGGCAAACGGTCTCAGCACCGCCCGACATGCAGGCGGTCCCAGCACCATCTGCAGTTCAGCTAGCCCCCGAGCTGTCCGCTGATCAACCGGTCACAGCACCGATCACTTCGCCGCCGATCACAGCATCCGCCGCGCAAGGTTCCTCATCGCCCTCGGCGACAAATGATACAACGAATCTCCACGAACTCGTGGATCGACTCTCTCTCCACCGAAGAAAGCTGATCGACAACTCAGATCTGATCGAGCTTATTGACCGACAAGGTCGCGATCTGGCTGAAATCACGAAGCTGGTCGAGGCCACGCAGGAGCTGATCCGCGGAGGCCCAGATCTCTCTGATTTCACACCCGTCCGACCACATCGGCGGAATTCTGTTCGTCGCAACAACACAGATCCTGTCGTCAACCGTCAGCCTATCATTCGGCCGACCACTTCCAAGGCCGTCGGGCCGATTGGAAACTCTCGTTGGTTAGATCCCGACCAGAGTCCTCGCTTGATTCGGACCGAGCAGATCCAGCGTGAAGGGAATACACCTCCCCTGCCGAGGCTAAACGAGTTCATCAACGCATGACGCGACTCCCGAGCACCCCGCCGGCAAGCACGCCGAAAGGACAAGAATCCGTTGAGCAAACCGTGTACAGCAGATCCACCTGCTCCGCTGCATGATGAGCCGACCACTCTACCCTTCGAACTAAACAATGCGGCGGCGTCACACGCGACGGAGGTCCAGCAGCACTTTGACGCGCTCCTTCTCGAGGACATCTTCTCAAAGACTCCCGCGCACATGATCGGGATGGTGGAGATCCGAGACCTAGGGAACGTGTCACAGAACACCGACCCTGCCACTCATACCGTCTCAGATCTACTCGGTCAGCTGGAGTACTCCCAAGAACACACCGACTACCTCTCTTCAGGAGACGGCTGTCCCATGGACACAGATCAGAACCCAGTCACCGAGGACACTCCGGTCGCTCCCGACCACCAGATGGAAACGCCCAGCGATGCGCTGGATTTCCCTAAGTACCCTCCTGGCTTCGGGCAGACGGTCTTCGTGGCCAGCAATGTTGAACCACCTGCTCCGAACGAAACAGATTCACAGAGGCAGGCAAGGGAAGATCGCAATGCTAGACGCGCTGCTTGGAGTCCCGTCTGGAGTCCTTCTCGGTCACCTGGTCAGCCAGGATGGCATCAAGCCAAACCCCAAGAAAGTAGCCGACGTTCTGAAACTACGACCACCCCGGTGCGTCAAGGATATCCAAAAACTCACAGGATGTCTAGCCGCCCTGAGCAGATACATCTCTCGAATGGGCAAAAAAGGTCTTCCCTTTTTCAAACTACTTAAGGCCCAGAACAAGTTTGAATGGACAGAAGAGGCCGACTAGGCTTTCAAACAGCTCAAGGCTTATCTCACTTCTCCCACACTCCTCACAGTCCCAAAACAGGACGAGGAACTGCTCCTATACATAGCTGCGATGACCAACATGGTCAGCACTATGTTAGTAGTCGAGCGTGAGGTAGAAGGACATGTCTATGGAGTCCAGCGCCCCATATACTACATAAGCGAAGTGCTCAGCGAGTCCAAGCAGCGATACAACCAAGTGCAAAAGCTCATATACGCACTCCTGATCACGAAACGCAAGCTGCTCCACTACTTCTAGGCCTTCAAGATCATAGTAGTAAGCGACGTACCGCTGGGTGACATCCTCCGAAATTGAGACACCAGTGGTCGGATCGTGAAATATGCGCTGGAATTGTCCGAATTTACAATCCAATTCCGCAGTCGCAGATCGGTGAAGTCACAGGCCTTGCCGGACTTCATCGTGGAGTGGTCAGACATCAGCCTACCCCTTGCAGATTCGAATGCCGAGTACTGGATAATGTACTTCGACGGCTCTCTGAAGATCAACGGGGCAGGGGCTGGCATCTATTTTATCTCCCCTTCAAAGGATACGATAAAATACATCCTACGTCTACACTTCAAAGCATCCAACAATGTCGCCGAATACGAAGCAGCCCTACACGGCCTTCATATCGCAGTTGAACTTGGCATCAAACGGCTCCTAGTCTACGAGGACTCCGCCTTGGTTATCAAGCAAGTCAACAAGGACTGGGACACGGTCCACGAAAAGATGGACGCCTACGTCGCTGAAATCCGTAAACTTGAAAACAAGTTCTACGGTTTGGAATTCATTCATGTGCGCCGAGAGAAAAAGATAGGAGCCGACGAACTTTCCAAGTTGGGCTCAACTCGTGCCAAGTTGCCCCCTGGTGTCTCCATTCAAGACTTAATAAAGCCTTCGATCCCCGATCAGGCAGAACATACACCAGAGCCTACTGCGGTGGTCGGCTATTTGGCAACGCTATTTAGTAACGCCAACATCGAGAACGACAACGATCTCTCGGTCCAGCAGGAGAACGATGAAGGTACAGAGTTGCCGGAATGAGCAACGCCTCCCCAGCAAGACTGGAGAGAGCCCTTCATCAAATACCTGAATGATCACCTTGTCCCGGAGGACAAAATTGCCGCCCAACAACTGATCCGTAGAGCCAAGGCTTATGCCATGGTCAACGATGAACTCATGCGCAAAGCACCCAAGTCCTTGGTATTCCAAAAATGCATTACCCAGCTAGAAGGGATCGCGCTTCTTAAGGCCATCCATGAGGGCACTTGCGGTAACCATGCAGCATCCAGGACATTGGTGGGCAAAGCCTACCGAGCGGGTTTCTACTGGCCTACAGCCGTTACTGACGCCGAGGATTACGTCCGGCGATGTGTCAATTGCCAAATGTTTGCCAAGCAGATTCATGTCCCAGCACATGATTTACAAACCATCCTGGTCGCTTGGCCCTTCTCATGCTGGGGACTGGACATGATCGGCCCATTCAAACCAGCACCCGGTGGGCATACATGTCTTTGTGCTTATTGACAAATTCTCGAAGTGGATCGAGTACAAACCTGTCAAAAAAGCCACAGCTGAGAAGGCAGTCCAGTTCCTAGACGAGGTCGTCCACAGATTTGGCGTTCCAAGCACCATAATCACTGATCTTGGGTCACAATTTACAAGCGATGCCTTCTTCAACTATTGTGATGAAAGCCTGATCAAGGTCAAGTACGTCTCCATCGCTCACCCACGAGCTAACGGACAAGTGGAACGTGCCAATGGGATGATCCTCGACGCCCTCAAGAAGCGAGTCTTCCAGGTCGGTATGAAACTCAAACCTGGCCGATGGCTCAAGGAGTTATGTGCCGTGGTGTGGGGACTTCGCACTCAGCCCAGCCGTAATACAGGAGTTTCTCCATACTTCATGGTATATGGCTCAGAGGCTGTCCTACCAGCCGAGGTCGCTTTCCAATCACCACGGGTAGCCTACCACGATGAGAATACCTCCGACGCAGCTCGAGAGGTTGACATCATAGCTAAGGAAGAAAAGGTCCTAGACTCTTGTGCTCGGACTGAGAAGTACTTAGCCACGGTACGCCGCTACTATAATCGCAACGTCCGAGGACGTTTGTTCGTGGTCGGCGATCAAGTGCTCTGTTGTGTGCAAAAGACGGATGGCCTACACAAATTATCACCAAGGTGGGAAGGATTGTACAGAATCAAGGCCGTCACTCGATCTACACCTTACCGGTTAGAGACACTACAAGGAGTCGAAGAGCCAAATTCTTGGCATATAGAGATGCTCATACGATTCTACCCGTGAAAAGATAAGTATCTTACATCTATGACATGCCTCTATTAACGTATTTTCCTCTTTTTGTCACTCTTCTTCCCAGTGGCAATTTCTTACTCTGAAATTTTGCAAAAACCTTGCATACATGCACCCTGCATAAGTCACATCTAAACTTTGTATTTTTCTCGCCGAGAACGATTCGAAAAGGTCTTGCGTCACGGTCCTCTGTCGATGTGCTACAGCTCCGCGCTACACTGCATTAGGAGATCCGGTAGGCACCCTCTAATAGGTACTTAGGATCATACCTAGTGCATCCTGGCGTACCGCGCTGTTCACTAGTGTGTCCCTTTGTCACCTTGACAGAGCTAATCGCTTCGAGAGAAGTTGCAAAACTTATTTGTCGACGTAATTCTTTATAAAACTAACGTTATGCACCGAGTTATGTATAATGATATAACTAAAAATGGCAAAATACTTATCACCCGCTTAAGTATGCCTACTTTGTGTGCATCTTACAACGGCCATAAAAAGTTCTATTTCGAGCACCCCGTGCTCAGCACCACTTATATACAAGTTTTAAATACACAAGTTTAAAACAAATGGCCCTACTGACCACCATCTTCTTCCGCAGGGTCCACAATGAGCGTCATATCATCGACCAGCTGCTCGGCAACAGGGACGAAGGCGGTACGGAGGTCCTCGGCGGCTTCGTCGGTGAGCTCCGGCGCGATCCCCAACGCGACGGTGGCTGGATCGACCGCCGCCACCCTTGAGCGGACCACCGCCAGCGCCGTCGACACAGCATACGTACCCGCCCGTGAGACAAAGTCCCGCAGAGCAGGCCATAGCCGCCGGCACTGGTCCGTGACCGCCACGGCTTCGCCCACAGGGTCCGTTGGGTGCACCTCCTCCGGAAAAATGGCGTGAAGAGCCGGCTTGATGTACCCGATCATCACATCAATCTTCTCCTGGAGGCAGTGGCACGTCTCCTGCAGGCACTGGAACTACGCCATATGGCGGTCCCTGGTTTCTGTTACATCAACAACGGTGGTTAGCGTGTACTGTTCGATCCAGTGCACAACAGACAACACCCGCAATTAATCAATTGCATTACTTACCGGTCAGCGTCGCGATCTGCACGACGTCCGCTTTAGCCTGCTCCTCAGCAGCGCTCAACTGCTGCGTCAGAACGGCGACCGTCTCCTCCAGCCCTACGGTAGTGAGGCAGAAGTCATAACATCTCTCTGGCAACATAACTGTCCCAACGGTTAATGGATATGGTCACATACCTTGTCGACCCTCAGCCAGCTCGGCCACCTGCTGCTCCAGGGCCAGCCGAGCAGACTCCTTCTCGGCGAGCCGGGTCTCATAGACCTCCGCCTGCGCCAGCATGGAGGCCTTCTCCTCCCGCAGACGCCTGCACTCCTCATCAATCGACACGAACCGTTCAATGGTTTGCGCACGCTGGGCATTGGTGGTCTGCAGGGTCTGTACATGGCAAAATAATCAGAACAAGCGCTACGCGAAGTACTAAATAAGTGCTGCAAACAACCATACCTGGATCCGGGAATTGAGCAGCTCCATGGCCTCCCTGATGCCCGCCTCCATCTCCACCTCGGGCACCTCATCATATGAGGTCCACCTCTGCCCCACCCTCCTCGAAATCATGATATGATTCGGAGGGATTGGGGCGGTTGGTGCCTGTGGATTTCCTCCACAGGAGGAGACGGGGGACTCGGCGCTGCCTCGTCTGCCCCGGACCGAGCACCCGCCCCGGGCTCCTGCTGGGCCGCTGGCCTCGGCGGTGTTGGCCTGGGGTTGGTTCGTGTCGGCTCCGGCATTGGCTCGGCGGGGCGGTAGACGGCCTCCAGCGACGCGGCCGCCTCCTGCTCCACGCGCTCCTCCACCCGTGGCGCCTCCACGTTTTGCGGAGCACTAATGGCTTCTGCTTCTCCCGGCTGGGGCCCCGTCCCCGATGCCGCAGCTACCGCCGGTGGAGTGGCAGCGGTCCCGGTGGAGCTCCCGGTGGGGCCAATGCCCGCCCGACTGCATAATAAAGACATCGGCACATCAGCACACAAATCTGATTTACAAGCAAGCACTTATGGTTAATAGTGCACAGCTACTTACCGGCAAAAGCCGCCCTTGAACATCGGAGCGCCGCCACCCCTTGGGGCCACGCCCCCAGTCCCTGCTCCGAGTCTGGGGACTGCCTGGGTGGGACCCTCTGCCCTCCCGGGGACTGCTCGGCCGCTGCCCCCGATGTCGATGTCGGTGGGGCGGCGGTAGGCGTTGGCCTCGGCGGGGCAGGAGTCGGCCCGACTCTCCTCGGTGCCCGCCGCTGCACTGGTGGGGGCAACTTAGAGCCGCCACTCCCGTCACCGGAGCACGCCTGGCGCTTGCGCCGGCGCTCCGCTATGGTGAGGGCGTCGTCGGAATCCGACGATGCGGGGCTATCGCGGGCCGGCCTCATACTGCCGCCCTCGACGCTGGCCTCCTTGCCGAGGTCTAGTTTACCCCCGGTGCAAGGACGGTCGCTTTCTTCTTCTTCTTGGGGGACTCCACGGCTGCTGAGCGCTTCCTTACAGCGCACCGGTGCCCCCTGGTGGTCGCTGCCACCTCATCATCATCATCATCATTAGGGCCGAGATCCTCGACCTCGCCTTGGTCGGCAGTCCTCTCCGGACGCCGCTGACCACTAAGGGCCTCGCCCTCTGGCCAGTCCTCTACTGGAACGGCCGAGAAGTTGTGGACGCTCCGTCCCTGCAAACATACAAGTGCTCCGCATTACATTACTGGCCAGACACAATACCACAATGCATACAAATTCAACTCAGTGTTGTATTACCTCTGGTGGTGGGTTCTTGAGACGGTAGGGTGGCTGCCTAGTGCTCGGCAGAGAAGTATTGACATTATACTTCTCAAACAAGACCGACAGCAGACCGTGAATGGTGTCATTGTTGGCCTTCTCCGCCGTCTCCCGCGCTGGATCGTCCAATCCACTGTACATCCACAGCGGGTTGCTCCTCTCCTTGCATGGCTGAATGCGGCGGACCAGCCACATTCCGGCCACAAGCGCCCCGTTCACTTGCTGGTTATCTATCATCTCCAGCAGCACATTCACCTGGACATCTCCGACAGGTGGTCCGGCTCCCCACCTAGGATTGGGCTCCGGGATCTGGTGGATGTCGCACGGCACTTTCCTCCCGACGGCCACATCTTGGTTCATGTAGAACCAGCTCCTGTTCCATCGCTTGGGGGCAGAAGCAAATTTGCTCCCCAGCCAGCAGGCGGCCATCCCGTCCCGGAGCCGGATGTAGCATCCGCCGGCGACCTGGGACCCCCCGGTCTCCACCCCCTTCTTCCGGAGAACGAAGAAGTGGCGGAACAGATTGAAGTGGGGGGATGCCCAAAAACATCTCGCAATATGCGATGAAAATGGACACGGTCAAGATCGAGTTGGGGTCCAGATTGCATATGGAGATTGACGACCATATGCAAAGGTCCCGGAGGAACCAGTGGACTGGTTGCCCCAACCCACGAGGCACGAAGTCCTCGAAGACGACAAACTCACCCGACCTCGGCGTGGGCTCGTCCTCCCCGCGTGGCTCCCGCCACACCTCCATCTCCCGCGGCAGTAGGAATCCGTTGTCCGCCAGCGCTTGGAGCGACTCCCGGGACGAAGTGGATTGGACCCACTCTGGCCCGCGCCTCGCTGGCTCCGCCCCCTTCGCGCTCTTCTTTGACGCCCGCTTCACCATCTTCTCCGTCGGCAGTGGGTCGATGCGGCGGCGGCGGCGGCGAAACCCTAACTGAGGGAGTGGCGGCAGTGGCTAGATCTACGCACCGCAGCGGTTACGGCGCAAGCGCAGGCACCGGATCCCGTCGGATGCCCCTGCTGTTAGCTGCTGTGAGGTGGATCTGGTGGCGAAATGGGCGGCGGCGGCATCGGTGGCAGCGGCGGTTTTTCTCGGAGTGCTGTAGACTGAGAGCTCAAGAATGAGGGCGCAACAACTATGATGAAAGAGGAACCGTCTCCCCTCGACGGCACCTGCTATTTATACTAATCGGGTGACGTCTGTTTGGCTTCTAGGGTTTAACCCCCTTTGACTCATGTGGCCCGCCCAATTTTTTACCCTAGTGGGCCGCGGTCACATGGGCCGTATGCTCCACGTGTGGCCGATTAAATAACTGCTCCAGTAACTTTATTTTACAGGGTCCAGTTCCCTTCGTGCTGCACGTGGGCCTCATTCTTTATCCCGGGGACTGCCCGGTCAGCTCCCTGGACGTCCTCTTTTATGCCCAAACTGTATCTGTGGTCCTTGGAATTTTTCCTGCTCTGTTTCCTAAGCAGAGGGTCATAGGTATTATTCTGAGCTTTTTTCTCAAAAATTTCAATCGAACATATACTATCTTCCATCGAACTTGGGGACTACGTGGGCCCACGTCACCTCGCAGTGACTTAGGGCCTACTGTTTCCAACAGTTCTGGCTGCTTTGAGGCTTATGTTGCACGCTGACTCGACATCACTGTCATGTGTCAACGTAGGCCCACGTATCAGGACAATAAATGGAAAAATTCTTTTTTCTTTTTCTTTTTCTGAGCACCATACATCTTTCGACAAAGATCAACAGCTCCCTGACCTACATGTGGTCAGACACAGACTGCTCGGGAAGACTGTTTGGCTAAACGTGCTCGGCACTACGACTCACCAGCACTACACGTGGTTAGCACTATGTGTGCTCAGCTACTATGTGCTCGGCACTACGAGTGACCAGCACTACACGTGCTTAGCACTTGTGCTCAGCTACTACGTGCTTGGCACTTCATCGATGGCGCTCAACGTGGTCTGCATCTGCATTGCTCGGCACAGGTCAAGGTGATGGACTTTCCTCAAGATACATGGTGCTCGGGGACTAGCTGTGGGGGTATAAATCCGGTATACCACCATGGATAGTTCTAGGGCTGCTCGGCACGACGGCCCATACCAGACAAGACCCGACCCATTACCGACCAGGCTGGTGGGCCGGATTACAAGACGAAGGCATGGTCCGCAACCGACCAGGAGAAGGATCACGCATAAGGATGCTTGTCCCGCAAGTAGATTTAGTCGGTTAGGTCAGATAGAGTCCTCCTGAGACACGACTTGATGTAATCGACCACCTCACGTGTACCCTTGGCTGCTCGACTATATAAAGCGGCCAAGGACCCCCCTAGAAGGGAACGAGACTAAGAGGACAATACAGAGGCTAGTCTCTAGCACCCTAGATCTAGAGAGCTTAGCGCCTGTTCATTGTACTCCGATACTTGATCATCCAGCATAACACAAGAAGCAGGACGTAGGGTATTACGCTTCCGAGCGGCCTGAACCTGGGTAAACCTCGTCTCCTCGGTTCGTTCTGTTTCTTGGACATCCAGATAGCGGATCTAAACCAGCCCTTACCGAAACTACCACCGTGGGACACCCCGTGGTGGGTTGCCAGTTATCCGTAATCGACACTATCTCATCAGATGCACATTTCTTCTCTCATTCTCTGTATCGTAAGTTCTAGATGTATTCGTTCCTTAGTCTCAATCATCCATAGATCTTTCATCTTGCCCTCTCTCATTCTCTGTCTCCAAATTCTTCAAATGTGAGCTACAGGTGCAGATGTGGCCTCTCTCGTCCTCATCCTCTGCAATTCTTCATATGTTAGCTACAGGTGCAAATCTGGACAATTTAAGGTGGTACTTTTCCTATTCTCAATTCATTTTTTTCCCTATATTTCACTCTCTTGTTCCCTCTCCATTTACTGTATAACGACTTAGAATTGTACACAAGCCCTTCCCGCATATATCCATGACGTAGCAGCACAGTGCGAGGGCCTCCTCCTCCCCACTCAGGTCCATGGCATGGTGGCGCTACACGAGGTACCCAGCCATGGATGAGAAGTTCAAGATCCAGTGGATCTGGATCCCATCATGGAGGTACCACGAGACTACTGCATATGAATGTTTTTAGATTTTCTAGGTAAACTATTTACCCTTCCATAGGGGATTAGAGGAGAAAATGATTTTAGATTGTTTCAGGCAATTTATTTACACTGAAGTTGAACAATAGGCACTGAATTTTATTGTTCAGCTACATTTTTCACTCATCTGCTGAATTGACATTATGCAATTCATTTGTCCTCACTGAACAATAGACATTATGCAAAATTGATTTTTATTGTACAGTTATGATCTTTCAGCCGCTGTGCTAGTTCCATTTAAATAATCCATGTATTCAGTATTTGAGCTGTTAGTTCAGAGGGCTTGTAGTAAGTAGCAATTACTAAACTTGATATGGAGAAAGTGGTACTGCAGTTTCCACCATTTCCTAGCTCTTTCTTGTTTGGATGCGAGTGCATCATTTTTCCTCTATAGGTAGAATATTGCATTATTGCACGTTCTATAGTTTTATCTCAATCTCATGCCTTTAATTGGTACTTTTAGACAGAAAAGAAAGGGGAAGCATGGAAAAATGCTTTAGTTTGTCTCAGTGCTACTGCCATCCTTCCCTCCTCGATTGTGAAGGGTTGTGCTGCAGTTCCGGCTCACCAGGTTGTTTGTTGTTGTCTGCCATCTCACAATACTATGGAGAATTGATGGTAAGATGTAGTCTGTTACTCCTTATATTCTTTCTATTATTTTTGTATGGGAAATTGCTGAGGTAAATCGTGCCTTGTGTATACCAGTATTCTGCTGATGCATGATTGATCTTCCATCCTCATTATCTGAACTAATTGGTAAGTTCTTTCTGAGTATGTTGCATAACACTGCCTAGATGTCATTTTTACTAGTGGTAGATGTGGGCATGAGGCTGATGCAAATGGTTTTTCCTGGTAGATATTTTCCTAGCAGATGGGAAGAGATATTTTTTCATATCGATTAGGTAAAAAGTATTCATCAACTATCCTACGCCTAAACTTTCCTCACTTAATATAAGCGTCCTACTTGTACAAAAGGAGAAAATGAAATCGTAAGATCAGGCTACCATAGGACAAGATTGATAATTCTTATTCTGTGCACTGTCCAGTCACTTCTAAATCTGGACGCTTTCTAAAAATAGGTTATTGTGCACTTTTGTTTCTAAAAATACCTAGGAAATTGTGTTCTGTAGTCTGACAATCTTTTTGCAATTGTTTTGTCATACTGGATATCATCTTTAATTATGTACTACAAAATGCTCTTTAGTCAACTCTTGACCCCTGAAATACAAATGATTCCATCCAACACTCCCTTGATTTTTTTTTATTTTGCGTACTCTCGTAATCTTCTTGGTACTCTCTGAATCGTATATGCCTAGTTATGTATTGAAGAAATCTAAATGTCAGTATAAAAGTTCTACTCTTTAGTTCTTTTGGTTAAAGTTGCTATTGGCTGTCCTCTCTCAGGTGTTAAATTGTATCTGAACCTATAATTCATCTTTGATTTGCATATTTGTGCTAACCACATGTGGCAGTATGTGTTGGCATTTTTGCACCCCACAAATGTTCTATCAGTGTTACCAGTTTGTTAGATGTACTTAACACAGTCCACAATGTTTATAGAGCCAATGGAGTTATATCCAACTTTCTTATTAAAGAACTTCAACTGGTCATTTTTTTTTGGAGAGAGTTGATATTACTACTATAACAAGCAGGGGCGTTTGCAAACCTTAGTTTCATTGTTCTAATGACTAAAATAGTTTGCACATTGTTTTTGTTATTATGGAAGACATTATGTCCGGTTTAGTGATTCATGGATAACAACGTTGAACCTGCAGTAGTCAAGAGGTCCATTAAAACTCTTCTAGTTGCATTAAAACTCTTGTAATTGCACGTAGTGTTATGTCATATTTTTCTTTTTAATAAGCAGACTGAAGTCACATGATTTACTCATAGGAGTAGAGTTTAGCTCCGTTCTCCCATTCACATTCAAAATATCAGCACAACATTTTTGTGTTATTCCTTGTTCTTTGTATTCAAGGCCATTTCCTCTTGGCTTGAAAGTTATCAGCATAACTAGGATATGTAATGTTATTTTGGTTGTTCTTGATGCTATAAAAAACTCATAAGTGTCTTACAGATACGTAGGTTCAAGGATTTGGCATTAGGTAGGTCTTACTTAAATCCATACTTATGCAGGTACTAGTGTCTCAAACATGTGTTTGTCATATTGCCTAGCCAAGGGTGTTAAGACATCTCCCCTTTCACTTCAACATCTCAGCTATCTTGTTTGACCTCATCAATATTCTATTGCAGTTCCTTTGCAGTAGATCATGACAAAATTAGTTGTATCACGCGGTATGAAATAAATATGTATGGTGATGTGGCAATGACAAATACTGATTTTAAATATTATACTTAAAAATAAAAATTATAATAAACAATAAATATATAGAGAAAATGGAATAAAAGATGTTACACAACACTTAAGTTTCAAGATATATAATTTGGATTCTAAAAAAGATGAACTAAATTTCGATAACTCTAGAATCAGGCGGAGGAAATCACTAAATAGCATGCACACTTAAAAGATCACCGCATTTTACTAACAACACTACAGTTTCTAGATATATAATTTGGGTTTTAAAAAAAGGGGGATAGAGAAAGAGAGGGGGAGAGAAATAGATGAGAGAGAGGGGCAGCCGAGGAGAGAGATATGGGAGAGGGATAGAGATGTGTAAGGGAGAGGAAGGACGCCAGGGAGAAGAGATGAGACAGAGGGGCGGTAGGGGCCGGCCGGAGAGTATGGTTGGAGGGGAGGGACACGACTCAGCTTATAGAGAGGGAAAGGGAGAGAAAGAGACTACATGCCGGAGAGAGCATGAGTTTGCAAACTGGATAGAGAAAGGTGGAGAGGACTGGAGAGAAAGATGGAGAAGGAGAGGGAGAGAATTTTGACTGCGGATGGTATAGTAGTTAGAATGGGAGGGTGGGTCACAGGGTTGGAAATGTAGCATGGAATGGTAGGGTGGGACTGGCGTGCGAATCTTGAAGCAGTTTGGATGAGTGAGATAGTGCATGGTGGGCCAACCGGTTGGGGCTTTGCAATCCTCCTCTCAGTCCCAGTTCTTGCACTCTAGTCTAGACTATCTCGACGCGGGAAAGTAAATTCTGCTCCTAAGAGCACATGCTCCCATTTTGTGGTACATTGGTTCTGCACTGGGACGTGTACATCTCAATGATATCTGCACTGAGATGTGTTTGTGCACACATCCGAGTGCAAATCAAATGGCCCACATCATGGGAGAAAAAAGACCATGTTCGACTCGACGGGGCTTGACCGTGGTGCAATCGCGTGCTACTGGTTCCATTCCATGTCCTTGTGGCCAAATGTGTCCAGGGAGCAGTAGGCAGCAGAGTGTATTCTGGTGGACACGGAGGAAAATCATGCCGCAGATCTGAATCAAAAAATTGTGGCGTATGCTTCTATCAGGTTTGGTGAGCCTTAGTTCACCAATGAACCAAACACATAGCTAAGCACTTGTGGCAAGACTAACTTACGATATTGCAAACTTTGGAGGACAGCCAAAGAGCCCCTTGGTTTTCTGTGGAAATAATCGATACTAGTTAATGTACAATTTCATCTTAACACACAGCTGCACTTTTGCTGGCAAAAGTCTTCGGTACCATGTATGTCCGAGTAATTTTACGTCAGTCCAGTTGGGTCGTTCTGCATGGCAGTTTCGTTTGGACTTGGGCCAGCAGTTTTGTGTCAGCATGGTAGTTATGTCTGACAGGCTTGGCCTTGCTAAATCCTTCATCCATAGTTTATCAAGTTCCAAGAGAAGTGAGGTTCTGTTCTCTTGATATATAATTGCTTATATCCACATCCATGTAGCAAAATGCTGCCGAGAATATTGGATTGGGATAAGAATGAGTGGCACCAGGAAAGGATAGTAGAGGAGATGATGATTAGACAGTAGCCAGAAGATGAGGGAGAAGAATGAAGTCTATACAGGGTTGCCTCCATGCCACACAAACCCACAATTCTCTACCACTTCTATGCATGAACTTTTCACATTTGTGAAATGAAAATATAGTACAATCCAAGACATTTGCCAATTCACAAATCCTCAATGTCTTTTCTGCTTGCCTCTTTCTGAAAAAGCTTTTGCTCAGTACACTCAGCTCCTGGATACTCTAAACTCTATCGGTTTGCAGGAGGGTCCTGACCAATGGGCATATGTTTGGAATAGTAATATCTTCTCATCAAAGAAGGCCTATCTGCAACTAATGGGTCACACACAGGTGCATCCTGCAGACAAGTGGCTTTGGAAATCACGCTGTCAGAACAAATGAAAGTTCTTCTGGCTCCTTTTGAAGGACAGACCAAGTACGAGAAACCTTCTTCGAAGGAAATGTATGGTTCTGAATGATTATGACTGTGTTCTCTGTGATCATGCCCAAGTTGAAACTCCTCTCCATCTCTTCCGTGGATGTCCCTTTGCCAATGCCTATTAGGCTTTGCTTTGTCTTTAAATTCATCAGCCCCTGGAACCTTTTGATACTCTTCAGTCTTTCAGAGATCATTTGCATCTTCCTTTTTTTCATGGAGGTCATTGTCACCATGAGCTAGGCAATTTGTACAGTGAGAAATGAAGCTATCTTTAGAAATGTGACTCCCTCATTGCAAGGATGCAAGCCAGTGCTAAAAAAAGAATTTGCCTTAGTTATTCTAAGGGCAAAGAGTTCTTTAGCACCAGTAATGTCTCAATGGCTACAAGAATTTGTGTAATTTTTATCATTTTATTTATTTATTTTTTTGTCTCTTGAGACTCCTTTGTACGTTCTGTTTTAATTTAATAAAAGCACAGTTGGATGTCCCCCTCTCGTTTCCCTTCAAAAAAAAAAAAAAATCTCAGCCTGTATCATAGGTCATGCAAAGTGCGTGCGTGAAGTAAATAAAGTAAAGGGAGTTCCAATGAACTCGGGGAGTTGAAGTGTCAGGCACATGTGTAATTGCAACGAAGAGGTCTTGAGGACTCCAAATCCAATCGAAGAAGATAGTTATGAAGGGTTCTGAAAGGTGAGTAGGCATCATGTACATACCAGCCCCCCACTCCAACACAGAACAAAGAAGAAGGTAGTTTTGAAGAGTTCTATAGAAGATCATCGTCGATCCCAGGAGTTATCAAGGCAATGCAAGGTGCGCCAACTTGGCCATCGGTCTATCTTCATTGCCAACTTGAGCTGCCAAGCCCATTGGAACTTTCTTGAAGAAGATCGAGCAATGAATTTACAATGGAGGCACCACTTATAGTGGAAAGATTGTAGTGCTCATAATGTACTAGTTACCATGCAAATGAAGAACTAAAAAGGGTGAATTCAGTCATATCGAACACTAACCTAGTCCACTCTACTAAGTGATGCTAGAGCTAGGACAAGCTGCAATTGAATATATTATTAAAAATATTTTATACTATATTTTTTCAACCTCCAATTTATATGAAACCAAGTAATGGATGTCCATCAACTGTCAAAACAGTATGAATTTTATGTTTTCAGGTTGTCAGATGTGGTTTCCTTGTTTAGGAAAATAATAGATTTGTAGTTTACTGTCTTCAAACTAAAAAAAAGTACAAGTTCTTTATTAAAATAGTCTAGACTGGCAATTACTCATTTTAAGATCACAGATTTCCAAATCATTAAATTTAAAATTTTGAATGACCTTAGACAGTGACATCGTTCAAATATATGCCACACAAATCAGCGAACAAAAATTATTTTTACTTTCGACGTCGATAAAAGCGTTTTTTCTGTCGGGCAGTCCTGAACTGACAGGAAATTTTCAGTTCCAGTAGTGGACTGATCTTAGTTGGAGACACTCTTCCCTAATGTAATTTCTATTTATGTTGAATGATCAACATGGAAGCAAAGTTTATAAACTTTAGTCACATAGGACCTCCTGTCACATACAGACGAATTAAAATTGGGCATATTCGATTTCCTTAGACTTGGAAGCCAATAACTACGCCATCAGTTCCTACAGCACCAGGAATATCTAACGCTATTTTCCTGGGTACCACCTGTTCTGGTCGCCCCGCCAACAGTAGCATCTCAATGGATCTAATGTACAGAAAACAATTGTCTTATTCAATCACGGAATCGAGATCAATAATATCAAGTTGGACATACAGCGGCATGATCCAGCCAGTCTGACTAGGTAGCCAAACAAAATATGTACAACATCATGCCTTTATTTGCTATATATATGCTCCTGCGTACCACTGTGAGCAGCTGACTTCAGCTTTCTCCTGTCGCCTCTCCTTCTCAAAGTAGACTCGTGAAATTCTGGGCGAATTTAGAAATTGCTTCGTTCCATCTCATTGTCTCTCTCTATCTCCAAACCAGCTGTTGAATGGCTGATAGGTTGGGAGCCAATATATAGGCTTGCCACACCAAAATTTATGATTCTACAATTTATTGTGCAGTTCATGCTTGTTCACAGTTGCTGAACCAAAATTATTACTCTGGATGTGGGCCCACACCTCGCCAGAAACTTATAAAGATATAACCTACAAATGAAAAGCTTCAACATATACAGGTCTGATACAAGCTGATGACAACCTGGCCTCTTTTTTTTTTTCCTCTTTTAAAAATGCGATAAGTATAGTCAACAGAGAACAAAAGGCAATTGGATTAAGCTATTTTTTCTCCAATACGCACGATATGTATGTTCCACAAGGACGCGTTAGTGATAAGCATATCTTTGCTACCACAAGAGCTCAATATTACTTGGCTTAATCCGTGGTGTTTATAAAAAAAGTAAAGATCTTTTGTAGTTAGCACCCAAGCCTCTCCTAGATTAGGCGCCATACCACAAAAGACACATCGAAGATGTGGCTGAGTTCAGATTTTAGCTCAACCAATTACATAATTTTCTGCATAACTGATCCATAAACTCGAAATTCTTTTTGAGCACGCATGTAAAAGTGCAAATCCTGCTCAATATATCTTGACATGCTCAACCACCGTTGATAGTGCATATTTATATAATGATATATGTATTTATCTCTTCAAAATATCAATTCGTCTATGGTCCAGGCATCCTTCGTCTATGGTCCACCTGTCAATCAAAGTGGAGAGGAGCTTTTCTTGGGTAACGAATGATTTCAATTTTTATCGCTCTTTTACAGTATAGATATAGGCATCTAGACAGCCCCCACACAACTAAATTCAAGGATCAGCGGTACATTACGCTATATATAATCGCTACATGCTGTATGTGAACAAGAGTAACCTTATTTAATTTTCAGTCAGATTTACTGTATATGAAAATATAATTAAGCTATTTTTCATATGCATAGCTAAAAAAAAGGATTACTCACTGCCAGCATACAGCTACTGTTTCAGACTTTATGAATCCTTAAAATGCCCTGAGCACATATAGGCTGTGTATATGTTGCTTACTGCTCTGGAGACAGTGCACGAGTCACACCGAAGTTTACTGCCCACCGGAGGCAGCAAAGCATTATCTTGGAAAGCTTCTGAGAATGAAGAATATCCCTTTAATAGACAGAAATAATGCCATGACCACTTCAATAACAAGCTTCAGACATTCAGAGGAAGCAAAACTATACTAGCAGAGGCTTAACATTCGAATTTTGATTGATTATTGTTGCACAGGTCGGTCGCTCGTGTTTGCTGATAAATGGGATACTAAGGTGCGTCAATAGCTGTCAGGCGCCAATACAATGTAGCTTCTGGGCGCATGGTTCAGAACCTCTAGTGAAGATCTGTTTTTATTGGAAATAAGCGTTCCACTGGTGAATAGCTATACTATACATCAATGAACTTGACCCTAATCAACTCCGGACGCATCTTTTCAACATGCCCAGGTGCATTCAATGTAGATACGCTCTTCTCTATCCTCTTTATTGGTTCATTATATTAAAAATCTTATCCCTTCCCTGATCTCTTCCTCTGTCTCCTCTATCTCATCTTCCAGCTACAGGACACAGCACCCTTGCGGTCACCTTGTACACATTGTAAATGGGATGTGTTTTCCCTCTTCCCCTGCCATGGTCTGAGCAGCACATGGCACGGGATCACCTGCCCTGGTCGCATGCCCATACATAGTACGCACAACCCCATGTTTACATTGAATGGAGACCACGGCAAGAAAAACTTTGTTGGAAGCTGATATGCCTTTCTGGAATTCACTATATCTGAATGAATTGTCCATGGATGATTCTGTTTTTACTAGACAACAATGTTTCATTAGGTAGAACCTTGGGTTCTCACAGTGGTTGAACAAAAGAAATGCAGAGTGCTCCTTCATGGAAAACAGGGCACAAGTTATTTTTTGTTGTAGTTTTCTGAACAAAATCAGAAATGTTATCCCTAGACCCCTTATGTTTTTTCCTCAAATTAACCTGACTCCATATCTACTTGGATCCTTCTTATGTGACTGTCTAATTAAGTCCAAAAACTTGTAACTCATGGAATGATCAATTTTGGAATCCAGCCCATTAATGAAAGGGGATCCGCACATCATGGATTCACATGGTGCCACCTCTTTTGAAATGTGTTGAGCTTCATAACGAGCAGTTTCTTGCGTGTTTGGAGAAACAAAGCCTAAGGAATATGAGACAAGTATCAAAGTCTGGTGCTATGGCTATTGCATATATTGAACTATCAGCTTCCACACAACTAATAAGTGTGAGTCATTCTTCTTCCAGTATAGCCCACTGCATATATAGAACTTCTTCCTTTCTGAAAGTATGCTGCACACTAGCATGTCCTCAAAACATTAAGATTGGCTATACAAAAATCAAATATTTTATGTATATAGGAATGGGAGGCATGACGGAAAGAGGGGGCATTGTTTGTCAAAAAATCCATTTTGTTGATGTTTCCATGGACTAATCCTGAAAGATTTAAGTGAGGCCTAAATCTAAGTAACAAAGATGGCAAAATAATGTATATACTGCAGAACAAATGCGATATATAAGTACCATCGTAGCCAAACTGTTAAGTCTTTCTTATGTCATAGCAGAATGCAAGTATAATTTCATAGTTTGAACTTAGAAAAACTTCGCTGATGCAACTGTCATAGGAATGCTCAATAAAATTCTACATGCAATAGCTGCATTTGGAAAACAATTGTGCCGCTTTAGAAACTAATTTCCTATGGAATGAAATTGAACAAATCTCAATGGTGTATGTACTCCCTCCGTTCCAGAAAGCTTGCAATTCTGGGTTACGTGCCGATAAAATAGCTCACGCTTGACTAAGTTTCTAGCGAATACTATTTATATTTATGACTTCAAATTAATTTATTAAAAAAATACATTAAGGAATCTAATGATATTTGTTTGATAACATAAATATTAATAGCTTTTTATCTATACTTAATCAAACTTGAGATACTAAATCATGGTACTGTACTAGAATTGCATGTTTTTTTGGAACGGAGGGAGTAGTTCATTGGCATCAATACGTAGAGGGAATTGAAAAAAAAAACAATACCTAAACTCATGCAGGGGCCTCCGCCTTGGCCCTCTCCCTGTCGTTGGTGCCTGCTTTTGCTAATATGCTTGCTAGATCAGTAGATTTTTTTTTGAGAAATTGCTAGATGAGTAGATGAATGGACGAGCGCTGGCTGGAGACGGGATGAACACGAAGCATCATGTCGTCGCCGCGAGGGCTGCAGACTTGCGGAGACGAGCAGACGATCGCACGGATTCAGACCTGTACTCTACCGTGCTCTGGCCTGACTCCAAGTCTCCAATACATACTGCTATTGGGCTTAGTTTTTGAGGCCCCGGTATTTGTGAGGCCCTGTACGGTCGTACAGGTTGCACACCCATGGGCACGGCAGCACCACCGATTGCTTGACCACTAAGGTTAGTGACTAGCTCGTGCTAACTGCTACCTGTCTCGCAATGATGAGCATGGACGAGTACTCGTGGCGCAACTTGATTTGGTACGACCTGTTTGTGCAGCCCTAGCAGCCCTGGACGAGTACATGGTTTACATCCCATGTTTACCTGGTTGTGCAGCCCTGGCAGTTAAATCCCATGTTTACATTGAATGAAGATCGTGGCCAGAAAAACATAGTCCGAAGCTGGTAAGCTTTCTTGAGCTTCAGTATATCAGACACGATCGACCACAGCTGATTCAGTGTTTTGAGACCACTTCATAAATCCCATGTTTACAGTGTTTGCAAGAAAGAAATACAGGGTACTCCTTCATGGAAAACAGAGCAGAGTTTTTTTTGTCTGTTTGGCGATCAAAAGCAGAGCATGTATTGCAATTAAATTGTCTTTGGAACAGTCCAACACAGACCTATTTTTTCTTCCAAATAGCAGGTCTCTCTCTACTAGGATCGTGGTTGCATGCTCATGCAATTAAGTCACCAAACGTTCCAATTGATGGAATGATCAATTTTGTAATCCAATCAATTAATTCAAGGCGATCCACACATCAAGGAATCACATGGTGCCACTACTACCTGTGGCGTCCTGGCACATTTGGGGACCTTGAGTGACATACTCAATAACCTCTAAATATGCGTATCTCCTCTCCTCCACAACAAAAAAAAATGTGAAATGGACCCGTCAGTGGGGAAAAAAAATTAGATGCAGACTGGCAGCACCATGGCACCATGCAGACCACCACTCAAATTCAACGACGTGTCCTGGGGATCAATCATGTGGCCACGACGAGAAGCGGTTCAGCGGTGCGGGCTCTGCTTCTTTCCTTGTGCGGTTGCACATCGGCTCCTAGACTGGGGTCGTGCCGCGGCTTTACTTGTGAAGACACATGTCACCATCTGAGTGGTGCTCTACATGGTGCCATGCTGCAGCCGTGGTGAAGCCGCTGTGCCGTTTCACCTCAGTAACTCCAATGCACCGACATGTGGGGCCAGCAGCTCTGGAGCACGTCGCCCACTTCTCCTGGTGCTCCACTCCGGTGCCCCGTCGTCATGGACGCCACACCACCGTACCACATGGCCGCCATGGCGTCGGGCCCCCTCCCATACCCATCTTGCCTGGTCACAGATGACGCGCTGGTCAGCGTCTATGTGGAGCAGGGGTGAAGTCCTCAGTCCCAGACAAGGCGGCATCCGGTTACCGATGCTTGGCCCATCCGTGACATTGGCCACATCTGCGGATGGTGTCGGGCCGTTGCCTACGCCAGCCTTGGCAATAGCCGCATCTGATGTGATTGTTGCCTCTTATTGTCTTCTTTGTGAACTACAATCTGAAATGCGTAGCAACATTGCAAGTGTCGGAGTGCGAGATAGGAATATGAGATTTAGATGGAGCAAGTGGAACACCATGGGAATGACTACGGTTTTATAAGGGCATGGATAATGTGCCGTGTTTCCATCAGGATGACTTCCCTAAGATGGATACCGTTAGCATATCAGGTTGTGTTGCTCTCTTGCTTTTTGGATGTTGGATTATCTTACCTGAGTCAGACAACAGATTTATTCTAAATTTTATGTAAAGTGCACAACTGCACATTGGACCCCAATATTATCTACCAGTTTCTCTTGTATATCTTTGGAGATATATCTGCGCTGAAACATTATATTCATTAAGAATATGTTCTCTATTTTATTCTTTTAGCACATGAACATTGCCGTCTTTATGCTCCTGAAACATTTTATTGCCACTTCATCACTATTGTGACTAGCAATCACACGAGAACATATTTGTTACATGTTTTTTTAGGAAAATATTTGTCACAAGTTATTACCTTTGATTTAACTGTAAAATCGGTGTCTCTGTCCTACTGTCAAAACAAAGCAAAAGTTGGGAGATTTCGTCAATGATGTAAGTGCCCATGGAACAGTTCGTTTCAGATCGAGTGTCAAGAAGAGGCTGAGAGAGGTTTGCATTATACTACTTCCTTCATATCTGGACAAGAAAATTCATTATGCTTGAGACGCCCATCATTGCTGTTCTCTGTGGGTGGCTCAGCGTTTAGAGCACATTTTTGGGGCATGGGATTACAGGATGAACTTGACGGGAAAATGTCAATGCCCCTGTTTCCTCTTCCCTGAGATCAGAGAAAATAATATTATAACCATAACCATTTCAGTGCCCCACTACAAACAATCAAGCTTTTGTGATCGTAGTTATCCATGTTAGCAATTTCCGGTGTGAAATGGACAATTGCGCCTATGTCTGAACTCACAACAAAATTTGCCTTCGTTAAAGAACCAAAACTCTAGATTTCTCAATGAGACTGTCAAGCTACAAGATTTCGCTTGTAGCCCAAAGAAAATCCAAAATTATCACTCCAATGAGATAGGTAATGTAGAGGATTGTTAGTGAACATCAGACCCTCTCGATGATAACGTGGTTGTGTTGAGCAAACAAGAAGATTTTACTGACTGGATAGTAATCATTTCATTCCCAATGCCTCTCAGTCCCTAATTGATTGATGTCATTAGTGAACATTTGTCTCATATTGGTGTACATGCCTAAGAATGTCTTGGGGTTTGGATATCCGGACAAAGATGCTACCATAGAAAAATCTAAAAAGAATGCTTGGCACAATTTCAATACTACAATACATCGTAACCAGATAATAATATGGCCAGGCGTGGGGTATTTATAGCTGGGCAGTTATCACAACACAATTAGCTATGGCTTTTTCGGCCCTTTTCTCCTGACTAGGTCTTTACAAAGATACTGGAATATTCAAGGATGTTAGTCTTTTCATGGAAACTGTAGTGACAACTGTCGAATTTTATTACTAGGTGCTTCAACTAACGAGGACTCGCTTGAGACATTGTTTCCTGAACTGGAGGCTTTGCTTCACGCATCAAGTTTCATTCAGATTTGCTTTAATCCAAATTTACACTAAGGCGCCCAAATGTAATAGAGCATTCTCCCTGAATTCCATTTCAAGCAGCATGCCAGTTCAGACAGAAGACTTTGCATCCCATTCTCCCTGTGCATGCTTCATATTCACAAACACAAAGTTTCACACGTATCTCGCGAGTGAGATTTATGCACATGTCTATATGCATTGATTTTGTGTGCTAATCAAAACAACAGAAATATTGATTAGACACATTTTACAATCGTTGAAAAAAATGGACCATCCGGCAGTGCTGGATGTATGTTTCCTCTTTTGTGTCGACACTGTCGGCGGCTTCAGGCTGACCAGCTCTGATGCAATGCTGCACTGCGTGTCCCTGAGCATGATGGTGATGGCAGCCAGCGGTGCATGGTGCGCCTCGAGGATCAGCACCCAGGCGATGCAGCAAACATGAAGTTCCCCCTGCCGATGTCGTCCTCCATGTCGAAAATGGACCAGTCGATGTTCTTCATTTTGATATAATAAAGGTTGGTTGTAAGAACCCAGTTAGTGTTTGGGTGCTGCAACTATGTAATAGTGGCCTACTTCTAGACTATGTAGATGATGCCTAGATATAACTACCATTTATCTAAAAAGCATTATTCTTCGGTGGAAAGTTGTATATGTTGACGCACATATGAAACTGTCAGAATTACTGCAAGCTCTGTTTTTTTCGTGCTTGAATCGTACGGCGAACTATTTCATTACGGGATATCCATCACGGAGAGTTGGAGACTAAACATTTATGAAGGCCTGACAGGTTTATGCTTCTCGTCTTCACAGATTTTTCGGTTGTTATGGAAATGTGACGCATCACAGTGAGCACACAAAAAGGGGGCAGATAGATCCAGGTATGATGTTTTATTCCATGGCTTCTTCCATCCTGCACGTTGGAATTCTCTGTAAGCTTGGTTGTGTAGAGTAACTGTTAATCTGGAAAGAAGCATAGTAGCTGGTCAAGGGAGTACTAATATGTATGCTGCTGCTGTGGACTGGTCTCTGGAGTTCTTAATGGATGGGCAGAAACAATATAGGATCTGGGCCATTATAGAGACTCACCGGTGGTTTGGCCATGCTGCATACTTCATTCGTATTACACAACTAGAGTGTATATATAGGTTATTGAGATGCAGGATGGGTTCCCATTCTCAAGCTGCATGCAACAGAGGTGAGGATCCCAGCCCGTGATATAAGCAATCTGTAGCTCTTGGTTAATTAATTAGTCTTGTGGCCCTACTATTAGTTTTGATTGGTGCATTCTCTCATAGCTGCTATCGCATACGACCATGTCACCACTCACTAATCTGTGTCGATAAACCATGTGGTTCCAATACATGAGAATGAGCGGCACTAGGAAAACAGAGTAGACGAACCGCAGAAGTTGCGGTTCACTTTTTGAGGTCATCATCTCCAAGGATGAGCAGCACGGCGCAGTCTGATGCACCCACTCTTAATGCTCCAATTCATGCCGGTGGAACAAGCGTCCATGGTTACGCTAGAGTACCTTAGTGTTCCTTGTTGCTGAGCAAATCCGGTTATGGGCTTTGCTGCTTTGGCCACACTCCATTTGTGCTGGCACATGTCCGCCCATCTATTCCCTCAATGTGGCTAGATTGAACGTCACTGGTCGGTGCAGGAAAGGACGCAGACTTTCTCCGTGCGTTTGTTCCATCACTAGATGGAAATTGTCACCTCGTTTAGCAATTGATAAATTTTCTCTTTCCAAGATTTTAGAGTATTTTTGTTTGCGCCTGGGTGTAACACCCTAAATTTTGCATCTTTCAAAAATAGGTGAAATGAATTTAATTATGAATTTTGTGAAACATTGTACTTAGGGGAATAATAATTTTTTTATAAATTTAAAATCAGATATAAGGTTAGCTAAATGTTGATTCATGCATGCTGCTGCATTTATTTTATACTAGGGTTCGTGCCGGTGCATTGCTACGGGTGCAAAATAAAAAATATTGAGAATGCGATAAGTAGAGCACAAAAAAAAAGAAGAAATTATCAGTCATGATAAATGCCGCTAGTATAAACCCATGTTGTCCATTGCCGTTTTATTCCACACGCACAACGACAAATATAAGGTGACATGATTCGGTGATACGACGTCTTGCTTTGGGCAACAAAATGGAAAAAAATATCAATGCAATACGAGCATGGCCAAATATAGTGGTAGAACCAAATTGGCCGTCCACTCTTGTTTCACAAATAGCAGGTCTTACAAAGGGGATGAAGGACAAACTACAAAAATCAAAGAGAACAAAGAAGCTACCCCTCTGAATCAGCACTTTCAAAGAATGTTGTATTAGGCCTATTTTTTCTGTCTCTGCAAGAATTTGGGCTCTTGGATCTGCTCGACAAAGATCTCTTGTGTGAACTGACATTCAATTCTTTGTCTGTCAATCTAGATGGACAGTCTTGAGTAGCAGCACATATAAAAAATAATACAATGAAGACCCTACATGAAACACTCAATTTACATGTATTGCAGCTCATAGTTGAGAACAAGTATTACCATTGTTTTTTGTTTTTGAAAATGAGAAGCTATTTCCGTTAACAGCAAAAGTACTGGCATCACAGTACATTCATACTAAATAAGATAATAACACTCTTCAAATGCAGTGTATATACAAAATATGTTCTGGAGATATGATCAGGGACTATAGCTTGTTGAAATTTACCTTTTGATGGGAAAAGAGGGCACCTATGAATTTTGTAAGTGATAAAAACTGAGTAAATGGACTGATCATTAGAGACTTCATTGGTCAAAATCCTTAGATCTGTTAGTCTCATGTCACTAAAATGGAACTACACCTCAACCAACAAATTAGCCAGTAAAAAGAAAGGTATCCATTTAGTCTTTCATTTCCTAGAAATAATGATTTGGCAATGATTAATACCTACAACCAATAAATTTGCCCCACGGCTCAATATTAGCATGCCACGTTTAGCACCTATGTGAAAAGAGCAGAACCAAGGTTTTATTTAGCAAAAGGAGCTATTGCAGAAGTTCTTCTAATGACAACGCGCACTGACCGCTTGAATTGTTAGTGTCTTTGCTATTTAGAATACTTTTGACTACCTGCATAAAAAGGAAGGATATTAGTGTACACACGAGTTTCCAAATAAGCTTCCATTCTGAGTACCACGAGTTTCCATTCTATGAATACAACAATGCAAATCAATGCAAATGTGAGTCAACCAATGTCGACATGTGAAATCAATAACTAACTGAAGTTTTGTCCAACCAGTTTCTATTAGTGATCTTTTTTCTTGCAGTCACAGTCAGATATGGTCCTAATCTCTACTGATGAGGAAGAAATGATCTGTGAGGAGCTAAGATGATAAATTAAGGATTTAACAAAGGTCTGCAGTGAATTAGTGGAATCAAGTACTAAGTAATTATGAAAGAAACAATCTACCAAATTTTGAACCTGTACATTGTGCCTCGCAATACTTCTTAATTCCAGTGAAACTTCAAGGGATAGCTTCACTCGTGAACAAATTCATAAATAAATTTTGTATAATTCTATTCCCTGCCTCTAGTAAGGTCCATCTTGAGTCATAGTTATATGCAAAGAAACAGGGTGTGGACATTGTGCTAGCATTTGTATCCTGACTTGTAAGCTATGGCTGGTAGACACAAACCAGCCACAACAAAAGTTTTATCAGTAAAAAACAAAATGTCCATGAGTAGCAACAACCTGACTTGCTTTACGCCCTAAGTTATGTGGTTTGATATAACGAGGAAGAAAATCTTTCCTGCGATAGTAATCACATGGATACATGTATAAAAACAATGGGAAGGCATTAACTTGGAGAAAATCCACCAAATTAAAAAGTAAAGAATTGAGAATTTGGGCCATCAATTTTACAGGTATGGTGCCATACAGATAAAAGGCTAAAAAAGAAAGAAATGACATGCAAGAGATTCTAACCATATGAGTATTTCTTGGACATCTTGGTTACCATCACGTTTTTGCTGCAAAAAGCTACTTGTCCCAAAATATAGTGAGTTCATGACATCATAACAAAACCATGGAAATTTATCTCTCAAGATCAGCTAAGTTACTTAAGTATGGTTTACCTTTGGGGCAAAATATTGGTGGTACTGTTACTATTGTGGCTCTTTTTCATCTTCTTCTCTTTTTCATAATTCTGTCCATAAAGCACGGAAGTAAATTAATCATCAATACTTACATATTGCTGAGGTTTCAACAGGCCAAGGAGATAAGGAAATAGTATTTATTAACTGAAGCAAACTTAATGAATTTTCACTTATTGAGAACTCTAGAAATCTCTGCAGGTGATGGTTTTTTTACTATATGCTATCCTCCACTTTTCATGTTTGATTTTTTTTGTCACTTAATTCCTTCCATGCCTACTGTGGTTTTAGGGTCTGCTAGGTATGAAACCACATTGACTGCTGATGGGTATCATTAGATTAAGGACAAAAACTAAACAGACTTACAGGTTGTATAAACAATGAAATGCAGAAAATTAGATGCCGAAACTTCAGTTGTAAGAGATTAGTCATTATTTGCATTTTGAGAACACCTGAAAATATAGATGTGGATAGAAAAGACTGGTTTCCACTTTTCAGGTGCCCGTACTACTAATACCCACTGGCAAACTGAGCTATCAGGCAAAATGAACACATTTTGTAAGAACTAATTAAGTGGAGGTAGGCATAGCCAATGAGCAGTATAGTGAATCTAGCAACAGGACTCGATCGGGAGCCATATTATGTAAACAGAGGCCCCTTATATATATGACTTTTTATTGTTGATGTTAGATGAATGTCGCATTAAAAAAATTACCTTTCCATGTACCAATTCATTTAATCTACTCCTTTTGATATTGGTACTCCTACGCATTAATCAACCAATCCATCTATATGATTTTTCTACCAATCTATATGTATGACTGATCAATGCAAAAGGAATTGCGCACTCGATTGCTGAACCAAATCCTAACTCCAGTTAGAGGCTGACAGGAACAAAATGCATAATCCAAACATGAATTGGGCAAGTCGATTACCTTGGCCGTCTGGGCATTGGTTGGCTGCCAGTGCTAGGCTGTGGCTAGCCCCTGCACACTTGACAGATGCGGCTTCTGCCTGCCGGCCTGCGCAGATGTGCGTCTGTCCCGTGCGGCTTGTCCGCCAGAGCAGGGATGGCTCCCGCGTCCCTGCTCGCAACTTCTGACCGGAGGCCTCGCAGTTGGCATGCCGGCCAGCCCGTGCCACCTCCGGTCCACCGCTGCCCACCACTAACCCTAGCCTGAGGCGGAGGCTTGCAAGTTGCCACCGGCCAACGGCGGCGGCGGCCAACATCGCTGGTTGGATCGAAGTGTAGCATTAGGCACGGTTTCTGCTCGGGGACGGCTGGCGAGGGGTGCAGTGATCCTTGGATTAGATTAGGAGGGAGACGGGATTGGAAGGGAGAGGGGATTGCGCGTGATTGGAAGGGAGCATGATTTGCGTCGCCATCGCACCGGGCTGGAAGGGAGCGAGCGAGGGAGGGCGCTCGCACACAAGCCGAGCGGGCGGGCGAGCGAGCGAAAGGCTGCAAGTCGTGTCAACGATTCCGTTTGAGTTGTTTTAGGGATAGAGATAGAGATATGCCGATTGATTTTGCTCACATTATAAAAGTCTGAAATTAGAAAGAAAAGGATTTCTTTTCCTCTATCCCTCCTTTCTCTCATTTCGGCCCGAATGACCAGTCTCTGTCCCAATGACGGATGGACCCCGCTGCTATAGGGTCATCCCCTACCTCCCTCCTGGTGAAGTTGGACGAAGCCCGTCCTCATCTTGTCGCACTATGCTCCTCGGAGTCGTTCCGTGGACGCGCACCCTCCCTCCTTCTCTTCGGCACGTAGCCAGCGCCTACCACCGCCGCCATCCCCAACTCCCAACCGACGAAACCTGCGGACGCCGCCTCCAACTTCCTGCACGCCTTGGCGCCGGACTTCTCAGTCCACTGGGCACCGCGCACGCGCGCCCTGCGCCTATAAAGCCAGCCGCCAGGCACTCGCACTCTCCTTCCCCATCCACTTGTGCCGCCACTTCCACGTGAAATAGAGAGCACCGAGGAGCTTCTCGCCGCCGCCATAGACGACACACCATCGTGGGAGGCCTCGCGACGCTGTTGCTCCTAGGTAACGTGCTCGCAATCACATCCTTCTTCTCAAATTCGCCGGCGGTCGTTCACTGGGTCACCGTCGTACAGGTTCGCCGCCGTCCGCCCCTCTCCGTAAATCGCCATCACCGAGCCATCATTGTCCTCCTCTTCCTTCCCATGCTTCCAATTTCGCAAATCATGGCCTCTAGGGACGTTGCCGTCTCCGCTGGCAAGCTCCCGCCACCGCTGGCCATGGCTGACCCTGCGGCACTCCTTCCCCAGCCGCGATAAGGGCCTAGGCGAGGTCTCGCCGCCGGCAGCACTATTCCGGATGACCACCCTCTCACTCTCCCTCTCCGTTGTAATCTGGGCCGTCCATCTTGAATCTAATGGCCCATGATCGCCCATACCCCTTCGTGGAATCCCTCGGATTCTTCCTATTTCCCCGCGCAATCCTTGGCCACATCCAAAACTCGGTATAAGCTCGAGTGACTACAAGATCAATTACATGTTTACTAGAAGGAGCGGGCTCATGTCGCCTGGCTGACTAAGGGAGATCGCAACACTAAATTTTTCCATGCTCAGGCTTCAGAAAGGAGGATAAGAAATCAATTGAAGAGGTTAGTGGATGATGGTGGTGAGGTGGTAGAGGAGAGGCATCTCAAAGGGTTTATTGCTAATTAATACCGACAACTCATTTTATCTACTGCACGTGTTCATTCTAGCAGCCACACCGAAGAAGTCCTTGACTGTGTTCAGAGGCGAGTGACACCGGAGATGAATGAAATGTTTTTGGAACCTTTCACAGATGAGGAAATTTGGGCAGCTCTCGAAAGTATTGGTGATATGAAGGCCCTAGGCCGGATGGTTTCCCATCCATTTTTTACAAGCATTTCTGGTACTTAATTGGTGATCAGGTGAAACAGGAGGTCAAAGTGGTACTGAATGGAGGGGAAATGCCGCAAGGATGGAATGATACGGTAATTGTGCTTGTCCTAAAAGTCAAGAACCCTTCTAAATTGAAGGATCTGAGACCTATTAGCCTTTGCAATGTTTTATACAAAATCATATCTAAAGTGCTTGCAAATAGATTGAAAAAGCTTCTGCCTGATATTATTTCTCCTTCTCAAAGTGCATTCGTACCAGGGCATCTAATTACTGATAATGTACTCCATGCTTATGAGTTTACTCATTATCTGAAATCCAAAAGAAAAGGAGGCAAAGGAGTGGCTGCTATCAAATTGGATATGAGCAAGGCGTATGATAGGGTGGAGTGGCCTTTTTTGGAAAGAATGTTGATGAATTTGGGTTTCGACAACCAATGGATTCAATTGATTATGTTGTGCATCACCATAGTGTCATATAAAATCAAGGTTAATGGTAATTACACTGAGCAAATCAAGCCACAGAGGGGTCTCAGACAAGGTGATCCACTATCTCCATACCTATTCATACTGTGTGCAGAAGGTTTATCAGCCTTGCTGAAAAAAGCTGAGTATACAGGACAGATAGAAGGTTTTAGAATTTGCAGGCAAGCTCCTCGAGTTAATCACCTTTTCTTTGTTGATGATTCTCTTATCCTCATGGGTGCTAAAGAGGAGGAAGCTAAAGTGCTAAAGCATATTCTTGAATCATATGAGAAAGCTTCAGGACAAATGATTAATAAGGATAAATCCTCCATTCTCTTCAGTCCTAACACGCAACCTATTACTAGGAGGAGAGTGGGTGCAACACTTGATATTATGCAGGAAGCTACTACTGAGAAATATTTGGGTCTACCTATTGCAATTGGGAAATCATGGAAAAAATCCTTTGAGTTTATTAAGCAAAAGATCTGGGCAAGAATACAAGGATGGAATGAAAAAATTTTATCAAAAGCAAGTAAGGAAATTCTAGTGAAGTCGGTGGCACAAGCGATCCCATCCTATGCCATGTCATGTTTTGATCTTACGAAGGGTTTTTGTGATGAGCTGAGTTCTATAATTGGGCGATACTGCTGGAGTCAGCAAGACAATGTTAATAAAATACATTGGATAAATAGGAAGATAGAAAGCATTGGAGGACAACAATAAGGCACACATCCTCTGTAATAAACTTGAGCTTCAGTCCTGTTTTGAAATTAAAGCTTTTTGGCATCAAGGTGTGTTATATTCGGATAGGGTGTTTGCATCCAGATATAAACAGTCGATAACAAGTTGGAAGGCAACAGTGAACATCAGTTATCCTCAGACATGCTGGGCCACTAGTTCAACGTCATATTGAACCAAATAACCCTAAAATGAATGAACTCTCAATTGAAATGAAAATTGGTGTAGCATTGCACATAGACCCCCTCTGTGCCTCACAAACACAATGGCATATGGTTGCAAAGGAGTTAGATGGCTTTTGTATTGAATTTCAAGGGGTGGCTGGATTTTGATAGGCAGTTCATAATAAGCTAGAGTTTCAAAACGCAAAGTTTGAGACGGTTTTGTTAAGTGAATAGACACTGAAAAAGCAGGAGACGTTTACAAAAATCATTTATATAGTAATGGATTTGGAATCTTTGCTCGAGACTCAATTCACATAATGGTGTCCAACTGTAGACAGATCATACTCCCCCCCCCCCCTCCTTGAAGTGCAACGTGTGCTTATTTACTTTAGAGAATGGTTAGATCGTATATTTTTATACATTTACATAGACTCTTGCAATAAGTGATCTGCCCAGTCCTCGACGCCTGGGTAGCGGCAGGGTACAGGGGCCTGGCGCCCCTACTCTGCAGCCTTCCTAGCCCAGGTCTAGGTAGTTCCTTTCCCTTTGAGCAAAATTGTTTTTAGCGAAAGTACGACCCTCGAAGCTCCACCGTAGAGCCGGCGCCTTCTGTAAGTGTGTCCGTTCGTACGGCCTGGGACATCTCGCCTAAGGATCGGCCGGAATGTAACGCTACCTTCTATTCTCTCTTAATGAGCCACGTGCGTTGGCACGACTTCGAAAAAAGATCTGCCCAGTCCTCATCTGATTAGATTTGAATTTCATTTCCATGCAGGAAACGGCTGCACACCCACCACCCAGCCCATTGGAAGAGGGACAGTGTAATATGAATTTATTTAAAAGAAATAAAAATAATAGGTTAAATTGGCAGTTAACGAGAGGAGGAAAGTTTGACTTTGTGGTCTATGAGTTGTATGGACAATCGGAGACCGAATTTATTTGACTACCATCTGGTTCCATTTGGATGTCGTATGAATTTTAGCGGAGCGGTTAAATATGGGGCATTCAATATAGCTTAGTTTTTATCCCTAAATTTAGAGAAGGAGACCGAGTCCCTGTTTGCCGTGCCTCCTCATCTCGTGATCCTATTCCAGCGCCGCCACCCCTCCCGTCTTTCTCTTCCACGCCGCCGGCCGTACTGGATCCCAGACCTGAGGCATTCGTCCACTGCAGTTTGGAGTACTGTGGTCATCATCTCCACTCTGTCTTACCTGTTGTTGGGGGCGCATCCATGGCAACCTGATCTGTCCTTGTGAAATCGTTTGAGGGATGCTGCTGCCGTAGGGCGTGGCCGTTGCTGGTGTCGCGTACAGCAAGTGAGGAGGCAAGGGGTTAGCCAACGGAGAAGGTAAAGGAATTCATGATCTAATTCCTGCTGTCCCGATCTGCCGTATAGAGATATATACTTATTCATCTTCTGAGTTAGACTCGATTGGATGGGTACTAGCCATAGTATGATCTGTTCCTATACGACAACAGATCAAGGGGTCGTGTTCCAATTAGACTTGACAACTCTAGTGGAGAGATCAGATACATGTTGGATCGTGATGTGTTAGATAGTTTAGCTAAAAGAAACTGTATAAACTCGTATACACATAGCCTATCAATCTAGGATCTTTATGTTTATCTCTAGAAACATTCTGGCCTATGGTTCTTATCGAGCCAAGGTGTTTTCTGGTCATCCATAGTACACCTGACGTAGAGTGGAATAGAAAACAAAATAAGTAGTAAATAGATTTGTAAGTCATACCATCAGTATTTCTTAAATCTTAAATAGAGCGGAGGCACCTGCTCGGCGGCGGCTGTGGAATCGGAGAAGACAGATGGAGATCGATCACCAACAGACTGAAATAACTCCGTTCGGCACGGGGTAGATGAATGGATGGCCTACAATGGGCTGTTATTTTTTATTGTACGATGGACTTGGTCTTATGATAGACTGGATCGGTAACTGAAAAAAAAAAACGAAAATGCTGATATGGCGCAAGGAGAGGTGAGATAATTACCTTAGTAGGGTTTGTTTATATAGAAGGTATAGATGCCGCTTCCAGCCCTGGCAGCATTGCACGAACCACAGCAAAGGCCACAGGAGCTGCACATGACTCCATGGTGTTGCTTAGAGAACAGACAGAAACAACAGAGCAAAATGTAGCTAGCTTCTTAATCTCTGGCGCTTCATGTGTAAACAGAATATAAACTAGGATTAGTTTTTTTATCTTGGGAATTTATTGAGAACAACTAATATGGTTTCCTTTCCAGAATTCCTTTCGGAGAAAATAATCGATGCTAGTCAGGAAAAAGCAGAGGTGTTGGTGTTGTTATTGTCTTCACCTTCACAAAGATAGGAGAGGTGAAGACATGAATGCTAGATGCTAGTGGCTGGAACCTCAGTGCACACTACCGGAGACAGCGATGCCTAAGGCACTCGGCAAAGCCCAAAATACACTGAACAGACACTTTACCGAGTGCCACACTCAGCAAAGGCCACTTGGCGAAAATTCTAACAGTGCCAATGACAAGGTAACCTCAAATCAAAATGTCGCCAACTATAAATTTTCATAACTTCTCAATATCTACAAAGTTTATCTGGGATATTTCTCTGTCCGAGGTCATTTTGAATATTTGAATTTAAAATTTTAACATTAAAACAAAAATTTTCATATCAATATGAATAAAATAAAAAATTTCCACTTACAAAATTCTTTAACTTCTCAAGATCTACATGTTTATTTTGGTTGTTTGGTCATGTGTTCATTCAACACAATGGTTTTAAAATTGTTCACAAATCTTATATATCTCTCTTTTAGTTTCATAAATTACAAGAGAGATATGTAAAAGTTGTTAAGAAATTTACTTTCACTTTGTTATATGAAAAGATGAACAAAACAAACAATGTACGTTTCGATGAGTTATACAACTTTATAGTTGAAATTTTTTATTTGAATTAATTTACGACTTCAAAGAGCATCTTTGCCGGGTGTTTTCTTGGCACTCGGCAATGAACTTCTTTGCTAAGTGCCAAAAAAAGTCACTCGGCAATGTGCGGGATTCTGGTCTGGCATTCGATACTCGGCTACATGTCACATGGAGCTTGCAGAGCTACCCATTATGATGTGTGTTTAAATGCTGCTTTTTTTTCTGTGCAAAAGCCGCAGCACGTTGCAGAGGTTGTGTAGCTATATATACAACATCTTGCGATTCTCAACCTCAGGATATATTTGATGTCAGTTTCTTAGCTCATGATACAGTCTGCCCATAAGCTCTTAGCTTTGTTCAGAATTAGCTTGTCATTTTGTTCAATTGGCAGTTTTTATCTGACAAGAACAACGTGCTTCCAGAAGTGAGCTGTTGGGGGCTCGGTCGTATTTTGTACAATATTATTTTTCTTGTCAGTTTGGAGAGCAATAATGTATGTACAGTTGTACACATGTATGCATGAACGTAAAAGTAAGTATTCTTTTGCAATTCCTGGTAATCTACCTTCAGTTTTACCCCCATGATCCAACTATTGTGAAGGTAGCATGTATTAATTCTCGAATGTCAATCGGTGCGTGCGATGTCTGTAGACAAGTTTCCTTTGCTTGACTAGCTCAATCACATGTCAGTGGCTAGAACAGAGCAAAATGACTGGCACAGATTCCATCGGGATGCCGACAGAACGGAAAGGTGAGAGGCGGTGGTAGCCATCTTTGTGCGGATGCGAGAACGGCAACGTGCAGAGGCCGGCGTGGTGGCTGCAGAATAGGAACTGCCAGCAGCGATAAGATGACGGAGATGGGAACTCTCGATTTGTCCAAAGACTAAAATTACAAATTTTTGCTTTTCTAAAATAATATAAAACGAAAAATACAGAACAGATCCATATATATTGAAACTGACCCTATCCATTTTAGTACTCCACATGGGTATCTCATACTTTTACGAAGTCTGATGTCTCCCAATGCACGATCCGTATTTTTTCGGAACGATTGTAAAATTTCTCTAAAAGTACATCTCTATTTTCAAGAACTCATGGAAATGATCAACTAGAAACTTCAGATACCAATTTCACCAAAACTTTCTTCAAAATTATATTAGAACTCTTTCCAAATAATCCTTCATCATCTATCCTAGCAGATTTCTATGTGATTTTAGAGAGTCACATCACTGGCAGAAGAGGCCATTATGGGTAGCTGTTTGATATATGCACGGCTAAAAACCTGAAGGGCCTATTTAAATTAACCAGGGGTACTAAGCCAATTCTCTTTTTGGAGTTGAAATTTTTACATACTCCTTGTATGACATAGGTACTTTTGTCCAAACACCTGCAAGTGTTGTAACTTGCTCGCTTTATAAACCTGTCCGTGTTGTGCACAACGTACTTTATAGTTTGAGTTGTTGTGTTCCTACTTCCTAGTATATACATAGCTTGTATGTTCATATAGAACGCTCTGCCGCACATATATATCATACACACTATATCGTTATGCTTGGTAATAATACAAAAACATTAGAATAGGAAAGGGAGGCCTCATGGAAAGAAGGGACCTGATTTGTCAAAGAATTCATGGTTAGGACGAGGATGGTGGTGGCTGCCAAGGATGAGTGGTGGAACTGGCTCAGGACAAACCACACAAAGGGGATGATGATGTAAACAAAGCATGTGAAGGCGTAACCAGGAGATTTGATACTTCAGAGCATACTTCAGCCCTGGTACAAAAAACGCTGCTTTGTTTAAGACAGTCAAACAAGGTGGGCATTCAATGGATCGTGTCATTGTTATTAGGAAAATGAAAAAAAAAACATGCGTGCAGCAACATTCACTACGTGAAAAACTTACAACGGGAGCGGTTGGACAATAACTGTAGGGGCGGCTGGTGATGCAACCGCCCCTACAGTGGTCGGCGCTGGGAGCCAGGCGGCCAGATCACCAGCCGCCCCTGCTAATGCACTACAGGGGCGGTTGGATCACCGGCCGCCCTTACAACAGACGAGGCCCATTCCGGCCCACATAAACTGATGGAACTATAAAAGCGAACACTTAGGGTTAGGGTTGAGGCCCATTCCTCCACCGCACAGCCGCACAGCCGCACACCGCTCTTCACCTCCCTCCTCCTCCACCGCTCCTCCTCCAGCCGCACCCCACACACTGCTCCTCCCTCCTCCTCCACCGCTCTTCACTGCGCGGCCGCCGCCTGCAGCACCTCACCTCGCGGCCGCCCGTCCATCGCTCCCCGCACGGAGCTCGCGGGGGACCGAGGAGCCGCGCCGTCCGCCTCGCTGGGAGCCGGGGCCGCGCCGTCCGCCTCGCTGGGAGCCCGGGGCCGCGCCGTCCGCCTCGCTGGGAGCCGGGGCCGCGCCGTCCGCCTCGCCCGGGGCCGCGCCGTCCGCCTCGAGCAGTCCGCCGCCGTCGCGATGGAGCAGAGGAGGGAAAGGAGGGCGGCGGCGCCGGATCCATCTGGCGATAGAGCAGAGGAGCATGGAAACCCGCCTCCCCGCGCGGGTGAAGCCGCGCGGCTGCCAAGGCTGGGGTCGCGTGCCGCCGTGGGAGGCGCTGCCATGGCTGGAGGTCCTCCGGCTCCTCTTTTTTCCTCACCCCATCTTCTCTCTGTGCGGAGTCCCTAACCCTAAATCCATGGTGCTGCAGCGGCGGGTGGATCAGGGCGGCGAGGCGGAGCGCGGCGCCTTGGAGCCCGCGGATCCGTCCTCTGGGCCTGCGGATCCGGCGTGCGGGTGCTCCGGCGGTGGCAGATCGAAGTCAGTGACGACGGCTGGCGGCGCGGTGGCGATCTCCGGCGAGCAGCGGCGCTGGCGGCAGGATCCGGCGTGGACGACCATGGCGACCCAGATCCAAGCCCATGTGGGCTTTTTTTTTTGTTTTTCGATTTTCACTGTAAGGGTGGCTGACGTTGAGCCGCCCCTACAGTGCCCCCCACTGTAAGATCGGGGGCGTAGGGGCGGCTCGCCTTGCCGCCCTTACAGTGGCAAAATGCCCGCCCCTAGTGTGCTCTGCTGCAGTAGTGATTGATGTGGGTGTGGCCTCGAGCATATGTGATGTACAGATAGGAAGATAGAAAGCATTGGAGGACAACAATAAGGCACACATCCTCTGTAATAAACTTGAGCTTCAGTCCTGTTTTGAAATTAAAGCTTTTTGGCATCAAGGTGTGTTATATTCGGATAGGGTGTTTGCATCCAGATATAAACAATCGATAACAAGTTGGAAGGCAACAAAGTGAACATCGGTTATCCTCGAGACATGCTTGGGCCACTAGTTCAACGTCATATTGAACCAAATAACCCTAAAATGAATGAACTCTCAATTGAAATGAAAATTGGTGTAGCATTGCACATAGACCCCTCTGTGCCTCACAAACACAATGGCATATGGTTGCAAAGGAGTTAGATGGCTTTTGTATTGAATTTCAAGGGGTGGCTGGATTTTGATAGGCAGTTCATAATAAGCTAGAGTTTCAAAACGCAAAGTTTGAGACGGTTTTGTTAAGTGAATAGACACTGAAAAAGCAGGAGACGTTTACAAAAATCATTTATATAGTAATGGATTTGGAATCTTTGCTCGAGACTCAATTCACATAATGGTGTCCAACTGTAGACAGATCATACTCCCCCCCCCTCTCCTTGAAGTGCAACGTGTGCTTATTTACTTTAGAGAATGGTTAGATCGTATATTTTTATACATTTACATAGACTCTTGCAATAAGTGATCTGCCCAGTCCTCGACGCCCGGGTAGCGGCGGGGTACAGGGGCCTGGCGCCCCTACTCTCTGCAGCCTTCCTAGCCCAGTCTAGGTAGTTCCTTTCCCTTTGAGCAAAATTGTTTTTAGCGAAAGTACGACCCTCGAAGCTCCACCGTAGAGCCGGCGCCTTCGTAAGTGTGTCCGTTCGTACGGCCCGGGACATCTCGCCTAAGGATCGGCCGGAATGTAACGCTACCTTCTATTCTCTCTTAATGAGCCACGTGCGTTGGCATGACTTCGAAAAAAGATCTGCCCAGTCCTCATCTGATTAGATTTGAATTTCGTTTCCATGCAGGAAACGGCTGCACACCCACCACCCAGCCCAATGGAAGAGGGACAGTGTAATATGAATTTATTTAAAAGAAATAAAAATAATAGGTTAAATTGGCAGTTAACGAGAGGAGGAAAGTTTGACTTTGTGGTCTATGAGTTGTATGGACAATCGGAGACCGAATTTATTTGACTACCATCTGGTTCCATTTGGATGTCGTATGAATTTTAGCGGAGCGGTTAAATATGGGGCATTCAATATAGCTTAGTTTTTATCCCTAAATTTAGAGAAGGAGACCGAGTCCCTGTTTGCCGTGCCTCCTCATCTCGTGATCCTATTCCAGCGCCGCCACCCTCCCGTCTTTCTCTTCCACGCCGCCGGCCGTACTGGATCCCAGACCTGAGGCATTCGTCCACTGCAGTTTGGAGTACTGTGGTCATCATCTCCACTCTGTCTTACCTGTTGTTGGGGGCGCATCCATGGCAACCTGATCTGTCCTTGTGAAATCGTTTGAGGGATGCTGCTGCCGTAGGGCGTGGCCGTTGCTGGTGTCGCGTACAGCAAGTGAGGAGGCAAGGGGTTAGCCAACGGAGAAGGTAAAGGAATTCATGATCTAATTCCTGCTGTCCCGATCTGCCGTATAGAGATATATACTTATTCATCTTCTGAGTTAGACTCGATTGGATGGGTACTAGCCATAGTATGATCTGTTCCTATACGACAACAGATCAAGGGGTCGTGTTCCAATTAGACTTGACAACTCTAGTGGAGAGATCAGATACATGTTGGATCGTGATGTGTTAGATAGTTTAGCTAAAAGAAACTGTATAAACTCGTATACACATAGCCTATCAATCTAGGATCTTTATGTTTATCTCTAGAAACATTCTGGCCTATGGTTCTTATCGAGCCAAGGTGTTTTCTGGTCATCCATAGTACACCTGACGTAGAGTGGAATAGAAAACAAAATAAGTAGTAAATAGATTTGTAAGTCATACCATCAGTATTTCTTAAATCTTAAATAGAGCGGAGGCACCTGCTCGGCGGCGGAGATCACGGGCCGGTGCCGAGGCACTTGGCCCGTGACCGGGATACGCCTGCCTGAGAAGGCGGCCCACCAACGGCCTAGGGGTAAGGAGGACGCCGCGCGCTTTCGAGGCCCAGGAGGAGCTCATGGGCCGCGAGACGCACTTCGGGAAGGCCGTCGGCCTAGCTGCGCTTCGGCGGACGACTTTGCCCCTACCGACCCCACCTGGAAGGGTCGTAAGATTAGGGTTTCCTAAATCCCCTCGGGGGTTGTAATGTCTTTTTGTACAAGGGAGCCTGGCTGGCTATAAAAGGAGCTCCCCACTGTTATTGTGAGAGAGAGGTCCATTAGGCCAGGAGAGCCTCGCTCTCTCCTTCCCTAGCTTTGTAATGTGTTACAATTAAATATACTAAATCTGCTGGAACTGAGTTCCAACACTGCCCTCTGTCTCCCAGGCTCCTCTTATTTTGATCCTTAATCCCAGGCTTGCTGATTTTTCTATAGATGTTTAGTGGCTTAGTAGTTTGGTGCAATATTTAATAGTGTTTATAATTTCATTCCCCCTATTGGTGTTGATCGCAATTGAAGATTTCAATTTCATTAGTTTGATCAAGAGCATAGTAGTAGCCTTGGTTGTACAAACCCTCAACCAGCCCCACTCACGATGAGGGGAGATGTCTCAGTAACGAACAGATGAGGCGCAAGTTCTTGGAGTGTATCGGGCGGCCAGTGGCCGAGTCCAATGCGGGACACGCGTCTTGCGGTGGCTTCTTAGCGCGGCAGATGTGGGATCAGTTGTTATTTTTTTTCATATGAAACGTTCAAGATCGCTAATTTATTTATATAAAAATATATTTCGTGGATGAGAAATCAGTAGTTCTTAGCTTGGTTTGGTGGTAGCCTGTACATTTTTAGCTTGGTTTTGTATTCATGTGATTACGGTGGTCAAATTTATGTTGTTAGATTTCAGTGTTTAGGATAATTTTTCATGGCTATAGTGAATCAAGGAAATTGAATTCAGCTGAAGCAAATTGTTGGAACACGGTTCATGAAGCAAATTGTTGGAACACAGTTCCAACAGGTTTAGAGATAGGCTGACAATGGTCTAACTATAATAACAGTAAATGTGGGTTACAAGGTGGGTCCCTGCTTGGTAAGATCACAACTAACAGTGGGGGCTTGTTTCTTTTATAGTGACCCACCATCCTAGAGTTCAAAATATACAATTGCCCCTTTAGAGACTCTGTGATCCTAAAACCTAGCCCTATTACAAATGGGTCTGGCAGGGTGCTCATGTCATTGATAAATGTGTTGCGACCCATGTGTCATAAGTCCTTTTCACTGCTCCCGCGGCCCATGGATGATTGCTGGACTACCAAACAACCGCGGTCTTCATCCTTGCGCCTTCCTGGAGAAACCTCCGTCACGCCACCGGTCGCCTCCACCTGGCGCCTCATGATCTCCATTGCATTTCCTACCTGACACGCCGTGCACTGTCGGGGAAGACCTCCACTGGTCTTCCAAGTCCTGAAGACCTCCGCCGGTCTCCTAGCGACCTCCGTGGGGTTCCCTGCGCGACGCAGTCAGCCAGCCGAGACAACCTCCGCTAGCCTTTCGGTGGCCTCCGCCTGCAGTGGCTTGGCCATCGTGTGGTTCTGAGGGGAGGCCTCCTTCCATCCTTGCCCTGCAGAAAAGAACTAGCCAAAGGCAAAGACAAAACAGCTTATTGGTGGTTAAGCCCAAAGCAAATATGAGGTGGAGATACGATGCCTCCGCTGCGCTGATTTCCAATCCCCAACACAAATGATTTTCTTTGCCTTCAAATTTCAATCCTAGGATAATTACCAACTTTTTTTGATAATTAGTCAAATCCTTTAGGCTTGCATATACCACTGCACTATTTGTGAACATACTTGATCAGTAACAAATATATAATACTTTTTTGTTGCAGGATCGATATTTGGATGTGTGCAAAGCGGCGCAAATTGAATGGAAGAGCAATTCCTACAAGTTGGAATTTTTTTAGTGTTATCTTTTGGAAAACGATTGGGTACGACCCATCCATACCTGGTTCCGTGCGGACTCCCAACCAGAGCACGACGCGTGGACGAGATTCATCCGGCTCGCTTCGTGTCCCAGCTTCGCAACCCACCCGGCTAAATTGGCTCGCCTCCCAGCTTGGGTCATGAAGGTGGAACAGGTGCAGGCTCGGCTCGGCTACAATCGCTCACACAAGCCAGGTCATTCTGGAGTTGTGTGCCAACAACGCCGTCGCTATTTGGGAGCACGAACGCCACCATCCCTCAACAACAACAACAACTAGTTGCTCACGGCCGACGCTGTCACATGCTTCAACCATGCTTTTCGTTGTTGTTACATGCTTTGTGTATACTAGTCCATCAACCGCACGGGTTTGATTTTTTGGTGATGCTTATTATATGCTTAAATAAATTTGGCCCCATGTTGGTGATTTTTTCCCTCCCTTTGTTTGGACATTGTGCACAACAATACTATGACTATTATATTTTTTAATAATAGTTGTTGATAATTTAACTTCATTCTTTTATTTATTTTGAATCGAGTTCTTAATGGTAGACTAATTAATGTTTAACATAAACACTATTTTTTCTTTTCAGTTGTAATATGTTATTTGGTTATTATTAATTAATTTTTTAGGATACTACTATTCAAAGTATGACATCACCGAAAATGAGTGAAAAATATTCTTATTAATTTTGAGCTAAAAGAAAAAAAGATTGATAAGAGATTTTTACAACTTTAATGGGCGATTTCCAATAGTTGGTCCTAAATGTGTGTGTTTTTTGTATCATCCTAAGTGCGTTTATGTGTGTATAGCAGTAGTCATAGAGACCGACTGATGAGAATAAAAAATAAAAGGTTGTCTTGGGAGGCTATAAAGAGGTGGCTTATTTAATTTGTCTCGGAAAACAATGAAGTGATTTTGTATCTTTGATGACATCCCCTTTCTAGACTTGTAGTCCCCTCTTCCTTCTCATTGTAGCTAATGCTCCTAGCTCTAGAAGCAGCACACAAATTGCTTAGTCGAGGGTGAGTTGCTGATGCCCTTGCATCAAACCTACCTTGAGTTAATTGTGCGGAGTTGGAGGCAGGAGCTGCATGCCTAGGTTCGTCAGCGCGCCTATGCAGGACAATGCCATGCCTTGTGAAGGATCTTCTCGCAGCCACATTCTTTGGCTTCATGGTTTTGATTTCTCCGGTGCTGCATATTTCGACCTTCACCAATGAATTGTCAATAGTTGTGATTGAGTACTATAAGAATATTTTTTTGTCGTATAGAATTACATGAACATAGAAAATGATTATTATTGGAATGAAAACACTAACACTTGTTGTATTATAGAATTTTATTGTACCCAATGATTTTGACGACATTAACTTCTGGGTATTCTTCATCTGAAATCATAATTTTGACGTGAGAATTTATAGCATTTATTTTTTTCCTAGCACATCTGGTGAGAGTTAATGTGGAACCTCCGTTGGAGCCTCCAATTAGTAATAGTGACATGCATACCAATCGGTTGGATGGACTTTGTCAGAACGTTTTTCTCCTAAAAAAGATATTCATTTTTAGGGGGAAAAGATATTCAATTAACCACGCACGGTTGGATTGATTTTCTCATAGATGTGAAAAAATATATTTAATTAGCCACGCACATAGGATGGGTTTTCTCAAAAAGCTTTTCTCCTAAAAAGAGATATTTTTCTTTTTTAAATTTATAATGGTAGAGGTGTAATTTTCTTAGATAACAAAATAGATCCAATGGCTTGGGTGTCTACAAACTATGGTTTGGTGGGCCGGATCTTTCTGATTAATGTGTGAATTTCTAGCATTTATCTTTTTCCTAGCACATCTGGTGAGAGTTAACGTGGAGCCTCTGTTGGAGCCTCCAATTAGTAATAGTAAGATAAGATAAGAAGTGTACCACAAACTCTTAATTACAGAGGAAGTTCAAAGAAAAGAAAAGAAAAGCTGCATAGATTGTTTTTCCAAAGCAGCTTCACATCCATACAGCACAGACACACAGACACCAAGTACTAGCAGCGAGAAGAGGTGAGTTACGAGTTCTGATGGCCGGATTTTCTAGGGCTGCGTGCACAGGAGGCCAGCGGCGGTGGTGGCGCATCTGGAGACGAAGCGGAGGAGCTGGGTGCAGAGGAGTTCGCCGGCAGTCATGACACATCTGTAGCGAGCTGGGCACGGAGGAGGTCGAGGAGGTCGCCGACGATGGCGATGCATCTAGAGTCAAGGCAGACGAAATCCGGACGATACGATGGAAGGCAGCGGCGCCAGTTGCAGGAAAATTAACCGAGTTGGATCCTTATTCGTGAGTCAGCCGAGCCAATTAGCCGGGTTGCACATGCTCAAGTGCTCAATCGCGTCCATGCGTCGCGCTCTGATTGGGTGTCCGCACGAGAGCAGGTACAGACGGGTTGTACCCAATTTTTTTCATATTTTTTACCCTAAGAATATCTTTTCATAGCTGAATTGTGACAATTGTCTCCCTTGAATTTACCTGCGTATGTTATCTACCAAACATGCAGGATGAGACGATGGATGTCATGAGTGTGAACAATGAAATTCAGGATGTTTTTACTTTTTATATGTTAATTGGCATTTACAAAAATTACTATCGGTTGAACATAAGTCGGTGACGCTCGCGTTTGCAAGCAGCCAGCCAATGAACAGGTTCTCATGGAATGTGCTCTCACATTTTCGGCTGAACTAAGACAGTGTAGTTCATTCTTCCTGTTTATTATTAATGTGATATGATTTTAGTTTTTGAACAAGATACTGACACTTTTTTATTTTACATGGTCCATTTATTTCTAATTGTGCAATTCTGTATTACATTCCAGAAGCATTTTTATGTCAAATTGGAGAAGGAAGATTGGAAGGTTGACACTCTGATCTGTATGGGACCCTGCCATGTGTTGATAGTTCAATCACAAACAGGCTTGATGATGTTACTTTAGACATTATGTAGGAAGGCTTCATGATTACGGTGATGAGCTCCACAATCTCTTGAAAGATGTATGTTATTACTAGATATGAAATATCCAATCGTAGTTTGGTTGTTTTCTTGTGAATCCCTGAAATAAAACCTTAGCATTAGCACGGGCACTATACTAGTAAAGGAAGTCCATGGACTTATCACATATTCAGATAGTGAACCAATACATGTGTCAAGAACTTTTATGTATGCATAGGCATGGCATTATTGAAGTCAAATAAAAATCCACATCGTCTGAGGTAACATATGTTGTTAAAACATCAGCTAGACTGGCGCCGCACCAACGCATATATTTGTTGTTTCGTGTTCCAATCGAAGGCACTGTGATGCCTCCGCAGTCCTGATGAAAACGGATCGGATACGGACGGATATCACTGATATCATATTTGTTTTCATATTTATGTCCGGATTCGGATTCGAATAGGGATAGTATCAACCATGTCGGATAGGATAAGACTAGTTATCGACATCATAAATATGTGATTTAAGTATCCGGATACGGATACGGTATCGGATGTTGAATGTCCGGACTCGCATACGGACGGATTAAAACACCTCTAAATGAATTCGGTCGAACGGACGGACGAATAAATATCCGTACCACTTTCATCGCGACTCCACAAACATGGGAGTTCCTCGTTCCTCCTCTTATCGTCCTAGTAATCAGTTCTTGGGGCCAGTAAGATTTTGATAGGATTGAAAATACTTTATAGTAGCACGTCATGTAAATGACAGAATGTCCAAGACGATATCTCCTGTGATGGCTGGAACACTACGTGAAAAAAGCACTAGGGAACCCTTCCCCTTTCACTGTAAGGGTGGCTCAATCACCAGCCGCCCTTACAGTGACCCTGACTACTGTAAGGGCGGCTGGTGATTAAGCCGTCCCTACAGTGATCTTTAGGGGTATAAGTGGTTTTAAAAAATTTCAAATTTTGTAAACGATGTCGGATGTAAAAACTTTCTATATGAAGTTTGTAGATCTCAAAAAGTTATGAAACTTTATAGTTGAAAACTTTTTTATTTGACTTCATCTAGTCATGCGAAACCTACGTTTTAGTTTCTCAAATTTAAAATTCAAATTTTATAAACGATGTTGGATGGAAAAACTTTCTATATGAAGTTTGTACATCTCAAAAAGTTATGAAATTTTGTAGTTGAAAACTTTTTTATTTAACTTCATCTAGTCATGCGAAACCTATATTTTAGTATCTCAAATTTAAAATTTAAATTTTATATATGATCTCGGATATAAAAACTTTCTAAACAAAAAGTGTAAATCTTGAAAAGATATGAAATTTTGTAGTTGACGACTTTTGATTTGATATCATTTAGAGTCTTAAATAAGCAAATTACTTTCGGTTGGGTACAATATATGGGGAACCAAAACTATATAGAGACACATGTTATGGTATAGTGCAGTGGTAAAGGGAGGAACGGTGCGAGGGTGAGTTTGTGGGTTCGAATCGTGGGTGATGCAAAGTTTGAAAAATGCTCGAAAAAATATGGTGTGAATAGAGTGGCATGGTGATTGACTGCTGTTTAAAATTTTTTTTACTATTATTTTTGGACTTTTTTCCGATTTTTTTAAAAATGTACTGTAAGGGCGGTTCGTACAGTGTGGGGCACTGTAAAATCGATGGCATAGGGGCGGCTAGCCCAACCGCCGCTACAGAGGGTGGGCAGCCACCCTACAGAGGTTGTGTGGCGTAGTGGAACACGATCGCTGCCAAAGGCTACACTATCCATGCAGAAATCAGCTGGCTAACAGATCGATGATCTATGACCAGGAGAGAGCAAAACTACAAGTATTCTCTCACTGTTATTTGGCAGTATGACAACGGCACATGAGAAAAATAAAAATCATGAAAAAATATAACAAAGTATGAAATACTACGCCCTCAATCACAAGAAACAGAAGATACATGTGTGAGGGAAATAATAAACATACAACACGAAGAGGTGTACCTACGGTTACTGTTGGATTTATTATGGGCTAGGCCCATTTTAGAATTTAATAAATCAAATAAACTCTATGGTGTGTAATTATGGAGAATATTAATCGTGTCGGATTGGAAGTCCGTGGCCGGGCCGTGGCCGTGGCCGTGTCCGATTGGAAGTCCGTGGCCGGGCCGTGGCCGTGGCCGTGTCCTGCGCGACCTCTTCCTCTTCCACCTCCTGGCCACGGACTATAAAAGGGCGCTGCCCTCTTCCTCCAAAGAGAACACAACCAGAACCGCAATCCTCAGCAGCAACAAAGAGTTCCCATCTCGTTGATCCGCGCGCACGGTGAAGCGAGAGGGCAGGTGCCTCCGGAGCCTCTGCCGATTGAGACCTTGCACGGGGGGTCGGCAATTAGGTTTTTGGGGAGCGTCTTCGCGACCGCCCAACCTCCATTGTTGCTTTGTTCTTCGCGTTGGTCTTCTTCCTCTACATCCCGGAGAAGAGATCGACTACGTAAGTCTTCATCATGGCGTTAGAAGATGGACGGTTTTCGGGAGCGAAAGGGTATGTACTTGTTCATCTCCTCTTTAGTTTTCACGTTTCGATCATGCCTGTTTCGATAGCTGTTATGCGATGCTTCAGCATGTGTTGTCACTATATTTCATTAGATCCAGAACATCGTGTCAGCCCTTATATTGTCTCTGTCCTTCTTTGTTTGTTATATGTTTTATCTATCTGTTCCAATAGTCCCGTTAAAATGTTTCGTCGGTTGTTCTCTACATGTTCCAAAAAGTAGCTCGTTGAGATGTTTATTATGCAATCTGTTTTCAGCCATGATATACATGTTTAATCTTGATGCTATGCAATATATGTCATGTTTATATATCTTTGATTATGATATGTTTTGCATGATTATCAATCACTTGGTTCATGTTCTTTTGAACATGATTGATGCTATGATCTTTGTTTACTATTATATAAATGTCATCATCATTTTGTTAATTTATGGAATTAAATTGACATGGAAATTGCCTTATATTCTAACAATCCAAAAACCTAATTATAGGCATTTTTCGTCGAGGTTTTGCTCGCGCATTAAAACCCGATTCTTTTAATGGAAAGAATTTCTTGCTTTGGAAAGCTAAGATGGAACTGTGGTTGACTGCTATGTCTTGTTATCACGCCGCGAGGACGAGCTCGAAAACTTTTCTCTGGAGCGAGAGGACTAAGTTTAAGGCTGATGACAACCTCTTTAGAGGAGCGATGATCGGTGCATTGGATGCAAAGTTTCGAAGAGCTATATCATTTTCCCACCGGGAAAGCATTGTGGGATGCACTTGTTGGAAAGTTTGGAGTAACCGATGCTTTGGTAGTGAGCCGTACCTCATGGAGCAAATTTGTATGACTACAAGATGGTTGAGAACCGATCCGTAGTGGAACAGGCTCATGAGATTCGAGCACCGGCTAAGGAACTCGAACTATTCCCTTGTCTTCTTCCCGATAAGTTTGTGGTCGGCGGTATAATTGCCAAGTTACCACCTTCTTGTAAGGATTTTGCCACCTCCCTTAAACATAAGAGGCATGAGTTCAATATTGAGGAGCTCATTGGCACTCTTGATGTTGAGGAGAGGGCAAGGGCAAAGGACAAAGGAAAAGGTGATGAGACCGCTTCGCAAATATGGTGCGAAAGAAATTCAACAAGTTCAAGAAGAAGAAACAAAACAAGCAAGAGAATTCTCCAAAGCCTGTTCGGACGACACGGTTTAAGAAGAAGAACAACACCAACAAAAGCAAGGGAGGTTGCTTTGTTTGTGGGAGTGAACAGACATTGGGCTAGAGATTGCCCGGTTGCAAGTTCAATCCGGAAAGAAATCAGCAAATGTTGTCACTACGGAGGCCGGCAGATGGAATGTGGGGTATGGTAATTCTTTACCATTTGTTCTTTCATCTGTAATTCACCGTGAGTGGTGGATGGATAGTGGTGCAAATATACATGTGTGTGCTGATATTTCTTTATTCTCTTTTTACCGGTCGGGAGGTCGGCGCCTTGTTGATGGGAAATGGGTCGCGTGCTCATGTTCTTGGTGTTGGTACGGTCATTCTGAAGTTTACTTCGGGAAAGACGGTGCCATTGAAGAGCGTGCAGCATGTACCCTCAATAAAGAAGAACCTTGTTAGCGCATCTATGCTTTGTAAAGATGGCTACAAAGTTGTTCTTGAGGCGAATAAATGTGTTGTTTCTAAACATGGTACTTTTGTTGGAAAAGGTTATGACTGCGGAGGTCTGTTCCGCCTATCCATGCATGATGTTTGTAATAAGTTGGTAAACTCGGTTGATTTTTCGATGAATCCGATTTGTGGCATTCACGCTTTTGTCATGCAAGTTATAGTTGTCTTATGCGGCTAGCAAACCTCAATTTAATTCCTAAATTTAACCTAGTCAAAAAGTCAAAGTGCCATGTTTGTGTTGAATCAAAACAACCCCGCAAGCCCCACAAGGCTGTTGAGGCAAGGAATCTGGCACCTCTAGAACTTGTTCATTCTGATCTTTGTGAGATGAATGGAATTTTGACGAAAGGCGGCAAAAGATATTTCCTCACTTTTATAGATGATTCCACCAGATTTTGCTATGTGTACCTCTTAAAAACAAAAGATGAAGCGCTGAATTATTTTAAGTCCTATAAAGCCGAAGTTGAAAACCAACTTGAGAGGAAAATAAAACGTTTAAGGTCTGATAGAGGAGGTGAATATTTCTCTAATGTTTTTGATGAGTTCTGCGTGGAACATGGAATTGTTCATGAGAGGACACCTCCATTCTCACCACAATCCAATGGGATTGCCGAAAGGAAAAACCGCACTCTAACTGATTTGGTAAATGCCATGTTGAGTACAAATGGATTATCCAAGGAATGGTGGGGTGAGGCAATTTTGACCGCGTGTCATGTCCTGAACAGAGTTCCTACAAAGAACAAAGAGATTACACCATTCGAGAAGTGGGAGAAGAAAAGATTAAACCTCTCTTACTTACGCACTTGGGGGTGTTTGGCTAAAGTGAATGTGCTAATAAACAAGAAGCGTAAGCTAGGGCCTAAAACTGTTGATTGTATATTCCTGGGCTATGCCTTCCATAGTGTTGGTTATAGGTTCTTAATTATAAAATCTGATGTGCCTGATATGTATGTTGATACTATCATGGAATCAAGAGACGCTACATTTTTTGAGAATGAGTTTCCAAAGAGGTCTACACCTAGTGAAACAAATCATGAGAATATAGTTTCAAATGAGCAAGAACTATCTATTCCCATAGATCATGCCGAGGAATCTCCTTTGCACATCCCCGAGGGGATGATACTATAGTCACACACAAGAGTAAGAGGCAAAGAGTTGCTAAAAATTTTGGTGATGATTTTATAGTATACCTTGTGGAAGACACGCCATCCACCATACAAGAGGCCTATTCTTCTCCTGATGCTGACTTATGGAAGGAAGCGAAGGGAGTGAGATGGAATCTATTATGGGTAATGGAACATGGGAGGTCGTGGACCGTCCTTATGGCTGTCAACCTATAGGGTGCAAGTGGATTTTCAAGAAAAAGCTTAGACCTGATGATACCATTGAGAGGTACAAGGCAAGGCTTGTGGCCAAAGGATATACCCAGAAAAAAGGGGAAGATTTCTTTGACACTTATTCACCCGTGGCTCGATTGACTACAATTCGTACTTTGATAGCCGTGGCGCCTCTCATGGTCTTATCATTCATCGATGGATGTAAAGACAAACTTTCCTAAATAGAGAGTTGGATGAGGAGATCTATATGGATCGGCCGATGGTTTCATTGCGGATGGTCAAGAGAACAAGGTGTGTAGGCATTTAAAATCTTTGTATGGCCCGAAACAAGCTCCTAAGCAAGGGCATGAAAAGTTTGATAATACTCTCACTACCGCTGGATTTGCCGTGAATGAGGCGGATTCGTGTGTGTATTATAAACATGGTGGGGGTGAGGCTGTCATGCTATGCCTTTATGTTGATGACATATTGATCTTTGGATCAAACCTCAAGGTCATTGAGGATGTGAAGAATCTTCTATCAAGCAATTTTGATATGAAGGATTTGGGAGAAGCTGATGTCATTCTAAATATCAAGCTTATCAGAGAAGGTGATGGTGGGGTAACTTTGTTACAATCTCACTATGTGGAAAAGGTGTTGAGTCGCTTTGGATTCAGTGACTGTGATCCTGCTCCCACACCTTATGACCCTAGCATGATTCTGAGAAAAATAGAAGAATTGCAAGGGATCAATTAACATACTCTCGATCATTGGCTCTTTGATGTACTTGGCAAGTGCAACTAGGCCCGACATCTCTTATGCCGTGTGCAAGCTGAGTCGGTTTGTATCAAACCCAGGAGATGATCATTGGCGTGCTCTAGAGAGAGTGTTGCGCTACCTGAAAGGTACTATGACTTATGGTATTCATTATACTGGGTACCCCAGAGTGTTAGAAGGCTATTGTGATGCCAACTGGATCTCTAATGCTGATGAGCTTCATGCCACAAGCGGATATGTGTTCTTGCTTGGAGGTGGCGCTGTTTCCTGGAAGTCTTGCAAGCGAGACTATCTTAACGAAGTCTACAATGGAAGCGGGAACTCGCAAACATTAGACATTGCCGGAGCCGAGGCCGAGTGGTTACGTGATCTCCTAATGGATTTACCGGTAGTTGAGAAACCAATACCGGCTATCTCCATGAACCGTGATAACCCAGACGGTTATTACAAAGGTAAACAGTTCAAGGAGTAACATGAAGACCACAAGGCATGTAAAGAGGAGATTAAAATCTGTCGAAAGCTGAAAAACTCCGGAGTTATAACGTTGGATTATGTCCATACGTCGAATAATCTGCGATCGGTTTACTAAGGGTCATCACGTAATGTGATAGAAAGTGCATCGAGAGAAATGGGTATGAGACCCACATGAGGTCTACTTTAGTGGTAACTGCTCCTTGTGATCGGAGATCCCGTGAATTAGAGTGGTGAAACAAGCTAGTAGTAGATTGAGAGGAAAGATCCCTTCTTGACTCATTTCGATGCACATCTTTCCTATCTCGTAAGGCGGATGGTATATTTACCTTAATGTATTTCAAGAGCCTATTGAGGTGAGATGTTGTCCTACTGGAACATCTTTTGAGGAGTACACCTATATGAGTCGACTGCTGGTCACGATCTATGGGACTTGGGTAATCCCTAAATACTCATGAAAGGCACGAAGTGTGACTTATATGCTTCAAACAAATGGGAATGTCTTTAGCTGCCCAAGTATCGATAAAGGACTTGAGTGAATCTCATCTCGCACAAAACCGTCAATTCAAGGCATAGTCCATTGTTCAGTTGTGAATGGGTGAAACTCTTGCTCTAGGTGGATGTTCAACTTAACAGTCTCCACCGAAACACTGGTATATCAAAGAGCTGTGGTTCTGATGCTTTACTTTTACAAACCCTAGAGTTTGGTGGGGATTGTTGGATTTATTATGGGCTAGGCCCATTTTAGAATTTAATAAATCAAATAAACTCTATGGTGTGTAATTATGGAGAATATTAATCGTGCCGGATTGGAAGTCCGTGGCCGGGTCGTGGCCGTGGCCGTGTCCGATTGGAAGTCCGTGGCCGGGCCGTGGCCGTGGCCGTGTCCTGCGCGACCTCTTCCTCTTCCACCTCCTGGCCACGGACTATAAAAGGGCGCTGCCCTCTTCCTCCAAAGAGAACACAACCAGAACCGCAATCCTCGCGGCAACAAAGAGTTCCCATCTCGTTGATCCGCGCGCACGGTGAAGCGAGAGGGCGAGGTGCCTCCGGAGCCTCGCCGATTGAGACCTTGCACGGGGGGTCGGCAATTAGGTTTTTGGGGAGCGTCTTCGCGACTGCCCAACCTCCATTGTTGCTGTTCTTCGCGTTGGTCTTCTTCCTCTACATCCCGGAGAAGAGATCGACTACTGTAAGTCTTCATCATGGCGTTAGAAGATGGACAGTTTTCAGGAGCGAAAGGGTATGTACTGTTCATCTCCTCTTTAGTTTTCACGTTTCTGATCATGCCTGTTTCGATAGCTGTTATGCGATGCTTCAGCATGTGTTGTCACTATATTTCATTAGATCCAGAACATCGTGTCAGCCCTTATATTGTCTCTGTCCTTGCTGTTTGTTATATGTTTTATCTATCTGTTCCAATAGTCCTGTTAAAATGTTTCGTCAGTTGTTCTCTACATGTTCCAGTAGCTCTGTTGAGATGTTTATTATGCAATCTGTTTTCAGCCATGATATACATGTTTAATCTTGATGCTATGCAATATATGTCATGTTTATATATCTTTGATTATGATGTGTTTTGCATGATTATCAATCACTTGGTTCATGTTCTTTTGAACATGATTGATGCTATGATCTTTGTTTACTATTATATAAATGTCATCATCATTTTGTTAATTTATGGAATTAAATTGACATGGAAATTGCCTTATATTCTAACAGCTAGCGTACAAGCTGCGGCCATAGGCAGCTCTTGGACGGATTTTTTGCCATACATGTATGAGCAAATGATTTGTTCAGGCACCGGTGTCTCATCAGCATCATCGTGGTGCTAGGCTGCCATCTAATTGTTTGCATATATAAATGAAATCTAGCAAGACGCTGCATGCGAGAAGATTGGCGCCAGTGATTGGACATTCCTGGATACCACCTATTCCCAAACCGTGCTTCTTCACTTCCGGCCCTAACAGTATTCCACTCACAAACTATAGATCACGTTCTAATCCACTAATTTTCAAAGACCCATCAGAGAAGGAGCCGCATATATATGGGTTGAGCTCGTCGGCATGGACATCTAGATATCAGTAAACGTCAGTAACTATAAACAATGGACAGGACTGCCCAGCTACTTACGTCTCAGAATTAATTACGAGAACATTAGTAGCAAGGACTTGGCATGGTTATCATGGAGAGGGACATCCTGTTGTAGACTCCAAATTAAAGAGAGACGCTATTTCCAACAGCTATTCCTGCAGTCTCTGCTGTGTTGGATAAGTGACAATAACATTGGCAAGGTATAATTGTCGTATAGTAATAAGACTGGACTAAGCCATCGCCAGTGCAATTGTCAAGCCGCGAAACCTCAGTAAATATTTGGGCAACACGTATTGGTAATACAAATTAACACACTATGAAACTTCAAAGTTACATATAGCCCTGTCGACTTCGGAGCGGTGAGAAGGTATACAGCCTACACTGAAGAGAGCTTGTTCTTCAATTAAGATCTGCGTGTGTGCGTCATCACCCCTTCCTCCGAATCCTTCATTGAACTGTGCACCAAGGAACCACGTCGCAGGCAGTACAAGTCTGCCTGTGATGCCATATGTAAAGAAATTACTAAGTTGCCAGATATGTATGTGTTGACACAAAATGTGGCACACTGTGTCTCACACAGCAAGCCGGAAAACGTGGTTTCAATCGGGTGTCTGGGCGTTTCTGAATCCGGAAGCGTGCCAGTCGATTTGACCTGAAAACCGACAAGGGATAAATAGTAAGATCAAAACTGAAACATGTCGGGCGAGACCAGAAAGTTTCATATTTACGGCCCTGAAGCCACTTACGACGACATATAGCTATAAAAGCTATCTGCCAATCATGTTTGCAAGTCATTCGGCTAACATAATTTAGAAGCATGTGAAGTACTAATTGCCGAATGAATATCTATGAGAAGACATGTTTGAACAAGTGAAAATTGATTAACATGCCAATCACTCCATCAAGATATAATGAATTGTAAAAAAGTAACTTGTAAATGTAAATCTATAAAGATAACACATGCATAGGCCTAATCCAACTAGTCTGCCACACGTCTAGCCTTCATAAACCCATCTAGTATAAACCTAAGCAAGTTAATCCACCGCATGATACCGCTTGCTATGCATCTACACCACTCCTTACGACTAGATTAATCCACCGTATGATACAATCTAATAATAAGAAGCTAAAAGCATGCAATTGTCTAAACAGATCCATAAATACTCATTACTCGTGCAAGCATAACCATATCGGCAAGATTGCCGAATCGGGGTCCATCAAGAAGGAACAAGCAAGCTATTGCAATCTGGACCTAAGCAAAGCCTACACCTGCCGCACGATATCCAGCCTTATCTAAGATCTAAACGCTCTAACATGCATGAACTCGCAACACGTAACAACCTTGATTGATCCAACTCGGCTATTCGAGCACTTGATCTACTTAATAGTAAGTGATAATGAAACGACTTTCAAGAGCCGAACGATATCAATCTAGGTTGGGCAAAAAGTGTTACAAATAATAATAAAACATAAAGAGATTATGCAACACGTGATAATTTAATGAATCTAATAGATCTTGCAAATCTAATAGAGCTGATAACTATCTTTACTCATGACTTAATCCGCCGCACGATACAAGGCATAAGCAAAAACCTTCCATCATTTAAGCTTAAATCCGCGGCACGATACTAAGAAAAATGGATGAGACTACTTGCATCATAATCTAAATCTACCAGATGATACTAGACATGATAGCAAGGTTGCCGGGACTTACGGAGGTCGACGGATCCATGATTCCTCTCAAGAACTCGATGACACGACGAAAAGGACTCGAAAGATGGCATGGGGCCGATTTGTGTTGATTTGATTATGAATATCTATTACAATGGTATAGGGTTTATATTTATACCCTGGACAAAACATAAGTCCTAAAAGACTACGACCTACTAAATATAGAAAACTAAAAACTTCTAACTCTAAATCTTGTCGGAGTCCTTAATCATCACGGCTTTCTCTCTTCTTTGGTTACCCTTCATTTCCCAAATGGAATAATCGATCGTCCGAGCATTTGCCGAAATGTGGAAATTTAGCCGATCGCATGTATATTATGCCGAATCTTTCTCTTTGCCGAACGGGGTCCACCTATCATCTTCCTTACCAAATTTCAGCGGGAACTCTAGAAGAAATTCGGAGGTAAACCTACCGCTCCACGTATTCGGCAATTTTCGACCAATGTCCGTCACATTCTTTACTTAATCTCTTTATTCCTATTTGAAGGAACTTAAAGATGACATCTTGATTCCCCATCTTGCACATCCCGATTCTTATTTCCTCGGTCCGATGGGGAATTCTCGATCTAAGGGAATTTATTGAGAAGGAGACCCGAGAATCCCTTTCAAATCCGGGCTTGCTCCACCAAACAGATGGCCGAACACTTTCAAAACATGGCCCCTCCCCTCTATTTCAGTGATGGAATTGGTATCGCGAAATACAAGCTAAAAATAGCGATCTTTGGGAAACACGGGATATTCAGCATTGCTTAGAATTATCCCCGGGCCGACATGCCTAGAAAGGACTCCCTTCTGATAGCTGCCTCTCATTTCTGGTCTGACGCCATTAATGCTTTTGTTTTCGGTCATGGCCCAATGCTCATCACTCCTGCAGATATTTTCATGATGACTGGACTGAATGTCACCAAGACACCATACCCGACCAAGTATAAGGGTACCAGCACTCAGAAATCACTCAAATCAGGAGGTGGTTGGACCAAGTATATCCAAACATATGCTTCCACTGGTGCCGTATCTGATAAAAAATACAGAGCCTTTATGAACATGTGGCTGTGCAGATTCATCTTTTGTAGCAAGTCTAATGAGCCAACTCTGAACCACATAGTCATGGCTGAAGATTTGGCCGCAGGTCAGTTGATCCCTTTGGGCAGATATCTTTTGGAGCTGTCTATCACATGATGCATCAAATTAGTGTCCAAATGCGTCAGCATGGAGAAATTTCCTGTGTCAATGGCCCATGGTGGCTGGTCCAGATGTGGCTGCAACTGTACATGCATCAAATCATCTCGGTAGATCTTCATAACCTGGGCTTTCCATCAATCAATTATGCTGAAGGTGAAGAAGCTACACAGAAGTCTTGTCAGACATACGGCGATGCTGCATCATCTATTGTCATTGACATAGATCTTGGCCATCTTTTCAAGATCTTTTTCAGAGATTTTAGCAAGGTAATCTGGTTTCCTTATAGAGAAAATGAAGATTTGACTCTACCTTGCAAATTCAACTATGAATCAGGTTGTTCTAATGATGTGGCCATAGGGATTTTCAACTCCTTTGTCAAGCCTTATACCTTACTAGCAGAATTCCACCATGGCAGATTGGTGAACTCGACTTATGAATTTTACAATCCAAATATGTGTGCTAGATAGCTAGAACTCGGCCAATTGTCCCCAAAGCTATATTTCTCCAATATTATAAGGCCAAGAGAAAAATTGTCAGATAGTGTAGAGGCCAACAAAATCTTTGAACTGGGATGGAATCTTTCAACATATGCACCCAATACTCTTGGGTTAGTTGAGGTTGCTCATCCTACATTTACTTCTTGGTGGCAAGAATGCCATTCTCATATTTTTAGCATTCAAGTACATCCTTTATGCCAGAGCCTATCCCCTCAATTTTCTTCTGATAGTGAGGTAAATCCTCTACAACATCTCTTTTCTTGAATCATTCAGTACCTCCTTTCTTCCATTTCTGTTCTGAATATTTTTCTTTGAATAGGATACTGCACCTCCAAGCCCTCAGGAAGTCCAGTACTACAAAGCTGGGCCCATCACTACCTTGGGACATAATGCTCCAATTCTGTCAGTTTTTAAGAGAACCTCTGCCAGGGACGAAGTGATTCTGAAAGATTATAAGAGGAAAGCTCCCCCTGTTCCAAGCAAAGACATGGCTACACCCAAGAAACCAAGAACCAAGAAAGCCAAGCCACTTTCTCAGGTATGGACACCCCAACTCTTCTTTGTCAGTAATTTTGATGTTCCTATATTTACTGTTTTGTAACAGGGGCAGGTCAGGCCTCAGGGCTCGGCTATATTGGTAGAGATGATTCCCCTGGAATTGCTTTCGTTCCTGGAGATCCTCAAGTTGTTGGTCATACTAGTAATTTTTCTTGCTTCTCTTTTCTTTTCTCTCTTACCAGACCTTTTATCATCACCTTTATCTTTATAACTTAGATGATCAAGAAGAAATAGCAGAGGAACCTGCTCATCCATCCTCAAATTCACCGGCTTTGGCCATTCAAGTTGTCTCAATAGACCATGATGCTGCCTATTCTGAAGTGGTTCCTGCATCAAGCACCCAAAACATTGAACTTACTCAGGATGTAACTGACCAGGCATCTAGAGAAAAGGTAACATTTCTATTCGCTTAACCACTTTTTACTAAATTGATGCATTCGGTTAATAGTGCGCCTTCTTTTGTGAAAAGGATAATACCCAGCCGAAAGCCAGCTACTCTCTCATTGCTGATGAATATGCTGAAGAAAGGGGTGAAGAAGCTTCATCACAATAGCAGTTATCAGCAGAAAACCAAGCTCGGCTAATGAACATAATCTCCCTTCTAAACAAAGATATCAACTCCTTGGTTCAAGATGCAGATTAGATAAGGGATATTATTGAACTTATTGATCAGGAAATCCCCCTGCCCTGAAGGTCTCACTGGATTCCGTTTCTCATCTTGATGATCATTTTGCAACTGTCAGGAGAGCAAGCAAGAGCATAACTATCAGGGCCACTCTGCAGTACGACAAGTCAGTGAAGGAACAACAGTCAAGGAACTGCATTACGAGATCAAGTCGGCCAAACATTCCTTGGAAACCTTGGAGCCGGAGTTGCAAGCTATGGAGGAAGAGAAAAGCAGATTGGAAGCTCAACTAAATACCAGAATTCAATCCCATAGATCAAAAATTGCTGATCTACCCACCTCCATCGAAGCATCTAAGGTGAAGATAACTTCGGCTATAAAGAGCACCAACAAATTAAGACCAGGCCGTCTAAGATCCAAAGCTCGGAAGAAGATGATCGAAAGGTGCTTGATAATATTAGCCGAATTAGGACTGATGCTGTGGATGCAATTAATTCATTCTTGAATAGGTGAATCGGCAATTTTGTTCCCCGGATGTAAATACACACCTTCAAAATAATGTGTATCTTGAATATTTTCCATTTTACCCTTTTCGGGAAATGATAACTTTGTCCTTTCATCAATACTCGCCTCTAGCCGAATGCAGACCTGCATTTGATCCGCATGTCCATACTCCTTTAGCCGAACGCACTCTAGGAACTGAAGCGACGACATCTGTAGACTTGCTCGGCCCAGCCTAATATCGGCCCATTGAGACGAAAGAAACCCTACCGTCGTTTGGCTTTCCCGAAGCATCCACCATGGCTCCTGGCATTCATAAATAGGCCCTTAGCCCTCGACTTCCATCACCAATCTCTACTGAGCATTTGCCATTGCCACCTCCTCACCTTCCATCTTCAACCAGAGCCAACTTGAAACCCTAGCCTTCTCCATGGCGACCAGCGACAACCGTGGAAAATGCCCCGCCGAGGATGAATCGGAGAGCAGTCGTGCTCGGGGTGAGCGGCGCCGACGGTGAAAAACAAATCTTCCGCCCCCTTGCGATTATTTTTCTGTTCATCTTCCCGATCTTGATTTTTTCCTTTCTGCTCTTTCAGCGCGTAGGGATCACCGGACGCTACTTCTTCAATCGTCCGTAACGGCTCCTGTTCCAACTCCTGCTCCCGCCGTGGACGAGATGGAAGGAAGCAACCGTGGTGGCCGACGCCGAGGTAACCGATTAGTCTTCTTGTCTTCCTTGCGGTTTTTTTTATTAGCCGATCTTGATTTTCTTCCTCACTTTCAGGGTTGCGAGGATCGGCTCCGGCCACGACGGTTGCGGCGACTGCTCCCGCTCCTGCTCCTGCTCCCGCCTCGTCGGGTTCTGTCTCTGGCAGTTCGTACCACCCCCGTCCATGGGGTCCGGTGAGGTTGGATGAGGAGGTCCCGTACGCGGGCCAGCCGAATCCGTACAACGGCGACAACGCCCTCGTCTTCCTCCAGGAGCGGGAAGAGGCCAAGAAGCTTCTTGGTGAGGAGACCAAGAAGTTCGGGATTGCCCAGCTCGAGTGGGAGGACCAGCGGAAGCAGTTTTGCGCTACTATCTCAGGTTTGATATTCATGCTCAAACTTATTCATTCCTGATTCCCTTTATCTGTCATCTCATCCCCTTCTTTTGGTATTCAGAGCTCTCCACCGAGCTCGACCGTCTGAAGGCGGCGGCGAAGACGGTCACCGACAAGGTGAACGCCGAAGGAGACACGGCCGAGGCTCGTCTTGAGGTGGTGCCTAGTCAAATTGATCAGGCCGTCATCCAAGGTGTGCACCTTGGCGTCTCCCTTGGGTTGGCGGCGATGTCGTCTCCTACCAACGAGGACTACTCCGTTCAACCGGTTGGCTTCCGCGGTGGTCGCCCAGATGAGATCGAGGATATCGGCACTCGTCTGGAGGAGTACAAGGACCACGCCACCGCCATCGCCGAGGCCACCAACCCCCAATCTGTCCTTAACAAGCTCTTCACTGAAAATGAAGATTCTGAGTAACATGTATTAGGGTCGATGTGGGTGTAAATAAGAACTTTTATGAAGAATGTTGATCCTTATTTCTCTGTTTGTCTCCAATGATGCTTGATTGCAACAATCTTCTTGCAGGATGTCTTTCCTTAGTTAGAATTTCGATTGCGATGGTTATTCCAAAGGGGTAACTTCTCGAATGCGTGACGTCATGTTAGCCGATTAGATCTCAGATCGCGCTGTAATTGGCATCACTCATCGTGTAGCAATTAATTTCCACTATCTCTTCTCCCGATAAACCTACCAGTTGAGGAAACGTTCAAAATTATTCTGGCCACACAAAAATACTTTAAAAATTGCTAAAGGCGATACGACTTGTATCGGCTATTTTGTGCTAAAGACGATATGCACGATATCGGCTCTTCTTTCCAATTTCTTTCTAGTCTGAAGGCGATCAAATAATCGGCTATCTTGGATCCAATTCTCATGAACCAACTTTGATGCTCGGATAATACCTTTTGAGATATCTACCATTGATAATTCTCGTGAGCTCTTCTCCAAAGAATGCCTTCAATATATACGCATTACCAGGTGCACAACTCACTACCCGAAAAGGTCCTTCCCCATTGGGTGACCACTTGCCGAACGCTCTCCCTTGGTACCAATCGGCAATATGGTTTTCCACACCAAATCTCCTTCGCAAATTGCTTCACCTTGACTTTCTTGTTATAATACTTGGCAACACGTATTTTGTTTTTCTCGATGCTTTCCAATACTTTGAGATGAATCAAATGCAAATCTTCCAATTCATCCATCATCCAATTTTTATAGTCTTTCTCTGCATAACTCGTCTTGATCCTGACTGCAATTCCCACAGCAATATAGCATTATTTCCATAAACCAATTCATACGGTGATGCCTGTGTGGATCCATGACATCCCATTCGGTAAGCCCATAGTGCTTCATTAAGGACCAACTGCAATCTTCTTGGCTTCTCATCAATTTTCTTCTGGATGATCTTAATCATGATCTTATTTGATGCTTCTGCCTGGCCATTGGCTTGTGCATAGTAAGGAGAAGAATTATATAGTTTGATTCCCATGTCTTTGGCAAAACTACAAAACTCCGAAGAAGTGAACTGAGATCCCTGATCAGTTGTTATACTCTGAGGAATTCCAAACCTATGAATTATATGTTCCTTAACAAAACTGATCATATTTTCCGATGTAACATTCTTTAATGGGATAGTTTCAACCCACTTAGTAAAATAATCTATGGCCAGGAGGACGAACTTGTGTCCCTTACTAGACGGAGGATTAATCTGACCAATTAAATCTATACCCCATCCTCTGAATGGCCATGGTTTGATGATAGGGTTCATAGCCGACGCCGGAGCCCTTTGAATGTGACCAAATTTTTGGCAATCATGACACCACTTATAATACTCAAAACAATTTTCTAACATGGTCGGCCAAAAATACCCAATTCTCCTAATTATCCACTTCATTCGGTAAGCCGACTGGTGTGCACCACATAATCCCTCGTGCACTTCAAACATCATATTTTTGGCCTTCTCTTGATCCAAACACTTGAGCAACACTCCATCTATAGATTTGTAGTACAATTGATCATCAAGAAGTACAAATTTAAGGGCTTTGTACCTGAGCTTTCGGGAAACTCTCTGGGACGGATCCTTCAAATAGTTAGTAATTTCATGTCTCCAATCATCGTCTTCTTGATTAGTACTGAAAATATTTTCTTCTATAGCAAAGACTTCCCGATTCTCACGATACCCAGAAGCAATTTGAGCTAACTTGTTTGCTTCTCCATTGTGTTCTCTAGGGATATGATGCAATGTTACTACCGAAAAATTCTTTAGAAGCTCCTGACACTCCTCATGATATTTCCTTAATATATCATTCTTGCATTCATATTGCCCAGTCAACTGATTGATCACCAACTCAGAGTCGCCAAATATCTCCATAGCAGTGGCCCTGACCTCCATAAGGAGCCAAAGTCCTCTAAGCAACGCTTCATACTCTGCTTGATTGTTAGTGACATGGGATTCAATTGGAAAAGCATATTCAAATATTTTCCTCTGTGGCGATATTTAGACAATACCAGCACCACCACCTTTGTCACATGATGATCCATCAAAAAATAGAGCCCATGGAGCAATACTTACTACTTCAACAGAAAGATCACGGTGTTGAGTAATGAAATCGGCAATTACCTGGCCTTTTACTGCTTTAGCCGATTCATACTTCAGATTAAACTCCGATAATGCCAACACCCATTTGCCAATCCTTTCAAAATTTGCATTGATAACATGTGTTTAATTACATCAAAACTAGACACCACCATACATTCGGCATTTAACGAGATAGTGCTGAAATTTGGTACATGAATAATAAACACATAGACAAAGTTTTTCTACAGCCGCATACCTTGTTTCTGGATCGAACAATTTTCGGCTAAGGTAAGCTATTACTCTTTCCTTTCCATCAAACTCCTGCATAAGGGTCGATCCTATTGTCAGGTTATCGGCCGCCACATACAACTTGAAAGGCTTATCAAGTTGTGGAGGTACCAATACTGGTAGTTCCTTCATATATTGTTTGATTTCATCGAAAGTCTTCTGCTGTATGTCACCCCAAACAAAGTTCTGGTCCTTCTTGAGCTTCAAAAGTGGAGAGAAAGATAATACTCTTTCTGACAAATTGGATATGAATCTTCTCACGAAGTTGATTTTACCCAACAATGATTGTAATTCCGTTAGATTAGTTGGAGGCACAACTTTATCTCATTGCTTCCATGCTCTTTTTCCCAACTTCTATCCCTCCTTTGTGGATCAAAAATCCTAAAAACTCACAAGACGACACCCCAAAGGCACATTTGTTTGGATTGATCTTTAAACCATGCTTTCTTGTACACTCCAGAGTCTTTCTCAAATCGGCTAAATGATCTCCATGATTTCGGACTTCACTACCACGTCATCAATATAGATCTCAACAATTTTGCCGATTAACTCATGAAAAATGTAGTTCATGGCTCTTTGATAAGTTCCACCGGCATTTTTCAATCCAAATGTCATGACTATCCACTCAAATAAGCCAATATGACCAGGACACCTGAAGGCTGTCTTTGCAATGTCTTCTATTGCCATAAAAATCTGATTATAACCAGCATTGCCATCCATGAAACTGATTACTTCATATCCTGCCGTTGCATCTATCAGTAAATAGGCAATTGGCATTGGATAGCCATCCATAGGAGTAGCTCTATTAAGATCTCTGAAATCTATGCAAACTCTCATTTTACCATTTTTCTTGTACATAGGCACTATGTTTGAAATCCAATCTGCATATCTACATGGCCGAATGAAGTTTGCTTCAATCAATCTTTCAACTTCCTTCTTCACATCGGCCAATACCTCCTCTTTATAAATTCTTCGTGGAGGTTGTTTGAAAGGGCGAAACCCAGGTTTGATAGGTAACTTGTGCTCAACAATAGAACGATCCAATCCAGACATCTCTGTGTAATCCCAGGCGAAACAATCTTAGAACTCTTTCAACAAACTTATTAACTTCGACTTGTATTCTAGGTCTAAATTTGCACTAATATACATCGGCCTTGGTTTTGAACTATCACCAACGTCAATTTCTTCCAACTTATCAGCCGACATAAAACCTCGACCCAACTTTCCTTTATTGTCATCGACTGGATTACCCATTAAAAATTACTATGAGAGCCGATTGCTTGGATCGGCTGTTGATCTCTATTGAATACATTCACAGGACCTCCTTTCCATACTTTACTCGAAAGGCAATCTAATCCATCATACTCCCAATAAGCAGACTCTGAAGTAGCAACACTTACTGAATCATCAGCATCGACAATCTCCACATCATCCCCAATCCATTGAATCAAAATTTGGTGCATGGTTGAAGGTATGCAGCAATTTGCATGGATCCAATCCCTTTCTAGAAGCATACTGTATGCCCCCTTGCCATCAATAACAAAGAAGGTAGTAATCAGAGTTTTGGATCCAACCATTAGTTCAACATGTACAGCTCCACGAGTATAAGAAGGGTTGCCAGCAAACTCCCTGAGTATCATATCAGTTTGCAGCAGGTCTTCACTTGTCATTCCAAGTTTTCTGAAAGTTGCATAAGGCATAATATTGATAGCAGCTCCCCCATCCATAAGCATCTTGGTCAAAAGTTTACCATTCACATATCCTTTCAAGTACAAAGTGGCTTTAAGTGATGATTTTTTACCGGGTTTGTCAAAAACTGTTTGTCGAGTCAACGCGAGTTGGGCCATTAAATCGTGATGGTCGGTTTCATCAAAATCGAGTATACTTCTTCTTGAACATGTTGATCTTCGGGAGCCATAAATTCTGGTGGATGAAAAGACCATGCCAAGCATTAGCCGAAGGACCACATCCGTCATCCTTTTTCTTGGGGCACCATACTTGCCTCTTTTCGGCTATTTCTTGCTTCAGCTCCTGATTCCTCGACGCCGTACTCTCCTCTTCTGGCACTTTCTTAAACCTGGAGGACACCATTGATCTTTCTGCCACCTATAAGAATCTTCTCCTGCGCTGTGAACTCCACTGTGACTCCAAGCCTGATCTGCAAATCTTTTCCTTTGTTGTCCCTCAAAACTATTTATTTTTAAGCGCCGATCGTCTTCAGGAAGTCGAAATCCAATTCTATCATGGACGGAACGGCGGTTGACTCGAGATTGCCTGTACTCTGAATACTGATCACTGCATTCAGGACAATTGTTTCTAGCATGTAATTTCAAGCCTTCATTCCAACAGTGTCTGAAGAATGAACAGTTCCAATGAGACTGCTCTTGCTCTCTCCTATACTCTTCTTGTTCCTTCTGACAAACTTCTTCTTCATACCTTCGTCGCTCTGCCATGAACTCACGTTCCTCTTCAATGAACTGCTGTTCTTTATCATACTCCAATTCCTTTTCCCACTGCCACTTGTTTAATAAGTGACGCGCTGCAACTTTAGACTTTGAAACTTGATTTCTCTTTGCTCGATCATCATGAAATCGATCACGTTTTTGCACTTCTTCTATGCTAACTTGCCGATTAGGGTCTACAGCGCCATTTTCTTTAGCTCTGCTGGAAGTCAAAACCTTCATCTTGCCCTTTTCTTGGCTGCAATCACATTGACAGAAAAAGAAACAATGTTCGAGGAAAAGGTTGTCGTTCCACTTGCATCTTGCCATCAAACCTCAAATGGCCATCCTGGATAGACTTGAATCTTCACCCTGAACACTCGGCAATCATTGATGTGATGAGAACCGGTGTTATGCCACCCACAATATTTCTTGTCTTTCACTCCTTCAGTACGCAACATGGGATGTCCTTCCGGCAATTTGATGCATCCTTCTTTCACTAGTAACTGAGAAAAAGCTTGTCTCCTTAGTTATGTCAAAGTCATATGCTCCCTTTTGTTGCTTTACCCATCGCTGGCTGACCAAAGTAGGTTCCTTTGCCCAAGTCAATTCTGCGACAGCTATTTCATCTTCATCATCGTACTCAGATGCTTCTTCTAGAAAACCTTGATATACATCAATAGTAGCATTGTTTTTCTACAAACGGGCATCCCTCCTGAACCCTTGTGCCTGGTTATTCATAGCTATCAATTTTTGCGCAAGCTGACCGAGGTCTTCAAATTTCATACCAAATAGCTTATCTCTATTATGTGGCAACATGCCTGCAATGACCAATCCGGGAAGTTGATTATCAGGAATATTCAGAGAGTAGCACAGGTTTTTGACTTCCCTAAATCTACGAAGGTAATCCATAGGTGTTTCATTAGCTCTCATTCTCATAGCCCAAAGATCAACTAATTTCTTCTCATTGGTGCTTGTGTAAAAATATGCATGGAACTTCTGTTCCAATTCTGCCCATGTACCAATGGAATTAGCCGGCTGAGATGCAAACCATGTGAAAGCCGGCCCTGTAAGAGACATAGGAAAGTATCTGATCCTCCAGGCTTCGTCTCTAGCAGCTTCCCCCATTTGCATTAAGTATTGGCTAATATGCTCTATGGTGCTAGTATCATCCTGACAGGAAAATTTGGTTAAATCGGTTGGAGGCTTCACTCTTGGTGGAAGTGCTACCCTGTTGTACCACTCTGGAAAAGGAGACTTGTAAGAATAGTTGGTATTTTTTGGTTTCAAGTCAAACTGATTCTGCATCATATCGGCCATCTTGTGAAGGAGAACATCAACATTCGAACCCTGGTTTCCTTGCAACTGTCCTCCAGAAGGCAATCCTGATGCACTCATGTATCCTGGATTGAGCAAAGCATTGAGAGCATTGTAATCAGTGAATTCATGGTATCCATCTCCATAAATATTCTTTTGCAACCTATTTGCCAGTGGAGAAATCTTGTAAGCAGATGCTAGTATTTCTCCTGTTGCACCAAATGCTACTTGTCCATGAGTTTGTGGATTCTCAGTATGAGCTACCTCGTTTTTGCTCGAGCCGATTATATCCTCTCCCTTAGTAGTTTTTCCCGAAGTTTTTTGTGTGTTGAAGAACACTGGCCCACCAGGTGCACCGATGCTCTCCTCAAAATGCTTGTCAACTGCTAGACCGAAGGTATTGATCATAATTGTCCGAAAGGTATTCAAAAAAGCTGTATTGTTATTTAAGATGGTATCCTCCACAGCTTTGTGAATAATATCTACCACTTTCATCATTTCATCTTCATCGGTAGCATCAGTTTGATGTGGAAGAAGAACACTTGGCAGCGACTGTTTCTGAATGACTTTGTTTCTTTTATTCTTGGAGAAAGACATCAAGCACTTTTGTTGGAATTGTTTGATTGCCTGCTCTACCGACGTTCTATAATCCGCTGGTAACTCCTCCAAAGTCACATCCAGAATATGTTGATTGCTGACTTCAGATATTGACAGCTTGAGTTTGAAATTGGCCCACCGGGCGTGCCAAAAAGTGTGTTGACACAAAAGGTGGCGCACTGTGTCTCACACAGAAAGCCGAAAAATGTGGCTTCAATCGGGTGCCCGGGTGTTTCGAATCCGGAAGCGTGCCGGTCGATCGACAGTTCCATATTTACGGCCCCGAAGCCACTTACGACGACATATAGCTATAAAAGCTATCTGCCAATCATGTTTGCAAGTCATTCGGTTAACATAATTTAGAAGCATGTGAAGTACTAATTGCCGAATGAATATCTATGAGAAGACATGTTTGAACAAGTGAAAATTGATTAACATGCCAATCACTCCATCAAGATATAATTAATTGTAAAAAAGTAACTTGTAAATGTAAATCTATAAAGATAACACATGCATAGGCCTAATCCAACTAGTCTGCCGCACGTCTAGCCTTCATAAACCAGTCTAGTATAAACCCAAGCAAGTTAATCCACCGCATGATATCGCTTGCTACGCATCTACACCACTCCTTACGACTAGATTAATCCACCGTATGATACAATCTAATAATAAGAACCTACAAGCATGCAATTGTCTAAACAGATCCATAAATACTCATTACTCGTGCAAGCATAACCATATCGGCAAGATTGCCGAATCGGGGTCCATGAAGAAGGAACAAGCAAGCTATTGCAATCTAGACCTAAGCAAAGCCTACACCTGGCGCACGATATCCAGCCTTGTCTAAGATCTAAACGCTCTAACATGCATAAACCCGCAACACGTAACAACCTCGATTGATCCAACTCGGCTATTCAAGCACTTGATCTACTTAATAGTAAGTGATAATGAAACGACTTTCAAGAGCCGAACGATATCAATCTAGGTTGGGCAAAAAGTGTTACAAATAATAATAAAACATAAACAGATCATGCAACACGTGATAATTTAATGAATCTAATAGATCTTGCCAAATCTAATAGAGCCGATAACTATGTTTACTCATGACTTAATCCGCCGCACGATACAAGGCATAAGCAAAAACCTCCCATGATTTAAGCTTAAATCTGCCGCACGATACTAAGCAAAAACGGATGAGACTACTTGCATCACGATCTAAATCCACCGGATGATACTAGACATGATAGCAAGGTTGTCGGGATATACGGAGGTCGACGGATCGATGATTCCTCTCGAAGAACTCGACGACACGACGAAAAGGACTCGAAAGATGGCATGGGGCCGATTTGTGTTGATTTGATTGTGAATATCTATTACAATGGTCGAGGGTTTATATATATATCCTGGACAAAACATGAGTCCTAAAAGACTACGATCTAGTAAATATAGAAAACTAAAAACTTATAACTCTAAATCTTGTCGGAGTCCTTAATCATCACGGCTTTCTCTCATCTTTGGTTACCCTTCATTTCCCGAATGGAATAACCAATCACCCGAGCATTTGCCAAAACGTGGAAATTTAGCCGACCGCATGTATATTATGTCGAATCTTTCTCTTTGCCAAACGGGATCCACCTGTCATCTTCTTTACCAAATTTCAATGGCGGTAGAATACTCCTACAGCAGCCCCATCCGACAGGTTCAGAGATATGTTACAACGCACACAGCACTGCTGGCACTTTCACCCTGTCTGGGGCCTGGTAGCGTGCATGCAGTACCGGGGTTCTCATCAAGTCTCTTTGGTCTTTGGCCCAGTCAAAGGTGGGTCGCGTGGTTGTTATTGGACTTGTCTAGGACAAGTCTCATGACAACCTTGGATGGATGCTTAGCTAGAACTGTGCTGTCTTGGTTTACAATTTGATTGTGGCACATATCAATAAAAAAACGATTTCTTTAGGTACCGTTCCTTCCCAGGAGATCGCTAGACAACAAACAAAAGCATTACGGTGGCGCCAGGCTGCCTGCTAAGTGTTTGCATATATAAATGGCATCTAGTTAGACACGGCATCCAGGAAAACCACTGGCTCTAATTCGATTTTCCTGGATACCACCTATTCCTGAAACCATGCTTCACTCCCTGCCCTAACAGCATTCGATCTCATATGTCATGTTTCCAATCCATTAATTATGAAAGAGATCTCTGAGAAGGAGGTGCGTGTATATAATGGGAGAGACGGCATGGACAACTGGCTATGAGTAAATGAGTAATAAACAATGGATACTACTGCAACGCTACTGACGTGTCAAGGTGAATTAAGAGAGGACTGCCCAGCCACTGGTGAGTACATGCTATTGAAGACTACGAAGATCGAGACCGTTAGCCCTTTGCACTACTAAAAACAAATCAACTATTTGTAAAGTCTCTGCTATGCTCAACTGACACCAACATTGGCAATGTATAATAGGAGATGACCAAAACAAAGCCAATGTTATTGGTGCAATTTTAAACCGGGAATCAACAATTTTTGGCCATAACAGATTCTGCTGCTTACATGGCATTGAGGTGCCAATTATGAGGCTGTTGAACCCTTTTCTATTAGATTTGCAAATTAATTTTCTAGCTTTACAACACAAAGTAGCAAATCATTGTTCAGTAATGCTAGGCAACAAGTGGAGTCATTGTTAAGAGCATTGAACAACCTATAACAAAACAGCTTTGGATCGATGCAGGTTGTAAGGATGTGCTGAACAGATTCTTCCTCTTGATCAAAATGTAGCCATGTATCCAGATGAGACAGCCCACATTTCGTATTCCGATAAGCAGCCAGCATCTATCTTAACACGTGGTATCCACCTGTAGGAAGCACAGTCTTTCCAGACAGCCAGCGGCTAAGATCTGACCTACATATCAACATTAATTTGAATAAACATAAACTGGATTGGTAAACTACCTATACCAGACATGGAAATCAACGCTGGAAGCACCATGCCTAGTCAATTTGAGAGCAGAGCAAAGACTTTAGGAATAACTGTTTTTTATTAACACTCTAGTAATGGAGCCCACGTGCAGTCTGCAAAGTGCTTCATGCAGCACTAATGTTCTTCCTAGCTAGGTCGATGTACGTAGAACTGATACATATAGGCTAGGCAGGGTCACATGCCAGATTCAGCACAATCTTGCCTCACCAAAACAAGAATGGTTGTGATGCGGAATCCTTTTGTTGTTGCATAGTGATTCCATTCAAGCCAGAAGACTTTGTGAATGGTTGTGGCGCCTATGTAGACATTCGTGTTCCTCATTCCTCTTCCTTGCAACATCAAGAGTGTTTTGATTCGTCCTAGATGATTTACAGCAATGAGAGAACAACTCTGTGACCAAAGCCACAGCATAATGATATGCCACGGGAATTAGCAGTTGGATTTTCCTGCATGCTTCATAAATTGTGCTTCACTAACCTAATAACATTTGACAATATATATTGTGTTTGAATTCCCAACATATATTTTGACAGAGAAATAGGTGAGCGGTAGTGCATATATATAAAGGGTGACTCCCGGCCGGGGCTCTATGGAATAGAGCCCTGTATATAAAAAGAAAACTAGGTATCAGTAAAAGAATAATGATATGCCATGGGAAGCACTGCCCGACTAATGTCGCGTCAGGGCCAATCAAGAGAATTGTAGTGGTGCACTCTAAGAGACAGTGTTTTGATCCCTTTGTTGTTTGTACTATTATAGAAAAAAAATTCTGAAATCAGTTATCCCTAAAGTCGCATATAAGCTGGCAAACTGACCCTAACATGGACGAGCAATAATTGCCGAATTACCTTATATTTATACTTCCAGTTCCAGGGGACGCTTGGTCTCACAATATGAATTTTAGCCTGGTCCAGAACCTAGATGATTGGATCCTGCTGCTTGAGTTTGGTGAAAGCTCCACGATATTCTGATCGCCTCAGCATAGAAGAGAGTTCCACTAACCATATACACCGAAGAGACTTCCAGAAACAAGGACATTAATGAAGTTGTGGAACTCACCATTTCCAAGAGTTCCAGCAACATGAACGATCAATTCGGCATGTTCTAGGTGGAGATTACTGTGAACCACTGCTAGCACTCGTACTCCAATAAAAGTCACAACAAAGTTAGAGGAGGCAAGACAACAGATCTCGCCACAATGGAACATGCGCCACGGGGCTCTATAGTGCCAGACATTTTTTATTTTATTATTTCATTAATAGTGGCAGGCATTGGAGCTTAAGGCGACCACGACACCTGAAAGGAGCCTTCAATTACGTTTGATAGAAACTAAAGAAAGAAATAACTACCTATAAACGTACACAAATTCCCTGCAAAAAAAAATGTACACAAATTCTACCCACATGGGCACTAGGTTTTTCTACGTGTTTATATCTCTAGTCTCAAATAATTTGGACCATGACTCCCAATCCTACCAACTATCCTATACCAAGCTAAACTAGGAAAATAATAAAACACATGTATATGTGGACTTCCACATGGCCATGGTTTTCCTTAGGAATAACAAGAGTCACAGTTTCACTAGTCTTTGTTAGAGCCCTTGCAAAGACCACCTTGCAAGTGACAACTTTCAACACAAGTAATGTCATGGATGCCCCATGCCATCGCCATGAGTAAGTTGGTCTTTGTTGCCTAAACTACACCACTTCTTAACATCTTCAACATCAGCTACGACACCACACATGGTGTTGGCGTCAGCCAGCAATATTCATATCCCGCCTGTATGAATCATTGTGTTGTGCACAAACACCGTTAGCATGGAGGTACACAAACCTGACTAAGGAGGAAGTCTAAACCTAGTGTCCGGCGAAAAATTTGATATGTCCAGGGATGGTTCAACAGGAGCATCCGAGATGGTAGTTGGAGGAAAAATCCGTGTCCACTAGTCTATCTCTTTTTTTTAGTTTTTTTTTCTGTGGGGGTCACTCCTACTCTGCTACCCTCGCTCGATGCCATGACGGAGAGGAGGCGAGAGTTTCCGCACAGGAAAAAACTGAGATATGGGTCAAATTGCACCGGAGTCAAATTGCACTGAAACTAAGTTGACTGATCTGCTTTACAATGAGTGATCCCCTAATCTTTATAGACCATACTAGGGGCAACCGACTCGTGTCTCCTCGGCTCCCACACCGGTTGAGACTATGACACATGCGCCTGGCCAGGGGCAAGACGGTACTTTCACGCCTCTCGTCCTATCGACTCCTGCCTGCCTCTGCCTGGTAGGCCCAGGCGGCGCCGCTCATTCTTTACGCCCTCGCTGCTCTTGGTCGGACTTACGGGCGGAGGTTCGTCTTCTTCCTTGCACGACGAAGGTCCGGTGGCCCTTGGTGGGAAACTCGCCTCCTACAATCTGTCAATCTGGAGCTCGGGTCTCCGCTCGCGCTGTCTCGGCATGCGGCCGAGCCCGGCGTTAGTACAAAAGGCGGATTCTTGGTGAGGGTTCCCTCGACTGAGTGGGGGTTCTTGATGTGTTAGAGGGTAAATGTGGCTGGGCTTTGGTGCTGTGGCCACTTACGCTTGAGGCCCGCGGGGCTGATTGGGGCTCTCTAGCGAGGGTAGCTCCCCCGACAGCAGGTCCTTGATGGTTTGGTCCGTCTTGCCGGGCTGGAGCAGTGCCATGAGATGCACTGGCACTGATGCTGCAGTCCTGGAGCAGTTGGACTGGGGATCCTTCATGAAAAAGATGGTGCTTTTTCTGCCAGATCGGTGCTTCTTCAAAGATGAGTAAAGAGCATTAGCTAGACCTCGCAGATTGTGCTGAGGCTGAGATGGGAAATGGTTTTGGTGGCAGCGTGGCCGCGGAGGTACCCGCCCTGGGCCACATAAGCATTACTGCAACTGCCGAAAAGATGATATTGCGCTCTCTGGACAGTGGGATCCACAGGCTCGCAGGTCCTTCGGCCTGAGTAGCGCTGCGATAGCACATCAAGGGTTGGACTTATGGTGCAAACAGCCATGGCTTGGGGCATTCAGTGCCATCTACTCGGATGCACTCTCCCACGAAGCAAGGATTTGCAGAAAATGAAAAATCTTACCGGTGCTAGAAATGGATTTAGCGGATAGTTGAATCGAGTATGGCCACTACAAAATTATCAAAAATGAAGTAAAAAGTTCACAGAAAAAATCACCATAGCCCCACTCCACCAGCCTGGGCCGTACCAATGGTGGCTGCACATTTGCACTGGTCCCGCTGATAGGGGCTGCACATTGTGCTACACCATAGGCATTCTAGGAACTGGCTATCCCTTTCATTCATGGACAGGATTGTTAAATCGATTTTTGTATGAATACGAGCATTTTGATAAATTGTCCATGTACAATTCAAGTATATATATGCAGTAAGACAATTTGAAGGCACTACCCCAGCCACGTTTTCCGTGACGACCTGATCTATCAGTGAAAGTGTTCTGCATCGGTTGGGAAGCTTCCCGTCAGGGTCATACTTTTCCCGTCGGTAGCTAAACCATCAGGAATAGGTCAGGCTTTCGCGTAGGTAGCAAAACCGTCAGGGATAGGTCATGCTTTTCCCATCGGTGCCTAAACCCTCAGGGATAGCTTCAGCTTCTGTGTCAGTTAATAACAATCATCTTTTCCTGATGGTAAACATCAGTCAAGAAGCATCTTTGTAGTCAATTCTAATTTGCAGAATCACATATTCCCTAGCCATTAAAAACATGATTGCAGTAATAGACATTATATTCAACAATCTTAAACATCATTCAAGTTATTCATAAATACAAAGATATATAGTAATAATTAGTGCCTCACTGCCTCCTAGTTAGCCTTGTAGTGAGGTACCTAACAAGCAACACAAGTTACAAGTGTTGACACCTCACAAGCATGACAAGTTAAAAATGCTAACTCCTAACAGGCATTTTTCATGGCTGTATGCTAACTCTAGCATAGGCACGCACGCATGTTGTATGCAGCCACCTGCACAAGCACGCATGCAGAGTTGTTCAGGAAGTGTAGCAGCTTAAGGATGAGCAAACTGGAATAGCTAAGGTTGGACACAATCAAATATTGAATTATTATTATTATTATTTATTTATTGTTTTGCATTCGATATCCATACTTGACTGGACGAACTGCTGTGAAGTAGTAATTGTAAAAGCCATTTTTTCACTTCAATATTAAAGTTTAAGGTTTAAAATTCTAATGGGACACGTGCTGACTGCTGTGCACTGAAATCAGGAGCCTAATGCTATTTCTACTATAAACAAGTCACTGCATTGTTTCAGTTATGGATACTGCTTAATTAAGTTTCACGTGACAGGCTGGCAGCAAACAAAAGAGATCGCAGATGCCAGAGAAACCAACCTTTGATTGGTGACCAAGAAGTGCCAACCCAACTGCATTATCAGTTATAAATCAGGGACATGTAAATTTGATCTCACATTATCAGTTCAAAGAACAAAGCAGCCTTGTATTAGCAGTAACAAGTCACATGTAAAGTAGGAATACTGCACTATTGTATTATATATCATATACATTGTGCACCTGATCCTAAACCAGATACAATGTCTACAATGTCTAGCAAATAGATCAGGCCATTAGGTGTGTGTTGCTAATTATCTGATTATATTTCCTTCTTCCAGTCAATTGTCAATCTATTATCTAATCATACTTGCAGACACAAGTTATAAATCTGGTAGTCTATGGACAAATGAACATCAGTTAAGTAAATGAGTGAAAAATACAGCTGTTCAAAATAAAATTTAGTAACTATTGTTGAAGTTCAGTGTTCTAGCACCTCTACCGAAGGCTAAATAAATTGCCTAGAATAATCTAGAACCAATTTTCCCCTCATGACAGGGTAATTAATCTCCCTAAATAAAAAATCTAGAAAACATTCAGATCTCTTAGGCTCGTGGTGTGACAATGTCTCCATGGTGTGGATCTGCCAGACCTTGACTCGCAGTCTCATCCGTGGCTGGGGACATACCTCTTGCAGCGCCGCCATGCCTCAGATCTAAGAAGGAAGGATTAGGGCCTCGCGCGATGCCGCCATGCCATTGACCTGCGGCGGGAGGAGCGGCTCGTGCAGTGGCGCATCGCATCCACGCCATGGATCCCCACGGTGAGGAGGAGTTCACCTCGTCGGATCTTGGGGTTGCTACAGCAGTGGCAACCCTAAGTGGGGAGGAAAGGGAAAAGCCGTGATAGAGAGAAGGGAAAGAGGGACCTCATCTCACCGGATCAAATGACGCGCGGCGGCGGCGTCCTCGCCTGCGCCGTGCTCTACTCGCCGTTCGCCGCCGGGTAGCGAGAGAGGAGAGGAAGAGAAAAATTTGGGGATAGCGAGTACAGTCGGGTAGGTGGAGGTAGGATAAGGTCCCAAATTTTTTTATCTCGTGCGCTCATGGCCTTTCGTTCACGCTCGAAGATTTAGCCACCACTGGGGCCAATCCTGTTGATGAGAGCGCGAGAGTTTGGTTTTCATGGGCGTACCAGCGTACGGTGGATACTTCTTTCTGCCTCGGTTTACCGCACACGTCGGGGCAGGCAGGTCGCTCCTGACGGATGGTGCGCATCCGAGGGGAAAGATTTGCACCATTAGGAGATAAGTGAGCTGGGGTAGTGAGGAAAGAAACAACAAGCCTTATGTTGGCCTATTTGGGATTTGGGATTATAATCCATGATTGAGCACTGAGCGCATTAAGCAGGAGAGATGGAACGAGTGCACTTGTTCTTTGGTTTTAAGGATCTGTTTAAAGTCTTACCAGCTTCTGCGATATTTTCCATCCACATTTGAAATAATTTTGCTTCTGCTGGTGCGAACAAGTACTGCCTAATAATTAATCTGAACAAGTGAAAAATAATGCATGCATCGGTGCTCAGCCTACATATACGTCAGTTCCATGTGTTGTCTAGCGAGCAAGGCATTGAGAAAGAGAGGCTGTGTGTGATGATTACACTATTGCTACAAATAATATATGGCATTGCGAAGGAGAGGCACCAGGAAAGCACTAAACCCGACCTGCCTCTGATATGCAGTGCACACCGCATGCATGATCAGAGGTTGTGTGACTGTGTTGATTTTGTGCTAGTGCCGTCCCTCAGCGGAAGAACACCGAGCTGCCACTCTAGACCCCAGCCACAAATGGTTCCCAAGATGTAATAGATCCCATGCAACCTGCCGGTGCGGCCACCCATGGATCAATGGATCCTAGTTCTGACTTCCATCAACATCGATACCCAAGCGACCACTAAGGCTCTTGTAAACAAGACAGATCATATCTGAGCGAGTACCTTATAAGAGTTATTAGACACTCCGAAAAAATTTTATCATAGCCTCCACATGTGATAACACGACGCCTTGACAAACGTTTTGTAACATTCGGACTTCGTTCGGATTTTATATAATTTAAAAACACTTTCCCCGCAGATACCTTGTCATGTAACGTCAACAAGATGCTCGACATTTCATGCCAGCTCCTGGACTTGGCCTCAACATACACCAAACATCGTGAGTATTATTTTTTGAATGAACAAATTCGATAATTATGCATATGCAGTTCAAATTTCAAATGTTCAAACCTCAACGAAACAAAAAAAACTGACGAAATATAACAATAAAAATGAATATTGTCCCAAATTTAAACATGGAGATTTAAATAGTGTAGGAAGGCCAAACAAATGGGTCAAAAAAAATATTTTGCCGAGTTCCGGACTTCACACTTGACAAAGAGCCACTTTGCCGAGTGTAGGAGTCTCGGCACTCGGCAAAGACACTCTTTGCCGAGTGCCACGGCCGGCACTCGGCAAACCTTTTTTTTTAAAATAAAACTGACAGCGTTGGCGGCCTCGACCATCAAGTCGTTTTTTTTTTTTTTTGCAGAGTGCCCCTCTTTGCCAAGTGTAGAGCTTTGTCGTGTGATATGCTTTGCTGAGTGCCAGGCAGCCCGGCACTCGGCAAAGAGTAGCTTTGCTGAGTGCCTAATTTTTGGCACTCAGCAAATCTGCGGTCTCCCATAGTGATTGCTCAGTCCTCAAAGATATAGCTTTCCTTTACTCATTCACTTATACAAGTCTTACTTATTATAACTACACAATTCTGAAGAATAACATTCTATGCAGAATTCTGTACTACCTTTCCAGCTCCCTACTTGCACGTTCTTCTACTTTTATATTACAGGTCAAGTCTGCAAATTACCAAAGAATAACTCTAGTAACCTTGACTGAGCAATGACTCATGTTCATCTACATTTGTTTTTGCAGGGACATGGGTATCCTTCGCTGGCGTTCCAGCTATCTATAACTGCATGTAGTTCATGAAGGATACTCATGAAAATTTCAGAAATCTACTTCTCAAAATGACAAATATACATATCATGATGCAACATTTATGTGACAGGATATTGTACACTGATTCAACCAGATATAGCTCAATGAGACACGCACCAAGCACGGTACATTACCTACACTAGTATAGTGCCCATGCGTTGCCACAATTTTATTTAAAGTATGTACTTAAAACAACAAGATTTTTTTTCATAGTCTTTGTCTCACCTAATTGTATATCAAGTAAATTGTATTTTCTGCTCTACAGTATGCTATTATCCATCCAGCAGAGCTCCTCTGCCATCACCGTTGTTCGTTGTGAACCACAACCTCCACCGCTCCACTATCCCTCCCGCTGCACGGTAATGCTTGCTCTCCTTGTTGTGTGCTCTGCCGTGGTGTGTAATGGATGGCCAAGGTCACACACATCACCTTATAGTTTTCCTATATAAAAATAAAAGAAGAATAAACCTAGAATATATCGTTATATCGTTATACCTACCATATACAGGAAGATGTGAACCATCCATCTCTGGATCTCTAGTAAGCAAGTGTACTTCAGTGATTTTAAGGATGCACATGAAAACAATCAAATGACAATATTTTTTAGCAGCACACATGAAGATCTAGTTTGTGTTTATAATATAACAAGAAATGGAAAAAATAGACTACTGTGGGCTTAACCAAAATAAAAAAAAATCAACTACAGAACCATGAATATTGTCCATCAAGCATACACACCCTACTCTTCATAAAAAAAAACTCCAATGTTGTTTGAACTTTTAATGAAACATCACAAATTGACCCAAATTGCCACAAAATTCTTCACTGTTCAGAAATGAGATAAGGAATATTTAGGTGGACAGTGGTCAGTATGAGAATGCGATGGGTCAACCTGACAGCTTAGGAATGGACAATGGTGATCAATTTGCAGGACTTTATGGAGTGTCGAGAACCCTATCAGAGCCATACTTCGTCAAGCAAACCCTGAGATATCTGCAACAATGAAGAGATATCAGGGCCATACATGCCATAGGGAGAAAAACACAAGGCATAAATGACAAGGTATAATTCACAGAATCAGAACCAAGCCACATTCTTGAATTAAATAGCCAAATAAGATGTTGACATGTTATTTAGAAACTATGGAGACAGATATCTCAATAAGATGCCATCCATAAATCTTCCTAAATAATAAATTCTGACATGCTGAAAAAATGTAATAACAGCACCAATCAGAAGACACCCAAATTCCCCAATGCCATCCTTTGATACCAAGGTTCAAATCAACAGGGTCTAAGTTAGTTACATCTCCTAAAACTAATATATAAATATTTGTCATCACTTTAAAGCAATGTAGTATAACTCCAAGATTTCTACTTTTTAGTAACAGATAATATCAGTCACCTACATAACAAAATCCAAGGGTACTGGGAATAAATAGATCACAGGCACCTGGAAGACCAAGCCTAGACACGCGCCGAAGTTTTTCTGGTGGCAAGCAATCCTGAAATAAAAAAAAATTAATGACATGTGAACAAAAGAAAATAACACTTCTAAAGCTAGGATACATAGTAGCTATGCACGTGCAACACACACGTCTTTATGATTATGCGACAAACTCACATTCATGAGTTGATACAATATAGAAAGCCTTGGATTTTTTTTTCAAGAGTTCAGTCGGCGTCCGGTTACATCTTGCAAACAAATAAACATGAAACCCTATTAGCATACCGAAACCGAATTGTGTAGCAATAAAAATGAATATTGTCTCAAATTTAAACATGGAGATTTAAATAGTGTAGGAAGGCCAAACAAATGGGTCAAAAAAAAATATTTTGCTGAGTTCCGGACTTCGCACTTGACAAAGAGCCACTTTGCCGAGTGTAGGAGTCTGGCACTCGGCAAAGACACTCTTTGCCGAGTGCCACGGCCGGCACTCGGCGAACCTTTTTTTTAAAATAAAACTGACGGCGTTGGTGGCCTCGACCGTCAAGTCGATTTTTTTTTTGCAGAGTGCCCCTCTTTGCCAAGTGTAGAGCTTTGTCGTGTGATATGCTTTGTTGAGTGCCAGGCAGCCCGGCACTCGGCAAAGAGTAGCTTTGTCGAGGGCCTAATTTTTGGCACTCGGCAAATCTGCCGTCTCCCGTAGTGATTGCTCAGTCCTCAAAGATATATCTTTCCTTTACTCATTCACTTATACAAGTCTTACTTATTATAACGACACAATTCTGAAGAATAACATTCTATGCAGAATTCTGTACTACCTTTCCAGCTCCCTACCTGCACGTTCTTCTACTTTTATATTACAGGACAAGTCTGCAAATTACCAAAGAATAACTCTAGTAAGCTTGACTGAGCAATGACTCATGTTCATCTACATTTGTTTTTGCAGGCACATGGGTATCCTTCACTGGCGTTCCAGCTATCTAACTGCATGTAGTTCATGAAGGATACTCATGAAAAATTCAGAAATCTACTTCTCAAAATGACAAATATACATATCATGATGCAACATTTATGTGACAGGATATTGCACACTGATTCAACCAGATATAGCTCCATGAGACACGCACCATGCACGGTACATTACCTACATTTGGTGCTAAGCCAGGCCTCTTCTGATCATTGTCCTGTTGTGCACCTGAGTGCTCCTGTGGTTCTAACCGACTACTAGCATGCTTCTTCTGAAGGTTATTATAAATATACCATTTGCCGGCCGCTATGAGTACCTAGCTGGCAATTGCTCATGCAACCACTGCCACTGTCGAGCCTTCTCATGGAACTGGCGTCATGCCCAGCCGCTCCAGGAAGAGCCGTGCAGCTTTCAATGAATGGGTTGGTCAACTCCACCAATGGCAACCAGTTTCAGGGCTCTTTTATACTGTAAGGAAGCCTTATCTTATCAGATCTCAAGTTGAGTACTAAGCAGCTAAATTTGAGTCATGCTTCCCATTCTTTTATCCTGATGCCACCGAATCCTGACTTGTAACTCACTTGTTGTCAGCGCAACACTCGAACCAGACCAGATGATACAGGAAACTATTTCTCAATCTAATGGTGATGCAGGAAACTTCATGCTGGTGGACTATTATATATAGTGTGAGGACTCTGGGCTGGGAAGCTACTACTAGGAATCTGCAATAGGACACTATAGTAAATATTGAAAAAAATGATGGTACAGCCGAACCAAAAGTAGGGGCCTTAATTTGCTAGGTTCTCACTATGTATAACATTTAAGACCAATGCCAAAATTCTAGTGGAAAAGTACTGAAACAATCATGGCCGATACCCTAAACTAAAGAAAATTGTATGAAAAGTAACATTGGTATGAATAATAACCTTAAAGTTCATTAATACTTGAAAAGTAGAAAAACCCTACATAGGTAGTGTGACATCCCTCACGGGGAACTTAAGTGACACAATATTTTTCAAAAAATGCACCCTATGCAGCTAACGGGGTGTTGAACCGACGAATCGTTGCCACGGATATATATAATTCCTATATCCACAACACCCATAAGCCCTTTGTCCGTACGACGTAATCTTCCTTTGGTTATCTTTAGTCATGTTTTGAAAAGGGTATTTTGGACTCCATATGGATACAAATGAAAAAATTTACAACTGGAATATTGTAAATGTCATCGAGATCTAGCTATGAATTTGATTTTTGATCGCTGCTGCATCCAATGTTGTTTGAAAAGTTTTAGTTTCAAATATGTTAAATGAAGATAGAGTTTCTTTGCAAAGATCATTTCCAATAAAAGTTGTCAACTATATATTTGTTTTGGTTGTTTACACATCTGCAGTCATTTAAAAAAAATCATAATGCCATGATAACATATGTATGAGAGTACGTTGTATTGTTAAGTATAAAAAAGCATATTGCAATCATGTTGTTTGGAATAACAATTATATATAAGTTTTGTATAACTATAAATTTTAAGTCCAAGATATAACTGCAATCATGTTGTTTGGAACAACAATTACACATAAGTAGTCAAGAAAGATATAACTAAAATATAATCCAAGATGCGACGTTACTGCAATCATGATGTTTGGACCAACAATATTACATAAGCCACAAAGAAAAAAAAATTAAATAGAACTCTAAATTTGAAGTCCAAGATACAGCGTCTTACTCCATGCAACAGAAGTACATACCACGTTGAAATTGCAATTGGATTTTTAAAAAAAAATCTGAAAAAACTTCAAAAATAATAGCAAAAATTTTTTTTAAACCCGGGAAGGGCCCCCGCCACCAACCACCATGCCACTCTATTCACACTATATTTTTTTCCGAGCATTTTTCAGACTTCGTATAAGTCGGGATTCGAACCCATGACCTCACCCTCGCGGTTTCTCCCTTTAGCACTACACTATACAATCATATGTGTCTTTATATAGTTTTGGTTCCCTACATATTGTACCCAACCGAAAGTAATTCGCTTATTTAAGGCTCTAAATGATATCAAATCAAAAAGTCATCAACTACAAAATTTCATATATTTTTGAGATTTACACTTGTTGGAACTCGGTTCCAGCAGATTCAGTATTTAATCACAACACGTTACAAATCTCAGGGGAGGGAAGAGGGGAGCTCCTTTTATAGCCATCCGGGCTCCCGTATACAAAAAGACATTACAACCCCCGAGGGGACTCAGGAAAACCCTAAACTTACAACCCTTCCAGGTGGGGTCGGCGGGGGCAAAGTTGTCCACTGAGGCATGGCTAGGCCGAAGCGCGTCTTACGGCCCACGGCCTCCTTCAGGGCCTGGAAAATGCATGGCGTTCCCCTCAGTCCTGGGCCGTTGGTGGGCCGTCTTCTCTGACCAGTGTCCTCTGGCCGTGGGTCATATGCTCCCGCATCGGCACGAGGTCTTCGCCGCCCTGCAGACGTCTTCGTTCGGAGACCGAAGACCTCCGCCTGGTCCCCCGCAGCATCTGCTCTTCGCCAGGCGTCTCCGCCTGGTATGCGGAGGTCCGCCCGCCTGAGACCTCCGCCCGGAGGTCTGATGCCTCCGCTTGGGGCTCGAGGTCTCCGCCTGGTATGCGGAGGTCCGCCCGCCTGAGACCTCCGCCCGGAGGTCTGATGCCTCCGCTCGGGGCTCGAGGTCTCCGCCTGGCCGCCGGAGATTCGCCGGCTTGGAGCCCCCGATCGGGGGCCCGAAACCTCCGCTTGACGGCCGGAGGCCTCCGGGCACACAAGCTGCGGCGATCTCCGGCATTCTCTCCCGGGCGCCGAACTTAGCCTGCACAACAGGTCAAGGCACAATCGAAATATGAGGGTAAATGAGAGATAAGCTGCTCGCAGTCATTGCGCCATGTCTCCGCTGCTGAGAAGCCTTTCCCAACATTCCCCCCTTGAGGGTTAGGTCCAGCGGAGGCGGGCCCTAGCCATCAATTCTCGGCTTAGTCAGCGGAGACCATGGCCCTCCCCCTAGCACGTCTTCGGTGGGCCGAAGGTTTTTGTCACAATCTCTTCGCATCCGTTGGATGTGGAGTTTTTGTTTTTGTTTTTTTTTTCCGTTGAAATTGTGACCGTTGCAGTAGAGAGGCGGTTCATCTTCCGACCTTGTTACCGTTGTGGCGGAGAGGCTGTTCGCCTTCCGGCTGGCCACTATAAAAGGGGTGGTGGGGGGGAGGGGTAAAAAATTTTTACCCTGCCCTGTTATTCTTACGCTTCAGCCTTTCCGCGCTCTCTTTCTCTCACACCACCTTCGCATTCATCATTGCCTCCGATTTCGATCGTGGCACCTCCGCTGCGCCGCGCTTGCCTTCGCCACCAATTCAGTGGTCCTTACTCCCGGCTACAGAAGGTGAAGGCTGAGGGCTGGCTTGATCTGTACGAGAGGTGCATGCTAGTTGCTGCGAAGGCTCGCGACTTAGAGTCTTTGAGTGACGTCGAAGCTTCCATCGGAGATCTTGTCCCCCTGCACGGCTCCGAAGACATGGCGCTCATCACCTACGACTTCGGTCCCAGCAAGATGACAGCGGAGATGATCGGGGATCTTGAGCGCCAAGGCCTTATCCCGGCAGGCCGCACGAAGCTCCCTGGATCGGAGACTGTACCAGCCCCTGGCCGCGGCTATGCTGTTGTGTTTAGGGACTTTTTCACCGCCGGCCTCCGGTTGCCGGCTCACCCCTTCCTGAGGAAGGTCCTGGCGGAGTTCGACGCTCAGATCCACCACCTCACTCCGCACGCCTTCCTCAACCTCAGCAAATTTATCTGGGCGGTGGAGTCGTACGGCGGAGAGCCGGACGTCAATACCTTCGTAAGCCACTACGAGCTGCAGAAGCAGCCTCGGCAGTTCGGCGAAGAGAAAATGAAGGCACAGTTCGGAGCATGCACATTCATGGCGAAGAGATTCCAGGACGAGCGACTGGAGATATCTTGGTACCAGAAGGGCAAGTGGGAACCAGCAAACTGGATGGAGTACTGGTTCTACGTGCAGACCATCGGGGTGACAGGGCTCGATGACGAGGGGAAGAAGATCGTGAGGTACCCCCTGGCATCCGCGATGACGGAGATGAGGCCTCACACTAACCTCAAGCCGTTGCCCGCTCCCTCAGTGGAGGCTGCCGCCCGGCAGAAGTCTTGCCGGAAAGCCTTCGCGCTGGCCTGCAAGTACTCTGGCGGGCGGGACCTTTTGGAGGAGATCGTGGTGTCCAATTGCTGGCCACTGGCTAAGGAGAGGCCACAGTTTGAGATTGTGCGTAGGGAGTTGCCGGTGTTCAGCGAGGCCACGGGCGTGCCGTGCCCCTTTTTTGGTCTAAGCTTGCCTCCGGGGGAGACCGAGACCAATTTTGTTGATCGGGTTGAGATGAGGGTGGTGGATCTCATCGGAGAGGTCTCCGAGCGTGAGTATCTCGCTCGGAAAGCGGAGGCCGGCATCATGCCACGACTGAACCGTGTCTTCGAGGACTCCAGATTCCATACTCCTCCCGACCTGTTCCCAGCAAGGTCCTTCGGAGGTTAGAGTCGAAGGCACTGAAGAACGCCTCCGCCATTGCTACCATCAAGGCGGAGGCATCAAAAAAGAGAAAACGCCCCTGCGCCGGGCGTGGCCCAGAAGAAAAAAGAAGAAATTCTTGAATTGGAGACTGCTGAACGCGAGGCCTCCGCGTCAGTGTCTCCGGGCGCGTCTGAGGTAGGCCGCAAGGGCGACGACGACGAGGAGGTGGCCGTCGACGAGATGGAGGTGGCCGCTGACCCCGTGCCTCAGGCGGAGGCAGGGTCGGGGTCGCAGCCTCTTGCTGCTGCGCCGGCTCAGTCGCCGGAGGTTTCCCTCCATCCCTTCCCCTGCGCCCTTGGCGAGCTGTCCAGCTCGGAGGGCGGCGGCGGGGATGAGGAGAGCGAGGAGGAGGCGGAGGTTGACGAGGGGGCCGCGGCTGTGGGGGCTTCGCCTCCGGCGCATCAGGTTCGTGGCGCTCCGGAAGGAGTGTCCGATGATGGGTTCGAAGACAGCCCCGAGCTTGCTTCCGGGCCGTCCTCCGCTCCCGGTGACAAGGGACCAACGACCGAGCTTGGTCTTCGTGAGTATTATTATGCTTTTTTTTTCTTTAAGTGCTTGCTGGTTTCTGAGGCTCACGAGCCTTCTCATCTCTTCGTTTTGCAGATGGACTTGCCGGCGTTGTTGGGAGCGTGGTGCCTCCGCCCGGTGTCGACCTGGCGCACGTGCTCCCTGGCCGGGGTGCCGGGACGCTGCCGCGGGGTGGAGGTTCCACCTCCGCTGCTCCTGCTGCTGATGGTCAGCCTTCGATCTTTTCTTATCTTAGTTTTACGAGTGTAGCGTGTTTGTTTAACGAAGATGTGCTTCCGCCTCTCTTCTTTTTCAGAGGCCTCCGTAGCATTCGGTGGGTGGGGCTCGAATGTCCATGACATCTTTGAGCGTTACGGAGGTTTTTGCGATATGCTTTTGTTGTTGTCTTCGCAGTGTTTCACTGCTTTTTGTTTTTGATACTTACAGTACTCTTCCTTTGTGTCTGTTGGTTTTGATTTTAGGTCACATCGACAATTATTTGGACGGGTTGCCCCTCGACCGTCTCCTCCGCCTCCAGCTTGAGCATCATTGCATGGTAAGGATGTTGTCTTTTGGACTTCTATTTATTTATGCTGTGTTGTCTTATCGTTCTCTTTTTTCTTTCTTATAGACTCATCACTTGGCCTTCGCCCTTGAGCACCGAGGTGCCGAAGAGCTTACTCCGCGCCATCGAGGCTTTGAAGAGGGAGGTGGAGACCCTTGGCCGCGAGAAATCTGATCTTGCGGCTAAGGTCTCTAATCTTGAGGTGGCGCAGCGACAATCGGAGGCCCTGAAGAAGGAGGTCGAGGACCTAAGGTTGAAACTCAAGTCTTCCGAAGCGGCCAAAGATGTTGCTGTGGAGCGCGCAAGGAAAGCGACAAAGGTGTCCGAGAACCTCCGCGTCCAGCTAAGCTCTATGGAGGAGAGCGCGGAGACTTTTAAGAGAGACGCGGAGAGGCTGGGCGCGGAGGCGGAGAGGCTGGGGGCGGAGCTCGAAGAGATTAGGATTGCAGGTATCGAGATTGCGGACGCCTACGTATCCGCACTCAGCGAATTTGGTGGCATCGCTTCTCCTCTTCCCGCTGAGTGCTCAGCTGCTGGCCTAATGGGTTTGATCAAGACCAACCTGACGAAGCTGTCACACTTTGTCGGGGGTGTATCCGACTTTGCGGCCCGAGCCTCCGCTACCGGAATGGTGAAAAGCTTGATTCGCGGAGGTATCGAGATCGGCGCCCAGGAGTTCCCCAATATCTCCGATCCATCGGAGCTTGGCGAGACCTCCTGCCCTATCCGGAAGACTGTGCAAAGTTTTCTGAAGACCTTCTGGATGCATTTTGGAAGGGCGGAGGCTGTTGCTACCGCTGCCGCGATGCGCAAGGTAAGCCTTTTGTATATTTTCTGCTGCGCTTGTCTTCTTCCATTAGTTTTTTTTACCTTAGTTTGTTTTCTATTCGAAGGCTGCCGCCGGAGGTCGGAAACCGGTGACTCTTGTTATCAAGGGTATGCCAACCCCTGGCGCATCAGCACAACAAGGCCTCAGCGGAAGCATGCGAGGTCCTCGGGCAACCATATCTCTGGCCGAGGCGCAGGCTGGCACGGAGGCTGAAGCGGTGGCCGAGGCTGTCCCGGAGGTCCGAGTGAACCCTCTGCCGGGGGGCACAGAAATCACTGAGGCTCGGGACGCCTCCTTAGAGCAGGTAGACTAGGGTTTTTGTTTTTTATGATGTAAAGAACCTTCGTTTTGCCCAGGCGCCTGTTGAGCGCGTATTGTACATATTGCGTAAACTGTGAACGAGATTGTTTTGGTTCATATCTTTTTGGGACTCATGGCTGACTCCTCCTACGCAGGTCTCCGATTTAGGGCCTGCGCAGGAGTTTATGCCTACAACCTTTATGCGCGACGGCATCTATGTTAGCGGCGAGTTATGGAGTTGCTGGCGGTCAGTGTTCCCTTATCGTAGCGTTGATGAGATGTTTAGGTTTGTAGTCGCCCAGATGGACGATAGGGGCGATACCTTTATTGGATCGCTGACGTGGCGGGGGCCTTCGCAGCTTTAAGGCTTGTAGTTACGCTTTTTTTTTTAGGATTTGCTAGATACACTGTGTTGTAAGTCAGAGGTTTCCGGTTTGTATGCGGAGGTTGTGAATAAGATCTCATGATGTAAGCTTTTTGACCCTTGCATGTGTGCTGGCTTTATGTGGTTATGCGCGAAGTTTAGGAGTGTCGGTAAGCATGGAAACCCTTTTGCGATTTTCCTCAGAGGCAATACCTTCGCTGGTCCGCGACCTCGGAGACTCTCCTCCATGGATGGCGGTGGTACCTTAGGTTATGCGTGCTTTGGTTGCGGAGGTTTCGGGGTAGACTCCGGAGGTTTTTCCTTGGGTGACTAGTTTTGTTTGGTGATTTCTTCGAGGTATTCGTTTGGTGTGTTATATTACGACTCGGGGAGGTGCTCGAGGAGAGTGACAGAGACCTCTTCGGGCGAATGGTCGCGTCGAGACCGCTACGGAGACTCCTCGAACAAAAATGCGCTTGATCAAACCCCTCGAGGTCACTTACCAAGGTTTTTTTTTTTGCGGAGGCAATGTTTTTGCTTGCCTATGAGCTCGGAGGCTCCTCTTCGCGTGCCGAAATGCAATTTTAGTTTGCGCTTGTTTTAGTTACGGAGGTTTCGGGGAAAGCTCCGGAGGTTTTTGCTTAGACACCTTTTTATTACTTCTTTGAGTAGCCCCTGTTTTACATGGTTCCATGCTGAGGCATGGAGATCAGGACCTTGTCGCTGCTTCTTTCCTAACTACTTCTAATTGGATGTGGTCTTTTGCTCATGGGGATTCTCAACTTGTTGCTCGGTGCCACCATTCCTTGGTCTTTTTTGATTTTGTGTGCCCGGCCGGGAATAGGGGGATGTTATGAATTCTTACGCGGTATCCCCCCCTAGTCCGGCTTGTCCTCTAAGGAAAGGCTTGTTAGTGGAAGCTCTGAAGAGGTGGTTTGTGGGCTCCTTGGATTGTGTGGCCCTCTCTTTACGAATTCTTACGCTGTCTCCTAGTGCTACAGCTAGGCTCTACTAAGTACACATCGACTTCCATCTCTCCTCTCTGAACTTGTTCCTTGTATGCTGTTGGGGGCGGATGTTGAGGCTGCTTCCCATTTATAGGCCTTGCTATGGTTTGTTTCGAGTTAATGTTGTGGATTTCGTGTTTGATTTCGAGTGATATGTACTCATGACTGATCAGAGTAAAGGACAACTGTTGTCAATGAATTTATTGGGTTGGATCTGGTACGTGCTCTGGTTGAATGCGCTTGATTGTCATTAGTGGCCACGATATGCACCCAGGCGTTTGAATGCAATAGATCGCAAATTAAGGTGCTTACTCTTCTGTGAGGTTATTTATTAGCTGTTGTCTTCCTCGGGCCTATATAAGGTTTGTGGGTCTTGATGCTGCTTGGCTATTGTTGTGTAGTTTTTCCAATCTTTCACTATCATGAGCGCGTGGCTTGCTGTTCGATATTTTGTGGCCCTGATATTGTGTGAGAATTCGTAATGGCCCGGGTATTATTAGTCGAAGTCTATTTGTGCTGAGGCACCTTTTCTCCTCGGGGATGGAGAATTGCAGCGCTCTTTGTTCTCTTGCAGCCCGATTTGCTGATTGTAATAGTAAGGAATAGTATGCCTTTCCTCATGCTTAGTTCCTGCGGAGCTAGGGTATTGATGATTCGTGCGGCCTTACTTGTATTCTTGTATGCAAATTAAAGGACTGGAGTGCAAAGCAGTCATGGTAGCTTCTCTTTGGTTCAGATGCCTTCCTCTTTCTTTTATGTCGGGTGAGGTGCTTTGTCTGTTTTGACTTTTGCTAATTTGACTGAAGTGCCTCCGCTTGTTTTGCGGAGGCCTAACTATCTGTGCTCTAGCTATCTGCTGGGTCTTTTTCTGACTTGCCGGTGAAGCCTTTTCTGGCTAGGTGAGCCTCTCGGTGCCTGACTTATCAGGTCTTTTTCCGAGGGTTACCTCCATTATTTTTGCGGAGGCCAGCCAAGCGATTGGTTGGCTTGAAGAACCTTTCTCGAAATCGGTGCCCTCGCTATCTGCTGGGTCTTTTTCCGATTTGTCGGTGAAGCCTTTTCTGGCTAGGTGAGCCTCTCGGTGCCTGACTTATCAGGTCTTTTTCCGAGGGTTTTCAACCTTTCTGGAGGTCGCGTACAAAACTTTTTTGAGGTCTGCCGATCAAGGCAAGGTTTGAAGTGACCTCGTTCGGTGCTTAATGCCCTTGTCGAATATTGCAGCTTCGTTGCCAGCTGCGTTCGACTTTGTTGGCTTGTGCTGCCTTCTGGGGTCCTCTTTATATATTGCGGAGGTTGATTACAACGGTATTGCCTCATTAAAAACCTCACCTCCGATAAGGAGTCCCCGCGTGAGGAAAAGAGTGCAATCCGGCTTGAAGGAAAATAAGAGAAAACATGAAAACAACCTACTGGATACCTTCGCTTATAGATTCGCGGAGGCTCCTTACATTTTAGATGTAGTATTTCCTGAGACTGTCCACTTTCCAGGTGTGAGTTGATATTTTGCCGTTCTCGTCCTGGAGGAAGAATGACCCTTTCCTGCCTGCCTGGTGAGCTAAGTAAGGTCCTTCCCACTTTGGTTGCAGTTTGCCTGCGTTAGACGCGTTCGGCTTCTGGCGTAGTACCCAATCTCCTTCTTTGATGTCTTTGTTCACCACTTTGGCATCCCTCCATCTTTTCGTTTGGGTTTGGTACTTGATGATGTTGTCCACAGCTTCTAGTCGCTCTGCTTCTATCATCTCTTTGCTGTATTCTTCTGTTTCTGCTAATGCCCGTTTCGTGACTCGGAGACTCTGGTTCTTTATTTCTTCCGGCATCATGGCCTCTTCTCCATATAGCAGCTTGAAGGGTGTGAAGCCGGTGGCTCGCGAGACGTTCGTGTTGTGAGACCACACGACCCGGGTAGCTCTTCAGCCCATTTGCCTTTTTTCCATCCGTGTAATGTTTTGGAGATTGCCGAAAATATGATCCTGTTGGATCTCTCGACTGCCCCGTTGCTCTCTGGGTGATATACTGAGGCAAAGGCCAGCTGAGTACCGATACTTCTACAAAACTCTTTGAACTTCTCAGAATCGAATTGCTTTCCATTGTCTACTGTTAGGGTTCTTGGGACACCAAATCTGCACACAATGTTCGCCAGAAAAACTTCTTCACAGTCTCTGATGTGATAGTTGCTAGGGGCTTTGCCTCGATCCATCTTGTGAAGCATTCTACTGCCACAACCGCATATTTGCTGCCTCCTTGGGCTGGCGGGAGTGGCCCGACAAGGTCCATGCCCCATCTCTGCAAAGGCTAGATTGGTGGGATGAGCTGCGTCTCCCCCCCTGGCCTGCTCTGATTCGCTGAGAAGCTTTGGCAGGCACTGCAGGTCTTCACTATGTCTGAGGCATCTTTTATGTGAGTTGGCCAGTAAAAACCCTGTCTAATGGCCTTTGCTGATAGGGCTCTTGGGCCTATGTGGGATCCGCATATACCTTCATGAATGCTTCGCAGGAGTTCCCGGCCTTCTTCATTGGTTAAGCATTTTAGCAATGGCTGCACTATGCCTCTTTTAAATAGCTGCCCCTCTATTATTGTGTAGCTTCTTGCTCGAGCTGCCAGCCTTGCTGCACTAGCTTCGTCTGAGGTTACGTGGTTACCGTTGATTTGATCGATGATTGGTTGCCTCCAATCCTCCGACTGTATCAACAATACCTCCGCAAATCTTTTGCTCAACGTAGCTGTGGCAGGTTGATACACCTCTTGGTAAAAAGTGCCAGGTGGCATGTTGAGTTTGTTAGCTGCCGCCTTTGCTAGTTCATCTGCTTCTGTGTTTTCTCCCCTTGGGATATGTCTGAGGGTGAAACCCTTGAATCTTTTCTCGAGGCCTCTCATAACCTCCAGGTATCTTGCGAGTTCTGACTCTCTTGCAGTATACTCTTTTTCCACCTGTCCGGCTACCAGTTGTGAATCTGTGTTTACAAGCACATGGGTAGCTCCGAGTGCCTTTGCCTTTGTGAGCCCTAAGATGACACCTTCATATTCTGCTGTATTGTTTGTTGCCTTGAAGCATAGCCTAACTGCATACTTTGTTATGATCCCTGATGGCGAAATCAATACCGCGGAGGCCCCGGCTCCTTGGATTCCCCAGGCGCCGTCCGTGAAAAGGGTCCAGTGAGATGTCTCCGATTTTGATGCGGAGGTATCCGGTAGTGTCCATTCGGAAAGAAAATCCGCCAGTGCTTGTGACTTGATTGCTGTTCTAGCAACAAACTTGATATCAAACTGAGACAATTCTGTGGCCCACTTGCCTATTCTTCCTGAGGCTTCTTTGTTGTTCACAATCTCGGCTAATGGCTGAGATGTCGGGATCAGAATGGTGTGGTCTTGGAAGTAATGTTTTAGCTTTCGTGATGCTGTAACTACGGCATATACTATTTTTTCAATCTCGGAATAGTTTAACTTTGCGCCTTGCAATGCCTCGGACACGTAGTACACTGGCTGCTGTAGCTGCTTGCCGTTTATCTATTTCTCTTGCACAAGCACTCCACTTACTGCCCCTGTTGATGCTGATACGTATAGCATGAGTGGTTCATCTTTTTTCGGGGCTACCACCATTAGGTCCTGGGTCATGTATTTCTTTAGCCGTTTGAAGGCCTCCGATTGCTCTGGTCCCCATTCAAACTTTCCGTTGGCCTTGAGTGCCTTGAAGAAGGGGAGACTGCGTTCTGCTGATCTAGAGATGAATCTGTTCAAGGCTGCGATTCTTCCTGTGAGTCGCTGAATCTCTTTTTTGCTCGATGGCTCCGGCATGGCCAAAATGGCTTTAGTTTTATCCGGGTTGGCCCTGAGACCTTCAGGTCCAACGACGTACCCCAACATTTTCCCTCGGCTGACCCCGAAGATACATTTCTCTGGGTTTAACTTCAATCCAGCGTTCCTAAGGTTCGCAAAGGTTTCTTTAAGGTCTTCTAGGTGGTTGTCTGGCTCTTTGCTTACTACAGCAATGTCGTCGACATAGGCTATGATGTTTCTCTGGAGCTGAGACCTTAGTACAGCTTGTACCCTCGTCAAGTGGTACTGCTATCGTATCCTCCTGACCTTGCATGTCCGTTTTCCCCCCTGGCATGTCGGGTGGCTCATCTGTCGCTACTGTGTTTATGTTCCTGTGGGCCTTGTAGATTGCTCTCTCTATATTTCTAGCCTCTTTCTGGCTCCCTCTGACCGTGATGATTCCATGCAGCGCTGGCATTTTCATGCAAAGGTAACCCATGTGGACGGCGACGTTGAATTTGTTGGCGAATCCTCTTCCTAGGATTGCATTGTACGGGTAGTATATGTCTACTATGTCAAAGGTGATATATTCTGTTCTTGCCTTATCGGCCTCTTGGAAGGATACCGGTAGAGAGATTTTCCCGAGTGCATGAATCTTCCTACCTCCAAATCCTATCAGAGGTGTGTCTGGGGGTTGTAGCTGAGATCTGCTGAGTTTCATTTGATCAAACACATTTGCGAAGATGATGTCTGCCGAGCTCCCTGAGTCAACTAGTATACGGTTTATCTCCCATCCTGCTACGTTTGCCTTTATGACCATAGCGTCGGTATGAGGGTAACTTTCCAATCGGAGGTCCTCCTCTGAAAAATTGATTTCAGCCTTAGACCATTCTGTGGTTCGGTGGGCTCCTTGTACGGCTACGTTGTTTACCAATCGGAGATGGTCTTTTTTCTGCCGTTTTGTTTCAAACTCCATTGCTGAGCCTCCGGCTATTGGTAGTATCATCCCTATCGTGGGTAAGGCGGAATGCGGGTTCATCTGGTTCTCAATCGGAGGTTCGGCCTTCGGTGCAGGCTCAGTGCAAATGGCTTGCTGCGGAGGCCCTGGTAGGTCGTCGTACAGCCTTTGCTGTGGTGGCGGAGGTAACATCGTGTGTTGCTTTTGCTGCTGAGGTTGTGACGACTGGGGTGTTTCTATCATCGAGATTTGCGGAGGTCTTGTGCTGATGTATGTCACTGTATTGTCTGCTCTGACGGGTGCTTGGTTGCTATACTGTCCTGCATGATACTGTGTAGGTCGCCACGCTGGCAGAGATGGGGGATAGTATTGGAGCGCGATGTTATGTTGAGGGAGTGTGCTGTTGGCATACCCTGGGAAGCTTGGGTTATACGGCTGATGGTACTGGGCGTTGAATGTGTGATTTACCTGTCTGGCTGGCTCTGAGGCAGGTTGTTGTGGCTGCTGCTTACTTTTCATCCTATCCATCGTCTCTTTGGTTTCTGGGCAATGTTTGGTACTGTGCCCCTTTTCTTCTCCATGGAAAACACAATATTGCTTTCTTGGTTTCTCGTTCTTGTTCCAGCTCTTAGCTCTGTTCTTGCTGAAACTTTGGTTGTTCTGGGGCCTCGCGTTTTGGCCGTTCCCTAACTCCTTGTCAGTCTGCTGCTGGGGCTGGCCATTCTGCACACTCAAAACCTGCCTTTGCTGAGAGTTACGTCGGTCGTAAGGCTGTTGTCTCTGCGCTGCCGTTCGCCGAAAAATTTTTTGCTCGGCTTTCACCTTCATCCGGCCTTTTTCGGAGGTCGTTGTCGATCTACGGTATTTCTCAAATTCCTCGTGTAACTTTTCCATGGTGGTTGGTTTTTCCCTTGCTAGGTGACTTGCGAAGGGTCCTATTCGGAGGCCTTTGATTGCTGCTTCGATCGCGACGCTGTCTGGCACATCTGGTGCCTTTGCCCTGAGGTGCAGAAATCTCTGGAAGTAATCCTTCAGCGGTTCCCCCTTCTCATGCTTGTTGCCGAACAGATCTGCTGATGACAAGGATTCACTTGCGAATCCTTTGAAGTTGGCTACTATCTTGTCCTTCAGGTTTTCCCATGAGTAAATGGTACTGGGTTTTAGCATGGAATACCATGTCAGAGCGTCGCCCTCTGCTGCGATGATGAAAGATTTGGCTAAGACATTGTCATTTCCTCCCGCGGAGGCTACCGCTGCCTCAAAACTCATGAGGAACTGCCTTGGATCTGTCTTCCCATTGTACCTAGGCAATATCATGGGCTTGTACCCCGGGGGCCATGGTGCCCTCTGGAGTCCTTCCGATAATGGGGATTTCGGATCGAACGTTCCTTGGAAAACCGCGGTCGGAGATATTCCCGTTCTCTGAATTCCAGCGGGCGTCACATCCATCTGTTGGCTGAGCTGAGGCGTTCCCTGAGCTGTCGTGGGCTGCATGCTCTGAATCTCTGCTTGCAATATCGCCATTTGCTGCCTTATCTCTTCGGCCTGCTGGGATGCCTGCATTGCTCTGAGCGTGGCCGCACGCTCTGCTCTTAGCCGGTCTCTTTCCTCTTCCATGCGCTGCCTTTCGGCCATCAGCCGAGTTACCTCGTCATTTTGGTGTTGATCATGGGACTGATGCATCGGCGGTGTTTCATCTTCGCTGCCGTCATCATTTTGCTCTTCGCCTTCGGGTGCCTGTCCGGAGGCATAGGCACTTCGCGCAGACCTCCGCGGTCTGCCTCTTCGGGGTGGCGGAGGTGCCTCCGCCTCGGCGGCGTCACGTCTCCGCCGAGCGGCGACGGCCGCTACTTGCTTTCTTGTTGGCATCTGTGAGCGTTATTCTCGGCCAAACACACGGGTGGGCGCCAACTGTTGGAACTCGGTTCCAGCAGATTCAGTATTTAATCACAACACGTTACAAATCTCAGGGGAGGGAAGAGGGGAGCTCTCCCGCCCTAATGGGATTACCCCTCTACAGTAACAACGAGGAGCTCCTTTTATAGCCATCCGGGCTCCCGTATACAAAAAGACATTACATCCCCCGAGGGGACTCAGGAAAACCCTAAACTTACAACCCTTCCAGGTGGGGTCAGCGGGGGCAAAGTTGTCCGCTGAGGCATGGCTAGGCCGAAGCGCGTCTTACGGCCCATGGCCTCCTTCAGGGCCTGGAAAATGCATGGCGTTCCCCTCAGTCCTGGGCCGTTGGTGGGCCGTCTTCTCTGACCAGTGTCCTCTGGCCGTGGGTCACATGCTCCCGCGTCGGCACGAGGTCTTCGCCGCCCTGCAGACGTCTTCGTTCGGAGACCGAAGACCTCCGCCTGGTCCCCCGCAGCATCTGCTCTTCGCCAGGCGTCTCCACCTGGTATGCGGAGGTCCGCCCGCCTGAGACCTCCGCCCGGAGGTCTGATGCCTCCGCTTGGGGCTCGAGGTCTCCGCTTTGGTATGCGGAGGTCCGCCCGCTGAGACCTCCGCCGGAGGTCCGATGCCTCCGCTCGGGGCTCGAGGTCTCCGCTCGGCCGCCGGAGATTCGCCGGCTTGGAGCCCCCGATCGGGGCCCGAAACCTCCGCTTGACGGCCGGAGGCCTCCGGGCACACAAGCTGCGGCGATCTCCGGCATTCTCTCCGGGCGCCGAACTTAGCCGCACAACAGGTCAAGGCACAATCGAAATATGAGGGTAAATGAGAGGTTAGCTGCTCGCGCCATTGCGCCATGTCTCCGCTCGCGAGAAGCCTTTCCCAACAACACTTTTTGTTTAGAAAGTTTTTATATCCGAGGTCATTTATAAAATTTGAATTTTAAATTTGAGAAACTAAAACGTAGGTTTCGCATGACTAGATGAAGTTAAATAAAAAAGTTTTCAACTACAAAGTTTCCTAACTTTTTGAGATGTACAAACTTCATATAGAAAGTTTTTCCATCCGAAATCATTTATAAAATTTGAATTTTAAATTTGATAAACTAAAACGTAGGTTTCGCATTACTAGATGAAGTCAAATAAAAAAATTTTCAACTACAAAGTTTCATAACTTTTTGAGATGTACAGACTTCATATAGAAAGTTTTTCCATTCGACATCGTTTATAAAATTTGAATTTTAAATTTGAGAAACTAAAAGGTAGGTTTCGCATGACTAGATGAAGTCAAATAAAAAAGTTTTAAACTACAAAGTTTTATAACTCTTTGAGATCTACAAACTTTATATAGAAAGTTTTTACATCCAGTGAAATTTTTTAAAACCACTTATACCCCTACGAGACCACTATAGGGGCGGCTGGTGATTGAGCCGCCCTTACAGTGAAAGGGGAAGCATTCCTGTAGTGAAACATTCAGAGATCAGATTGCGGCAGTCTATTTTAGGAAAGAAAGCAACGCCCAAACATTGGATTTAAGTGGTTTTGGATTTACCGGTCTGAAGAAATTTCCTAAACAAATTGACTCGGCACAACAATGCATCCAGGGCGGTGTCAGCGATGAACTTGTGATCCTGACGGTGCGTACTCACCAACGGAGATGAGGTATGCATGAGTACCTGCAAACGAAAGATGATAATATTTTAACCAATAGTACATTAGCTGTGCACTAAACCATCTCTATTACATAAAAGTTAACCGCAGTGGGCGTTTTCCTTTTTCCACAGTGGGCAGTTGCGTTCGACTCCAACAAAAGGCCAGGGTAAATCACGATGAGATCGCAGCGGGCGCTATTGCCCACTCTGTGCACTAAACCATCACTATTACATAAAAGTTAACCGCAGTGGGCGTTTTCCTTTTTCCACAGTGGGCAGTTGCGTTCGACTCCAACAAAAGGCCAGGGTAAATCACGATGAGATCGCAGCGGGCGCTATTGCCCGCGGCGGTTAATTGATTTAATGCAGCGGACACATAAGGTTGCCCGCTGCGGTAAATAGATGCAAAAAAACAAAAAAAAAGAGAAAGAAACCCTAGATAGGTCCGCCGAGCCCATACAGGGATCCAGAGCTGTCCACGAGCGTCGCCGGGATCAAGAGCTGCGTCGTCGTCAGCTCCACCACCAGAGCCGGCCGTGCCGCCGTCTACGAGGGCCGCCGGAGACCTGCAGCAATGTTGTCCACGAGCTCGTGCACGTGCGTCCTCCACTGGATCGAGCTCGCGGACGCGCGCCCTCCACTGGATCGAGCTCACCGACGCGGCCCTCCACCATATCCAACCCGCTGACGCTACCCAACAACGGATCGAACCCACCGTCGCCCCACACAACTGAATCCGGGTCCGCGCAAGCCGGATCTGGAGAGAGAATGAGGGAGGAGTGAGGAAGATCGAGAGAGGAAGAAGGAGATGGAGAGGAAGAGGGAGATGGACTCACCGAATCGACGTCCGCCGCGCCGCCGCCATGGTCGTCGTCCTGCGCTGGCGTCCCAAAACCCTAGCTACTGTGGCCCTCGGGCGCGCCGTCGTGGCCGTCGTCCCGCGAGCCTCGGTAACCTCGGGAGCGCCGTCGCCTTGCTCCTCACCGTGCCCCCGTCTTGCTCCTGACCGTGCCGCCGCCTGGAGCGCTCCCCTCCTTGTGAGTGGAGAGAGTGGGGCGGAGGGAGTGAGGGAGGAGAGGAGTGCGCCATTGCTGCTGAGGGAGTGCGCGCGGAGAGGATTCTAAGTGCTGCTGAGGGAATCGGTTGGGAGGTGGAGGAACCGAGTCGCTCATGCGAGGGCAAGGGCTACACGGCTGTGGTGGAGAACGGAGTGGGTGGGGTGGCTGAGAACCCTAGGTTTTGTTTTTATACCATACTAGCAATCGGTCCTTGCATGGGACTATTGGACCTAAGCCTTAACCGAGACGGGCCTTCTAAAGTGTCTGCTGCGGTAAATCTATTTACCACAACGGGCATCTTAAAATGCCCATCATGGAAAATACCTATTTTCGTGGCGGACATCTTAAGACGCCCGCTGCGTTAAATAGATTTACCGTGATGGGAAAAAATACGCATTGCGCTAAATAAAAAGTGCCTGCTGCAGTAAAACATGCGATTTACCGTAACGGGCAAAAAAGAGCCCGCCACGGAGGTGTTTTAGGGGTCGCTGTGGTAAATCAAACATGTAGTAGTGCATTAAAACATTGCACACATGCTTTTTGTGAACCATATGACACCATGTGTCTTCCTCACCTAGATAATGGATGTCTGATTCTCACTTGGTGTGCTTCATGGTCCTTCAGTTATTCCAAAAGCTTAAAAAGTCTCTGAATCCCAAACTATCATCAGCTGTTCCTGTCGGTCGTTTTGGATCAGCTTGGCAAGTCAAAGACAATCCGTGCACGGCTTTCCAACTGCACCATTCCCACTTGAACATCTTGATGTCAGGTATATCTTTAGTCGCTAGCGGCCACGAGTAGTGAGCGTGCATTGCTGGTCCCTATACTGCGGTCGCAACTACTACCTCCGTCCCTGAAAGCATGTGATCCTGAAGTTTGAATCTTGACCCTCAAATCATGTAAACTTGTGTGCAGATGAATACCTATTTTTAGGACCCGCCAATTAAAAAAAAGAAGAGCATGCGGCTGGAAACCACTTCACTGCATGACCCTATGCATCCATCCATCCAGGATGCTCCACATGGCCCAAGAGGCATCTAGAACCAGGAAGAATCGCGGCCCTGTCCCTCAGTCTGTTCCTCTCTCGCTGGCACTGTGACACATAAAGCAGGGGCAAATCTGTAATTTCACACCTCTGCTATTTTCTCCTTGAAAACTGAGATTTGCATGCTTTGAGGGACGGAGGAAGTACTAGCATCTTCTTGGGTAAAGAGTTTCTCAATTCTAACACTGGCAATCAGTTTTGGGGCTCCTTGTGTACCATGCTTTTGTTTGCCTCATACCACAATATCTCTTATATACAAAAGCTGCACCAAAAGCGGGCATATGGATGTGGCCACGTCGCCCGCTAACCCGCTAGTTGTCGGACCGACCCATTACGCAATAATGACCGTCTGATAGAGGGTCTGATCGGGCCTCCCGCCCAACCCATAAACCGTCTAACACGGGCCGCTCCGCTTCCCTTGGCTCCTGCCGCCATCCGCACTCCGCAGCCCCGCGCCGCCTCCTCTGCCGTTTGTCCAGTCCCTGCCAACAAGCACCGCTGCCTCGATGGGAGGCCCCGACACTCCTCTTCCCGCAAACCCGTGCCTCCTCCGCTGCCGCTCCCGCCGAGCGCCGCCCAGGCCGCCCCCGCCCTGCTGAAGCTGCACGCCTGCACGACCGCCGTGCTCGTCACGAGGGACTGCCGCACCAGACCCAACGCCGCCTCCGCATCTGCCAAGCCATGCATGCATCTTCCATGTCGTGGAGCACGATCAGATGGGAGGAAGGCCTAGCGGCGATTGATCTGGTGGGATCGGACCGGGGCTGTAATTGCTCGATAAGGGCTGGCTGCTCAAGCACTGCAGCTGGCGGCCCTCAGGTTGTTTGATGAAATGGCCGTTCAAATATAGCAGTCTTCCTCAGCAATCAAAGCACATTTTATACATCATCTTGGCATGCCATCCTTACGTCTCCATCTAACTTATTATGGATTTTTATTTCTTAACTGCAGAAGAGTAGAAACATCCAAGTGAACCTCCACCCCTTCCTCCACTTCTAGTGGTTAGCATGGATAAAAAAAAAGTTTTGGCTTTAGCAAACCTAAATCATCAAAGAAATTTAGAGAGAGGGAATAGTTATCAAAATTTACAGGATCTAATAACCCTCCTTTGTCAGTGCTATTCTATAATATAAATGACTGATGTAGGCTGATACATTTAATTAATTGTCCATACTAAGGATATGAATTTGTGAAAGCACATTTCTCTGTCACAATGAGGAAACAAACCACATCTTGTTCTATTTGCATATCTGAACAATATAGGATACTTTGACTTTGTCCCTGGCTTTGAACCAAAGCCACCTAAGGATTAGTCCACCTTGCTATATATGTGCATCACAGGACGTGTACGCAGCATGCTAAATGGTTGGTCTACAAGGGTTTGTATTCTTGATGGTTTCCTGTGTGTATTGTTCGATATTTAATTGCTGCAAAAAAATCAGAAGAAAAACCAAGGCTTAACACTATTACTATAGGGTTGTAATTAGCAGTGACCATCAAACCATTTTTCCATCAAATAAATTGAATAACAGGCACAACAAAGGGTATCATTGTACTAAACTGGTATACATCAACAGGACCATCTGAGGCGTGGCTTAGTTTTCTAGTATGTACTAAGCCCTAGAATCTGGTTTGGACTTTCCATTTTTTTGTTGATGTCACCAACTTCTGATCCGTATTTCACTCGTTTTTTAGCCCACTCAAATAACACCGGCTAGCAGGACAGTTGGGGTAGGTATTGCTAGGCACTTGTTTTCTGGCCCACTCAAGGAGTACAGGGTGTAGAAGATAGGCAATAAGGGGGTGCAGCCATTGACAGATGGATGCATCTTTGTTAGGGTTCTAGTTGAGTGCAAATGTATGGTAGCAGTACAAAACTCTAGCAGCAGCTTGCATTGCGACCTGTCGCATGGAGCTCGACCAAGCATTACGGTGGCATTAGGCCACCTGCTATGTGTTTTCATGTATAAATGACTTCTAGCGAGAGATGGCATCCTTAATCGAAACTGGAAGTAATTGGTTTTTCCTGGATACCACCTATTCCCAAAATCAGGTTTCACTACAGACCCTAACAGCATTGGATCCAAAAGTATATATGGTGTTTTCAATCCACTAGTTTTGAACATATGTCGGAGAAAGAGGTGCTTGTATATAAAGGGAGCTGGGCTCGCGGAAGGGCATCTATCTATAAGTAAATGAGTAATAAACAATGGATAGCACTGTCAAACTACTGTTGTGTCACGGTGAATTAAGAGGAGCATTAGCGGTGCATACGAAGGTCTACCCCAGCTACTGGTGAGTGCTTCATATTGTAGACTATAAAGAGTCCGTTACCCCCTTCGCAGTTCAAAAAATAAAACAACTATTCCTAATTAAACTCTTTGTTGTGCTGGCTAACTAACCCACATTGGCAGTGTATAATACGAGAAGAACATAACCCAGACTGTTTTCTTGTCAAGAAGGAATACATCAGTAAATATTCGGGCAACACGCATTGTCGGAAGGTCTCTATATTGTAAGTCGTAATACAAATTAGCACGCTGACACTACGAAGCTTTCATGATTTATTTACAGCCGTACAGATGTCTATTATAACTTTTTTTAGTAGATAGGAAGGATTTAATTAATTCAAGATCATTATCTCAAGTTGATTCCATAACCCAAAATCCAACTCACATCTGTGCAAAAGCGTTTGGTATCTAGCCATGTGCCAAGAAGAAATCACTACTGTGGCCACCCGTGTCCTGCAGTGTAGGATTTTAGAAAATAATGGATGAACATGGCCAGTGTATAACCACATGCAAAAGCTACAATGGTGTAAAAAAAGAGTGTTTCTTTTTCAAAACTATATCATTTATTCATTTCCAAGTCAATAACATGTAGCCACAGCCCCCTAGCAAAACTAGTTTTTTTCCCAAACTCCAAAGTAAACTCCCAACCATATGTGAACAACGTAACGATAGATGTCTTTCAAAGAATGAACTTAAGCTTGTTTCTTGAAGTTCGTACAATTTATTTAACAGAGAAACATTTCACGCAAACTATGATCATGAGAGAGATACGAAAGTTTGTTAGTTAAATTTTCATATTTGAATTCACAGCTAAATGGAGGGAACAAAACACATGTGCCTGACAGCTTCCCAGAATACATAAGGTTGAAAGGAGGGAATTTTTTTTTGAACATGAAAGCTACTTGTGAATCTTTGTATTAGCAAGATTTACATAGGGAAAGTAAAATGTCCAAACAAGCACCCCTCTTGCTAGGATCAAAACGTAGAAATTCTTCAGAAGGGAAAGAAAAACGGCCCAACTAAACCACAAGGCTAGTCTAGAGCTCCAACGATTTTGTTGACAAGCTCCAACGAATTACCAGTGATGACATTCTAATTTAAGAGTTTTTATTGTACTAGGGACACATCGAGAATTTCTATCAAAAAAATCATCAAGAATTTCTTTCATAAAAAATCATGAACTCCGCTGCTTACATGACCTCCAAGTTTCTAAAATGATGCAGCCATCAAATGCTTTTCTCATAAAACTGGACACATCATATCTGAATACCAATAAGAGTTATCGGACATCATGTGCATCTCATAAAACATAATTTAGATACCAAAATAGAAGAATCTCATAGACCCGTAAAAAGCTATTATGCTCAACTTAAATAATACAATTTCATTTCATTGCTTCACAAAAAAAATAATCATTTTTTGATACATATAATTAACTAATTTGTTGGAACACGGTTCCAGCAGATTTAATATTTAATTGCAACACATTACAAAGCTTAGGGGAAGGAAGAGAGGAGCTCTTCTATCCTAATGGAATCCCCCATCTACAGTAACAACGGGGAGCTCCTTTTATAGCCATCCGGGCTCCCGTGTGTAAAAAAATATTACAACCCCCGAGGGGACTCAGGAAAACCCTAATCTTACAACCCTTCCAGATGGGGTCGGCAGGGGCAAAGTTGTCCGCTGAGGCACAGCTAGGCCGAAGTGCGTCTTGCGGCCCACGGGCTCTTTCAGGGCCTGGAAAGTGCGTAGCGTCCTGCTCATTCCTGGGCCGTTGGTGGGCCGTCTTCTCTGACTAGTGTCCTCTGGCTGTGGGCCATACACCTCCGCATTGGCACGAGGTCTTTGTCGCCCAGCAGACGCCTTCGTTCGGAGACCGAAGACCTCCGCTTGGTCCCCCGCGGCCTCCGCTCTTCACCAGGTGTCTCCGCCTGGTATGCGGAGGTCCACCCGCCTGAGATCTCCGCCCGGAGGACTGATGCCTCCACTTGGGGGCTCGAGGTCTCCACCTGGCCAGCGGAGGTTCGCCTACTTGGAGCCCCCGATCGGGGGGCTGAAACCTCCGCTTGGCGGCCGGAGGCCTCCGGGTGCACAAGACGTGGCGATCTCCGGCATCCTCTTCCGGGCGTCGAACTTAGCCTGCACGACAGGTCAAGGCATGGTCGAAATATGAGGGTAAATGAGAGGTTAGTTGCTCGCAGACATTGTGCCATGTCTCCGCTGCTGAGAAACCTTTCCCAACATTCCCCCCTTGAGGGTTAGGTCCAGCGGAGGCGGGCCCTAGCCATCAATTCTCGGCTTAGTCAGCGGAGACCATGGCCCTCCCCCCTGGCACGTCTTCGGTGGGCCGAAGGTTTTTTGTCACAATCTCTTCACGTCCGTTGGATGTGAGGTCTTTGATTTTTGACCGTTGAAATTGTGACCGTTGCGATAGAGAGGCGGTTCGCCTTCCGACCTTGTTACCGTTGTGGCGGAGAGGCTGTTCGCCTTCCGACTGGCCACTATAAAAGGGGGGGTTAAAAATTTTTTACCCTACGCTGTTGTTTTTACGCTGCAGCCTTTCCGCGCTCTCTTTTTCTCATGCCACCTTCGCATTCATCATTGTCTCCGATTTCGATCGTAGCACCTCCGCGGCGCCGCGCTTGCCTCCGCCACCAATACAGCGGTCCTTACTCCCGGCTACAGAAGGTGAAGGTTGAGGGCTGGCTTGATCTGTACGAGAGGTGCATGCTGGTGGCTGCGAAGGCTCGCGACTTAGAGGAGTCTTTGAGTGACGTCGAAGCTTCCATCAGAGACCTTGTTCCCCTGCACGACTCCGAAGACATGGCGCTCATCACCTACGACTTTGGTCCCAACAAGATGACCGCGGAGATGATCGAAGATCTTGAGCGCCAGGGCCTCATCCCGGCCGGCTGTGCGAAGCTCCCTGGATCGGAGACCGTACCAATCCCTGGCCGCGACTATGCTGTTGTGTTTAGGGACTTTTTCACCGCCGGTCTCCGGATGCCGGCGCACCCGTTTCTGAGGAAGGTTCTAGGGGAGTTCGAAGCTCAGATTCATCATCTGACTCCTCATGCATTCCTAAACCTTAGCAAGTTCGTTTGGGCTGTGGAGTCCTATGGCGGGAGCCTGATTTGAATACCTTCGTGAGTCATTACGAGCTGCAGAAACAGCCACGGTAGTTTGGAGACGAGAAGATGAAAGCTCAGTTTGGTGCTTGCACCTTTATGGCGAAGAGATTTCAGAGCGAGCGACTGGAGATCTCTTGGTGCCAAAAAGGCAAGTGGGAGCCGGCCGATTGGATGAACTACTGGTTCTACGTACAGACCGTCGGCGTTACGGGGACTGACGAGGAGGGAAAAAAGATTGTCCGATATCCCCTGGCCTCCGCTATGACAGAGATGAGGCCTCACACCAATTTGAAGCCTTTGCCTGCTCCCTCGGCGGAGGTTGTCGCCCGAGAGAAGTCTTGCCGGAAAGCCTTCACGCTGGCTTGCAAGTACTTAGGCGGCCGGGATCTCTTGGAGGAGATCGTGGCCTCCGGCTGCTGGCCTCTTGCTAAGGAGAGGCCAAGGTTCGAGATTGTGCGGAGGGAGTTGCCGGTATTCGGCGAGGCGACGGGCGTGCCGTGCCCCGTGTTTGGTCTCAGCTTGCCTCCGGGGGAGACGAAGACCGGTTTTGCGGATCGTGTGGAGATGAAGGTGGTGGAGCTCATCGAGGAGGTCTTCCAGCGTGAGTATCTTGCTCGGAAAGCGGAAGCCGGCATCATGCCGCATCTGAACCGCGTCTTCGAGGAGCTCCAGATTCCTTACTCCTCCCGACCTGTTCCCAGCAAGGTCCTTCGGAGGTTGGAATCGAAGGCTTTGAAGAACGCCTCCGCCATTGCTACCATCAAGGCGGAGGCATCAAAAAAGAGAAAACGCCCTTGCGCTGGGCGTGGCCTCGCCAAGAAGCAAAAAGAAGAAACTTTTGAGTCGGAGGCTGCTGGACGCGAGGCCTCCGCGTCGGCGTCTCCGGGCGCGTCTGAGGCGGGCCACAAGGGCAACGACGACGAGGAGGTGGCCGTCGAAGAGGTCGAGGTGGCCGCTGACCCCGTGCCACCGGTGGAGGCAGGGTCGGCGTCGCAGCCTCTTGTTACTGCGCCGGCTTAGTCGCCGGGGGTTTCCCTCCACCCCTTCCCCAGCGCCTTTGGCGAGTTGTCCAGCTCTGGGGAGGGCGGCGAGGACGAAGGGAGCGAGGAGGAGGCGGAGGCTAACGAGGAGGCCGTAGCTGCGGAGGCTTCGTCTCCGGCCCATCAGGTGCGTGGCGCTCCGGAGGGAGTGTCTGATGATGGGTTTGAAGGCAGTCCCGCTCCTCGTAAGTATTTTCTGTGCTGGTTGTTTTTGTTAGGTTCTTGTTTGGGTTTTGAGGCTCACGAGCCTTCTCACCTCTTTTTATTTTGCAGATAAGCTCGCCGATGTTGTCGGGAGTGTGGCACCTCCGCCCGGTGTTGACTTAGCGCGCGTGCTCCGGGCCGAGGGCCGGGACGCCGCCTCCGGGCGGAGGTTCCACCTCCGCTACTCATGCTTCGCGGCGGTGAGTCCTCGAACTTTTCTTATCTTAGTTTACCGGTGTCTTGCGTGTTTGTTTAACGATAATGTGCTTCTGCCCCCCTTTTTTCAGAGGCCTCCGCGGCATTCGGTGGGTGGGGCTTGAATGTCCACGACATCTTCGAGTGTTACGGAGGTTTCTGCAATATATTTTTGCTGCTATCTCCGCGTTCTTTCACTGCTTCTGGTTTTTATATTTACTGTGTTGTTTTGGTTTTGTTTTTAGGCCAAATCGACGACTAGCTGGACGGGTTGCCCCTGGACCGTCTCCTACGGCTCCAACTTGAGCATCACTGCATGGTGAGGATACTTCGGATTTTGACCTTTTCTAACTTCCTTGCTGCAGTTTCTTATTTTTCTCTCTTTTGTTTTTACAGACTCACCACTTGGCCTTCGCCCTTGAGCACCGGGGTGCCGAAGAGCTCACTCAGCGCACTCGCGCCATCGAGGCCTTGAAGAGAGAGGTGGAGACTCTTAGCCGCGAGAAAACTGATCTTGCGGCTAAGGTCTCCAATCTGGAGGTGGCGCAGCGACGATCGGAGGCCCTGGAGAAAAAGGTCGAGGACCTGGAGTTGAAGCTCAAGTCTTCTGAGGCGGCCAAAGACGTTGCTGTGGAGCGCGCGAGGAAAGCTACGGAGGTATCCGACAACCTTCCCGTCCAGCTGAGCTCTATGGAGGAGTGCGTGGAGACTTTCAAGAAGGACGCGGAGAGGCTGGACGCGGAGGCGGAGAGGCTGGGTGCTGAGCTTGAAGGGATCAGGATTGCAGGTGGTGAGATTGCGGACGCCTACCTATCCGCACTCAGCGAATTTGGTGGCGTCGCGTCTCCGCTTCCCACCGAGTGCAGCGCTTCCGGCTTGATGGGCTGGATCAGGTCCAACCTGACCAAGCTACCCCGCTTTGTCGGAGGTGTGTCGGATTTCGTGGCGCGGGCCTCCGCCACGGGACTTGTGAAGAGCCTGATCCGCGAAGGTCTCGACATCGGCGGTCAGGACTTTCCCAAAATCTCTGATCCATCAGAGCTTGCCGAGACCTCCCGCCCTATCCGGAAGACCGTGCAAAGCTTCCTGAAGACCTTCTGGATGCCTTTTGGTAGGGCGGAGGCAGTTGCTACTGCTGCCGCGATGCGCAAGGTAAGCCTTTTTCTGTCTTTTCTCTTGTGTTTGTCTTTTCTATTAGTTGTTTTCCTGACCTTGATTTGTTATCTATTCGAAGGCTGCCGCCGGAGGTCGGACACCGGTGACTCTTGTTATCAAGGGTATGCCAACCCCCGGTGCATCAGCACAAGGCCGCAACGGAGGCATGCAAGACCCTCGGGCGGCCAAATCTCCGGCGGAGGCGCAAGCTGGCACGGAGGTGGCAGCGGTGGCCGAGGTTGTCCTGGAGGGCTGAGCAAACCCGCCGCCGGAGGACACAGACATTACTGAGGCTCGGGACGCCTCCGAAGAGCAGGTAGACTAGGGTTTTTGTTTTTTATGATGTAAAGAACCTTCGTTTTTCCCAGGCGCCTGTTGTGCGCGTATTGTACATATTGTGTAAATTGTGAATAAAGTTGTTTTGGTTCATACCTTTTTGGGACTTATGGCCGACTCCTCCTGCGCAAGTCTCCGATTTAGGGCCTGCGCAGGAGGTTATGCCTACAACCTTTATGCGCGACGGCATCTATGTTAGCGGCGAGTTATGGAGTTGCTGGCGGTCAGTGTTCCCTTATCGTAGCGTTGATGAGATGTTTAGGTTTGTAATCGCTCAGATAGACGATAGGGGCGATACCTTCGTTGGATCGCTGGCGTGGCGGGGGCCTCCGCAGCTTTAGGGCTTGTACCTTACTCTTCCTGAGGTGCCATACGTGTGCACTTACGTTTTTTGTCTTAGGATTTGCTAGGTACACTGTGTTGTAAGTCGGAGGTTTCCGGTTGGTGTGCAGAGGTTGTGAATAAGATCTCATGGTGTAAGCTTTTTGACCTTTGCATGTGTGCCTGCTTTATGTGGTTATGTGCGAAGGTTGGGGAATGTCGGTGAGCATGGAAACCCTTTTGCGATTTTCCTCGGAGGCAATACCTTCGCTGGCCCGCGACCTCGAAGACTCTTCTCCGTGTGCAGCTGTTGACATTTCTAACGCCACTTAGTGTTAGGTTGTCATCCCAACATGGCGCCAAAAATGCTGGTACTAAATAATGCAACTGCTACTAGAAATAAATATGGGATCCGCAAGCGCACGTATAATACCGATGTAGCATTTTAACCAGGAGTAATCCAGGTATCGTTATTTATATTTTTACCACTTTGGGAAGGGAATGCACTTGGATAATGAGTGATGAGCAATGCACATGCGATAATGGAGAGCTTAACCTTGTCTCGTATCGATCATCTCATACGGGGTAAGTGTCACATAAAATATAGGAATGAATGATAAATGACATAAGATAAATGAGAGCATTTAGCCATATACAATAATAGTAATAAGCCATCTCAACTTAGCACTCTAAGCTTATAACACTAGCATGGACTAGGACGAACTAGGGTATAATCCTATGTTATTCTAACTATAAGGTCAAAGCATAAAATGATTAGTGCAAGAACATCTAGCAATCATGGCGGGAAAAGGTTATATCTATGCATAGTGATATTACCAGAGAAGACAAGAGACATAGCAATGACTTCAATGTAATAGGTTGTTCTACTAAGACCTACCAACGGGGGATGGAATACAAAGGACTCAACGGAACTGTCACTTCCGCGATCTACCACACGACCCGGCCAATAGGGTGTAATCGCAGATAAATACGGTCTAGGCACCACGCCTACACAATATTTACCACTCACCCATCGATCTAATGAGCAAGCGCTATACGATCCTATGCATAAACATAATTCTAGTCCAACTATGCTAAACATATAATCAAAGTAAACTAAGAACAATATAATTGAGAACATAAGCAAATAGAGCAAAGTCAAGTCTCGATATAATAGAATAGAATAAAGTACTACTCATAGTATCACGAACAATGATGAATATTACAAGAATGTAGAGGGGAATTACCAAGAACTCCGACAGATCCGGACTCCAAGCTAGGCTTGATTCCCTCTAGATCTATTCCTATGTAGCTATGCTACTAAACTATGGAGCTCTAATTGAGATGGTGGCTCGGCTTCTCGAATTCGATGAGAGAATGAACTCTTGAATGAATTAGGAATGAATTAGGGTTTCACCCGGGGCCGGGGGCTCGAATATATAGCCCCCTAGGATTAACCACAGCCCTCGGATCAAACCGACCTAAATGGACGATAATTATTCATCCTCAAAGGCGGTGGAGGCGGGATCCACGAGACTCCACGATTGGTGGAGGTGGGGAGTCGGCCGACTCCCCCGGGTCGGCCGACCGGCCACCCCGCCGGTGGGCCCCGGCTTCCAGGGTTTGCCTTCCGGAGTCTTCTAGATTATACAATTTTACCCGTTCGGTCTTTATCTCTATGTAATCATGACATGTGGGCCTCCTTTGGTTCTCTTTCTCGATAACCCCCTGCAGAAATAGACAATCACCAAAACTCGTGGAATTCTCGGTGTAACCCCTATATCTAACAGGTGAACTCATATTAGTCCTTTCTCTTGCTGCGTTGATGGTATAAAATTGATACTTAAGGACCGTCAACAAACTCCCCCAAGCTTACCTTTTGCTCGTCCCCGAGCAAAGATAGACTCGATGATGGATCGGGAGTTGCTACAATGCTTTCACTCCTCACAAGTACACATGCGTTCAAACAAGAACTCTCCTCCGGATTAGAGTGAACTATCCTGACTCAAAACTCACTCATATTACCTTTCACCATGGGGCTTGTAACCGTCACTTGGGTCTTGAGTAGTTGAAAGATAGAACGGTCAAGTCAAGCGCCATGTTTCTCGCTCTTTGATCAACTATTATCCCGGAGTTTTTGCAAGGTTTGAAATAAAACTCAGAGTTCCTTGTATGAACCTTTCAAGTCTCTCATTTGTGGTATTTCTGGATCCTCTCTAAGGCATGAGTAGTGTATGCCTTCTCTCTTCTCTCAAAATATGTGGTATTTATGGAACTAAGGCATAGTGAAAAGTGCCTTCTCTCTCTCACCCTACTTTCTAATAGGCTTATGTGGAGCTCATAGGTGGGGAGACACTCAAACTCACTTGCATATATTGCACAGTTAAGACATGGATCCAATAGGAACTATAATAATAATAAAGTCATATGTGCATGTGAATGAGGAAGTGAAATGGATGATAAGATGATAATAGGATGATGATAGTATGATGGTGATAAGAAAATGATTATGAGGGGTACTCAACTGGTGAACATCTACTTCTACACTCGCTCCTTTGGGGATAACATGACTCCCTTTATTCGGAAACCTTGAAACTTCTTGAATGGAAGGACTTGGCTACTCTTTCTTTTTTTTCTTTCTTTCTTCTTTTCTCTCTTTTTTTTCTTTTTTTTTTTTTTTTTTTTTTTTTTTAGAGCAACCAATCCTCTGAAAATGAAACTTTAGCATAGGGAGTGTATAACTTGAAATGATAATGACTGGAGCTTTTATGTAGGCAAATAGAACGGCGATGATTATGTCTAGACGTTCACTCCCAGAATAGGAGTAGAACCTTTTCTGGATGATGTGAAATGAATGGCGTATGTATATGTGGATGGATGAATGGATGGATGCGTACTCCCAGTGTAGGAGCAGCATAAGTGCGTGTCTCTAAGGTAGAGATAGCACAATATGTGGGGAATGCGTACTCCCGGGATAGGAGCAAGCATAAGTGCGTATCTCCGTGGTAGAGATAGCACAATATGTGGTGGATATGGATCTATATGTGGGTGGTACTTCGAGGATCGAAGTAGCACGTAATGAATGTAGTATTTATAAAATGGGTGCGTGCTTCTGAGGACAGAAGTAGCATAGATCAATGGATGGAGAGCACATAGTATTGACTTTATCTGCGTGACTAATTCCTTATGGGTCCACAGCATAACCACACTCAATGCCTATAAGGTCTACACTCAAATTAAACAGATGGGTTTTCCTAATCTAGTAAGCATGAATATATGGCTGTGGTAGGAATTTGAACTCTCATCATAAAGGAACTCATCATGCAGGAATTTAATATTTTCAAAGATAAATTCTCCGTAACTCTAGTATCTCTAGGAACAAGATGGATAGCAGCTCAAAACCTTCCCATATCATACCCGTCAACCACCTAGACTTAGATCAAGTGTTCGCTACCCACAAGTTTCGGTTCGAGCAAATCTCAAATCTAAACAAGTTGTGTCCAAGACTCGGGAGAGTGCAAGGTTGAAAACTAGGTACTTGAAAGGAATTACGGCAGAGCAACTATTCATCATCTCCATGTAGAGTTTATTCTAGGGATCACTTTTAAAGACAGTTGCAAGAGCTCTCCAAAAGTAGAAAAGATAAATAAGGAAATCTTTCGGGTTTCTATGGTTATGCATCTTTTTTAGTTGTTTTAACAAAGCATACTTTAATAAAGCATAATTAGATAAGTTGGAAACACTTAGCTTGATACACGGGGATGCTCTCCCCCAAGCCGGATGTTGACATAGTCTCGCCGATGTTGCGACAGGCACCGAAGACGTTCTAGTCCTCCAGAGTGTTGTAGATAGTTGCTTGTTGGAGACAAATTCAATTTTCGCGGGCAAAGCACTCCGACGGGGACTGGATGTCCTTCGCACTGTTAGCTCTTCATGATCCTTGATGTTCTGTGAAGCTCAAATAGACAACAAAGCTTGTGGAACTGATTAAACGTTAGTGATAAAACCTCTAGGCCTTGGTTGTCTAGAACTTTCTTAACTTAGACTTGTTCTAACGGGATCACAAGAAATATTTTTATCTTTTTATTATTTAAGGAATGCGAGACGGGGGAAATAAATATCTTTGAGAAATTATTTTTGTGCCACCACAGTGAATGACTATCCACATGGGGCTTGACGATTTTCTGGATGCAAATGCACAACATCTTTATTTTCTTTTCTAATGCAGAGATGGTAAAGATGCAACTAAGGTGCAAGTAGGAAAACAAGGATGCTAAGGTAAAAATGCAATGCTGGAAAATAATGATGATAAATACCAAGTTACCTCTTGGCACGGCGTTCGGTGGTTTTAAGTCCTCCGAACGGACTTGTCATGTTCGCTCATTTTTCAAGGGGCGCATTGGCTGGCGCCTCGGATGATGTCGCCTCGTGTGTAGGAATTGATTCTGATTTTACTTTTATTTTCCACACCTTCTTTGTTGGAGAGGGTGACCTTGAGGAGGAAGCTTCTTGGACCACTTGTTTCTCTTCTGTTGGTAGCACCTCTTCAGGTTCTTCTATAATGTTCTTGTCTTCAGGGTACCGGTCTTCATATCTTGACACTTCTCCCTCATAGTTAGCCCATCCATCTCGTAGTGATGTTCTTCTTGTTACGCGACGGGTACGCTGCCTTCTCCTTGTTCTGTTCTTCTTGGGCTCTTCGGTGATTATATAATTATTGTTGAAGTAGCGGCGTACCTTCTCGGTGGGAAAGTGGAAATGGATCTCTCCCGTCCCAATATAGATGATAGCTCGGTGGTATTCGGAATGGTCTTCCTAGGATGATGGGAGGATCATAGTCATCTCCCATGTCAATGACTAGGAAGTCTCGTAGGGACATAATGGTCATCTATCTGGATGAGGACATCCTTCACTTCTCCTTCGACGAAGCGGAATGTCCGGTCTCGCCATCCGCAAATGCATAGGTAGGCTCCAAAGGCGAGTGCCATATAGATACTCATAAGTTACCTTGGCCATGATGTTGACGCCTGATCCGGTGTCACGATGACTTTATTGAAAGAGCTTCATTGATGGAGCATTGAATGGTTGGGACACCTGGGTCATCCTTCTTGATCGACGTGGGGACCCGAGTAAGTGGTCATGCTCCCGTGGACCGCAGTGACCATCCTCACCGTCTCCGTCTTCTTGGTCTTCTTATCTTTGTTCTTGCTCTTCTTAGCTGGATTCTTCTTCTTCTCACTGTTCTGTTGATGAGGGTGTGCTGGGAACTGCAGCACTCTGTTCTTGAAGAAGAAGGTTTCTCTTTTGCCCTTGATGTTGAAGATGATCTTGGCAGTGTTGGCATACATGATGGCTCCAGCAGTGTTCAAGAATGGTCGTCCCAAAATGACAGGGGACCTTTCATCACTGCCTGTATCCACTACCACGAAGTCTGCTGGAACATACGAGTTGCCTACTCGTACACATATGTCTTCAAGTACTCCCAAAGGAACACGAAGTGACTGATCTGCAAGCTGTAAGCACATGGTTGTGTATGCTAAGGGGCATCTGAATAGCTTCTCATATATCACTCTTGGCATAATGTTGATGCTTGCACCGAAGTCACATTTGCCTCATTAAAGTTAGTACTTCCAATGGAGATCGGAATGACGGTCTCCCGGATCGCCCTTCTTGATTGGCGAGTTGAGTCAATCCATGACCCCTTCGATGGATCACTCCGGCTATCTTCTACATTGAATATATCAACAAGATTTGCGGTCTCGAGCTCTTCGGGTTGTCCCGCCGCTTTACCTTGGCCGAGTGGAGGGAGTAAGGTTAACAAGGCCGTTGTACTGCGACTCAAGTATCTTGTTGAAGCCGAGCTGACTCTTGATGGCATTGGAAAAGCCATCCATTCTGTTGCCGAGTGTCTCTAGGACCTTGTCATTTGATGTCGGCTTTTTGGACAGATTGTCCATCATCTTGCCTTGATTCAAAGCACTAACTCTCTCAAAGGCGGCTGGTTGTAATTATTGTAGGAGGAGCTGTTACCTTGATAGTTGCCTGAGTAGTTAGGCCTCTGCTGCTGATTCCAACCTTGATTCTGCTGAGGACGGTAGTAATTATTGTTGTTGTTGTTGTTGAGGTAGTTCACGTCCTCCTTCGGCTACGGGCGGTTAGCACCCGTGTGTGCCCGGTCTCTCCACACTCTTCACATGTCATGCGAGCATCATGTATATGCATGACTTCTTTCTTCTCTGGGACTCTCTCATCGAGCCTCTTCATTAGCAAATCCATTTTGGCGACAAAGCATGTCTACCTCCTTCAGCCGGTGCATTCCTCCACCTCTCTTGCGGGTCTGAGTTCTTTCTTCACTCCAACCTTGGTTGGATGCCATCTTCTCCACAAGAGCCGTGGCTTGAGGAATAGTGAGTGATAAGAATGCACCTCCGCAGCGGCATCCATCGTCTCACGTGTGCTGTTGCTAAGCCCATGGTAGAATGTCTCGCATAAGCGGCCAATTCTCCATGCCATGATGAGGACACTCGAGGATGTAATCTTGAAAGCGCTCCCAAGCTTCTGGGACAGTCTCATCATGATGTTGCTGAAAGCTTGATATCTTCCCGCGAAGAGCATTTGTCTTGCCCATTGGGAAGAACTTCGCCAAGAAATTGGTGGAACACAATGCCCACGTAGTATTCTTCTCCTTATTGGCGTAGAACCACGCTTCGCTCTCCCCAAGAGTGAGAATGGGAAGAGGCGAAGTAGTATAGCATCTCTCGGGGACGTCCTTGATAGTGAATGTGCTACAAATCTCCGGGAAGTGTTGGAGATGAGCACTAGCATCTTCATGGGCCTTCCCACAGAACCGGCTTGCTTGCACCATGTTGATCGCGCAGGCTTGAGCTCAAAAGCTCCTTCGATGTCCGCGGTGGTCCAAGACGAATGTTGTCCGTAGTGGGAGCCGAGAACTCACGGAGTGACTTGTTTGCCATGGCTTCAAACGCGGTGTCAAGTCTCGAACGAAAGGTCGACTTTCTCGCTTCGATAAACTTCCAAGTTGAGTTGATGATGATGATTGATTGGTCTTCTTCAACTTGCTTCGGCTTTCCCGATTAAAGCTTCGGATTGTCAATATAGTTATCGGAAGAGTAGTCTTGATTACCCCGCATAAAATACACAAGTAGACAAAACAAGGGTAATTCGTAGAGATGGGTTAGTATGAAAAAGACTACTCGATCACATTATCTAGTGCAATGCTGCTCATTATCCATTGGCTTTCAACCTTCCCCGAACGGCGCCAAAAATGCTTGTTGACATTTCTAACGCCACTTAGTGTTAGGTTGTCATCCCAACATGGCGCCAAAAATGCTGGTACTAAATAATGCAACTTGCTACTAGAAATAAATATGGGATCCGCAAGCGCACGATAATACCGATGTAGCATTTTAACCGGGAGTAATCCAGTATCGTTATTTATATTTTTACCACTTTGGGAAGGGAATGCACTTTGGATAATGAGTGATGAGCAATGCACATGCGATAATGGAGAGCTTAACCTTGTCCGTATCGATCATCTCATACGGGGTAAGTGTCACATAAAATATAGGAATGAATGATAAATGACATAAGATAAATGAGAGCATTTAGCCATATACAATAATAGTAATAAGCCATCTCAACTTAGCACTCTAAGCTTATAACACTAGCATGGACTAGGACGAACTAGGGTATAATCCTATGTTATTCTAACTATAAGGTCAAAGCATAAAATGATTAGTGCAAGAACATCTAGCAATCATGGCGGGAAAAGGTTATATCTATGCATAGTGATATTACCGGAAGACAAGAGACATAGCAATGACTTCAATGTAATAGGTTGTTCTACTAAGACCTACCGACGGGGATGGAATACAAAGGACTCAACGGAACTGTCACTTCCGCGATCTACCACACGACCCGGCCAATAGGGTGTAATCGCAGATAAATACGGTCTAGGCACCACGCCTACACAATATTTACCACTCACCCATCGATCTAATGAGCAAGCGCTATACGATCCTATGCATAAACATAATTCTAGTCCAACTATGCTAAACATATAATCAAAGTAAACTAAGAACAATATAATTGAGAACATAAGCAAATAGAGCAAAGTCAAGTCGATATAATAGAATAGAATAAAGTACTACTCATAGTATCACGAACAATGATGAATATTACAAGAATGTAGAGGGAATTACCAAGAACTCCGACAGATCCGGACTCCAAGCTAGGCTTGATTCCCTCTAGATCTATTCCTATGTAGCTATGCTACTAAACTATGGAGCTCTAATTGAGATGGTGGCTCACGGCTTCTCGAATTCGATGAGAGAATGAACTCTTGAATGAATTAGGAATGAATTAGGGTTTCACCCGGGGGCCGGGGCTCGAATATATAGCCCCCTAGGATTAACCACAGCCCTCGGATCAAACCGACCTAAATGGACGATAATTATTCATCCTCAAAGGCGGTGGAGGCGGGATCCACGAGACTCCACGATTGGTGGAGGTGGGGAGTCGGCCGACTCCCCCGGGTCGGCCGACCGCCACCCCCGGAGTGGGCCCCAGGCTTCCAGGGGTTTGCCTTCGGGAGTCTTCTAGATTATACAATTTTACCCGTTCGGTCTTTATCTCTATGTAATCATGACATGTGGGCCTCCTTTGGTTCTCTTTCGATAACCCCCTGCGCGAAATAGACAATCACCAAAACTCGTGGAATTCTGTCAGTGTAACCCCTATATCTAACAGGTGAACTCATATTAGTCCTTTCTCTTGCTGCGTTGATGGTATAAAATTGATACTTAAGGACCGTCAACAGCAGCGCTGGTACCTTTAGGCTATGCGTGCTTTGGTCGCGGAGGTTTCGGGTTAGACTCCGGAGGTTTTTCCTTAGTTGACTAGTTTCGTCTTGTGATTCCTTCGAGGGATTTATTTGGTGTGCTATATTACAACTCGAGGAGGTGCTCGAGGAGAGTGACGGAAACCTCTTCGAGCTAATGGTCGTTCGAGACCGCTACGGAGACTCCTCGAACGAAAGTGCGCTCGATCGAACCTCTCAAGGTCACTTGCCAAGGGTTTTTTTTTGGCGGAGGCAATGTCTTCGCTTGCCTATGAGCTCGGAGGCTCCTCTTCGCGTGTCGAAATGCAATTTTAGTTTGTGCTTGTCTTAGTTGCGGAGGTTTCCAGGAAAGCTTCGGAGTTTTATGCTTGGGCACCTTTTCATTACTTCTTTGAATAGCTCCTGTTTTACATGGTTCCATGCTAAGGCATGGAGATCTAGACCTTGTCGCTACTTCTTTCCTAACTATTTCTGATTGGACGTGGCCTTTTGCTCATTGGACGTGATCCCTTGCTCATGGGGATTCTCAACTTGTTGCTAGGTGCCACCATTCCTTGGTCTTTTCTGATTTTGTGGGCCTGGCCGGGAATAGGGGGATGTTACGAATTCTTACGCGGTATCCCCCCTTGTCCGGCTTGTCCCCTGAGGAAAGACTTGTTAGTGGAGGCTCTGTAGAAGAGGTTTGTGTGCTTTTTGGACTGCGTGGTCCTCTCTTTACGAATTCTTACGCTGGTTCCTAGTGCTACAACTAGGCTCTACTAAGTATACATCGACTTCCATCGCTCCTCCCTGCACTTATGCTGCTGGGGGTGGGTGTTGAGGCCGCTTCGTAACACCCTAAAATTTGCATAATTTTGAAATAGTTAAATTTGATTTAAATTGCATTTTGGGTGGACATTTAAACCTAGGGAAAATTAAATTTTATAAAAATAAAAGTGACGCTAGGTCAAGAAGCATGTTTGAGCATTCATGCCGGTGCATAATTTTATTGTGTGACTCGCTGGTTTTGGTTTGATTTGGTTTAGTTTAAAAATCAATTCAAAAATCCCTTTTGAAAGATTCAAATAAAAGAAAAGGATTTCTTTTATTCTTTTTCCTTTCTTCCTCCATTCGCCCACTTGGCCTTTTCCCTTTTCTTCTCGGCCCGCCCGGCGCTCCACCCCTCCTTTTCCTTCTCGGCCCGTGGCCAAACCGACCGGCCCACTCCTGCTCCCACCTCGGCCCGCTGGCCCGTCTGTCTCAGCCGCGAGCGCCGTCAGCTCCTGGGCCGCGCGCGCGAAGTGGACGGCCCACTGCCGAGTAGGCCGAGTGCCAGCCTGAGCCGCACGAGCTTGCTTTCCCACCTGGGCCGCGCTCCCACCGCCACGGCCCAAGTCGGCCGCATCCCGACCGAGCCGGCCGACGCCGCGCTGGTCTCTTCCTCCCGTGTCGCTGACCAGCCGGTCCCACGTGTCAGCGCGCCCCTGCCTTCTTCTTCCTCAGTCGCTTCCGACCGGGACTCTCGAGCCCGAGTCGAACCCGACCCGGCGCCCTTGCTCCTGCCTTGCGCCCCAAGCTCCGGGGTATAAAGCCCCGTGCCGCCACCTCGTAGCACCCCAGAGTCCTAGATTCCGCCCTCGCGCCAGCCTCACGCCCTAACCCTAATTCCGCCATAGCCAAGCCGCCCGCCACCGTCGAGACGCCGCTCCGAGCTTCACGTCTCCGATTGGGTATCACGCCGGTGCTCATCTCGTTGCCAGGAAGCTAACCAGCCTTCTCCCGCGGTTTTTCGTGCACCAAACACCTCACCCGAGCTTGCCGACCTTTGCAGGACCGCCACCGCCGCTGGCCGCCGTCGCCACGCTCCCTGGGAGGTCCCCGAGCTCCATCTTCGCGGCTTGTGAGGCCCCCCTGCTTCCCTCGTGCTTTTGGCGTGTTCCCGAGGCGAATCCGTGCGCTCTAGCTCAAGAACGCCGCGCGCCGGCGAGGTCTTGGTCACCGCCGGCCACGGAGGACTCGCCGGGGCTACTGTTCCCGGCGGTCGCTCGCCCCCTCCCCCCGGGAGGTGATCTGGACCGTCCGGATCTAATCCGGCGGCCGATCTTCTTTAAAGTCCGGGATCTAATCTCGGCCTTCCATCGCAGATCCAAAGGCCGAGGTCACCCGATACCCTTTCGGCCCGGCACTTTTGCACTGGGGTCCCTAGATTTTCCCGGGGTCAATTAAGAGCCCCTGGCGCCTTCCCGCGTTACGCTTTCTCCTTTTGAAAACGCAATTGCACCCGTAGTTCACTGGGAATACGTTTTCCCCGCGGGAAAGCGTATTTTCCAATTTAGTTATTCTGAAATACGTTTTCTATTTATGGAAAGCGTATTTTCCTGTTTTAAAATTCAATTATTTATATCTTCTCCGTTTTAACTCCGATTTAGGCTGTTAAATAGGCGTCGGAATCGTCTCGACGTGAACTTTAATTCTATATCACTTTTAGATCTGTTTGGCACTTTTGAATTTCGAAATTTAACTAAATTCAATTATTTTACAATAGGAAACTTGTAAAATTCATAACTTTCTCGTTTTAGCTCTGATTTTGGTGATCTTTATATCCATGTGATCGTAGAGACGAGTAGATTAATTTTATAAACTTTTCTTTTCTGTTTATTACTGTTTGGTGTACTGTTCTAACTTAAATTATTTGTTTGCTTCGTGTATGATTGCCCGGTTGATTATATGTTGCTGCTTGTCGATTCTGATCGAGTTCAGACGGTGAGGGTTTCGTTGAAGGCCCGGAATTCTTTGTTGACCAGCAGGAACAACCAGAGCTCTTGGATCAAGGCAAGTATAGTAGGACCATCCTTGTGTCCTAATCACTTTGTCACTAAATTACATATGCATGTGTCTTGATATCCTACTAGTATTACCTAGGATTGTTCACCTTTGCCTTGACAACTTGGGTTATGCATATTGGGTAGTAATGCTAGTGCTTTTACCATGATCACTTGACATGATTAATTATTTATGCAACCTTAATTAAGATGGCTTGTTTGTATGTGATCATATGGGACTAACGTGCCGCTGTGAGGGCTATATGGCTCTGGCTCTAGTTGTGCATAGGACCTTTTCTAGCGAGGTAGAGGCTTATGCGAGTTGGGTATAGGGCGGCTCCTCCATTATGTGAACTACCGGGTAGGTTGAAGTACCATTCTGGGAGGAGGGATTCCCTATATCCGATGACCCTGCAACCCTATCTCGTTGGACGAACCTATGTGTGGCTTTATAGTGAAACCCTGCTTGCACACCTTGGTAGTGTGATTGAGGAGTCATGACCTCTAGCATATGGGAATCACGACTCGCAGGGTAAGGGTACAACTTTGCGCAGAGCTAATCGATTAATCGTCCGTGCCCACGGTTAGGGCGGCCTTGAGACATTGCAATATAAGTTATCATTCACTAAGTTTATGTTTATGTGTTAATGCTGATTATTATACCTGATTCATGTCTACCTGTTCATGTGGTTTGGGAATACTACCTTGTTGCTAATTGCTAAAACTTGACCTTAACTAAAAGCTAATGCAGTTAAACAGAGTCATGCCTTTTGAGCCTCATGAACCCTGCTATGCTTGCTAAGTACGTTTGTACTTACCCTTGCTTTACTTCATTTACTTGGAAATTCCCGGATGGGTAACAAATTTGGATTGGATTGAGAGCTACCGCCACGACTACTAAGCCTGTGTCAACCAGTCAACTTGTCCCTGTGTGGAGCTTCCGCGCGTCAAGAACCTTTAGCTGATCTGCCTATTTATGTTTCAGTCTTTGTTTTGCTTCCGCTATTGTAATAAACATTGAGATGATACTTTTATACAATTTGTCAACTTATGTGAGCGACTTCCTGGGGTTCACATAAGGTTTGTAAGCATCTTTTTCTTGTCCTTAAAAATAAGGTTGACAGATTGGTATCAGCTCCTTGTTGACTGTAGGACGCAAGCCTAGTGTAGAATGGTCGTTTTTAGTTCCCTTGCTTCACTTAATTCTTGCTTCCCTACTTAATCTTGCTTTTGGCCAACTATTGACATGATTTTCCACCTTTTCTATTGTAAAAATATTGTTTCTAATCTAACTCAAATTCTGTAGATGTCTCGTGGCCAGAAGACTGCCCGCATGTCTGTTGGAGGTTACTATCCACCTCGTGCAGCTTACGAGCCACAGGAACCCAGAGATGGAGCAGTGGCAGACTGGGAGAGTGATAGTGATGATGGCAGATATGTTCATCCAGCAGCTAACCAGGCACCTACACCAGCAGCATCTCCTACTCCTGAAGTTGAAGAAGAAGACCCTGAGGAACCCGTGGAGGAAGAAGTTGAAGAGATGGTGCCAATGATCTACATCAGCAGTGACGAAGAAGAAGCTCAAGAAGATGATGGTCATAGTGGTGGACAGACTCCAACGCCATCAATTGGGAGCTCGTCGTCGCATGGTGGATCACCATCTCATGGAAATTCATCTGCTAACGGAGCCTCTGGTGGAGGAGAAGGTCCAAACCCTCCAATGGGTTGGTTCATAAGGATTCACTACCCTGACCACGTCTACACGGATTTTCATCACCGCTTGGCAGGATTGCTCCTGACCCGCTACTCGGATTGGGAAGCCTCTCAACGCTACACTTGTGTGGAGTACTACCATCCCCTGCAAGACACCTATTGGAAGACCTGTGTGGTCATCACGTCAAAAACAGCGGGAGGATGTAAAGCTATGATGAGGTTCACTCACCTTGCCCATTGCGCCACCATCAACCAAAGCATTGATGAAGCCGCCATGGAAGCTTGGGTGCATCTCCGGGGTTATCGTCCTCAGAATGATGCCAACCGTTACCTGCCTGTTGGGGATCAAGAAGGTGGTTGGACTATGGAGAATTCTGAGGGAATGATGGAAGTCGCTGCTCAACAAGTGGCCGACTTTGCTCGTGAGATGATGAGGAAGTGTGATCGTCTACGTGCGGAGTTGCATCTTTCTCAGCAAGCTTTCAGGAGGATGCAAAAAGAAGAAGATGATAAAAGGGAAGCTAGAGGAGAAGCAAGACTTTATGACAAGTTTGAAGCCCCACCTCTACTATAGGAATAGGGTTGTCCTATTTAACAAAGTCGCTAGTATCGTTAGTTTTGTCTAGTAAGAGTCTTGTGTGCTTGTGAAACTTTGGTGTGATCGTTGAGTTGTCTTTGTGTTCTTGAGTGATTTGGATTTTTGTAATGAGTGTTGGAAAGTTATGGGCCTGTCCATAACAATCCTTAGTGAAGCATATTAGTGTTTGGGGTCTTTAATAAAGTTTTGTGAGTCAATCTCGAATCTGTCCTGTGCTGAAATTCCTGAGTGACCTTCAAAGTTTCTGGAATATCTCAAAACTGGCTACAGTAAATTGGGTGAAAATTTTATGGTGACAACTAGACTCATGGACCTTTCCAATGCCATAAGAATCACCTTAAAACCTGTTCTGAGTCGAGAGAACCACTGGTTACAATAGGAGGGTTCTGTGCTGCCGGGAAGTCAGAAACAGTTTCTGTTGTGCCCTCTTTCTGGTAATCTTCATCACCGAATCAGGAAAAGTGCTCTGAATAAAAGTTTTAGATAATTTCATCAGCTTTCTAGCCATGTAAAGAATGACTGAATTGGATTTCGGGAACTCCAGATATGACTGTTTTTCTGAACTGTTGTTACTATATCTCGACCAGAAAAAAATTTCAGAATCATATTTTGGTTGGGAATTTAATCTAAGACACCGTTTACATGATTTGGGATGCAGATGCCGCCAAGGAGAGCTAACCGTAACCCCGCTGGAGGACACAACCCTGCAGGAGGAAATAACCCACCTCAGATGACACCGAAGCAGGTCATGAACATGCAGGGCCAGCTGATGCAGACTATGATGGCGTACTTCCAGAATCAAAACAACCAGCCTGCAGTGGTACAAGCGCCAGTCAATCACCCTCCAAGAGACAAGCGCAAGGAGTTTCTGTATGGGCACCCGCCGTTTTTCTCTCATCCTGTCCAACCTCTGGATGCGGATGATTGGGTGCGAGCAGCTGGAGCTGGCACAGTGCAACGACCATGAGAAGGTGCTTTACGCATCTGGACAGCTGCAAGGAGGAGCACAAACCTGGTGGGATTCCTACAGAACTTCTCGTCCCCTTCATGCTCCTGCTATCACATGGGATGAGTTTGTCAGGGACTTCAAGGCACATCACATTCCAGATGGGCTGATTGAAGAGAAGCAGGAAGAGTTCAGGAACCTTCAGCTAGGAAACATGACGGTGAGCGAGTACCATAACAAGTTCAATGAGCTTGCTCGCTATGCACCGAATGAGGTTAGAGAGGATGCCGACAAGAGGCGTCATTTTCTCAAGGGACTTTATTATGAGCTGAGGCTGCAGCTAGCAGGTCAGAAGCATGCTTCTTTCTAGGATCTTGTGAACAGTGCCATTGTGTTGGACAATATGCGCCGGGATAAGGATAGAAAGCGGCGTATGGAAAGCCAGGGATTTGGAGCCAACACTCGTCCTCGCAACAACTATCAGGGCAACCAGCAGAGGTACCAAGGACCAGTGAGTTAGTGGAACCGGGGACCAAATCAGCAAGGCAACCGGTACCCACCGCGTTAGCAGTTTGGAACACCGCAGCCAAGTGGGAATCAACGTCCTTATCAGCAGCAGCAGCAGAGCAGTCAGCAGAGTAATCAGACACCTCGTCTGAGTGCTCCTAATAATATTCCTGTCAGGACTGGAGCTCCAAGTACTCCGCTTGTGTGTTTCCGTTGTGGCCAGCCCGGTCACTTTGCTAACAGTTGCACTAATCCCCCGAAGCCGCAGACACCGCAGAAGCAGAGTGGCAACGCCAAATCTTATGCCATCTAGGGGAACGTCAACCATGTGTCTACTGAGGCTGCACAGGAGGCAGCTGCCCAAGGAGCGCCAGAGATTATGTTGGGTACGTTCAGCATCAACTCAATCCCTGCTACTATTCTTTTTGATTCTGGAGCTTTGCATACTTTCATATCTCAAGCATTTGTTAGAACCCATAGCATACCCTTACTTGCCATGAAAGATATGTTAGTAAACTCACCGGGTGGGGGTATGTCAGCTTCGTTTTATTGCCCCTCAGTCAGTGTCACTTTAAGGGGGGTAGATTTCACAGCCAGTCCGATTGTGTTGAATGCTTCTGGGATTGATCTTATATTGGGTCTGGACTGGATGAAGAAACATGGAGTGAATATATTGTGCAAAGAGAAGGTTGTAACTTTGACGACACCAAAGGGAGACTGTCTCAGTGTTGAGGTAGTGGAGAAGACATCACCTGCAGTTGTTGTGAATCTGATTGAAGGAGATGATAAGTCGCATCCGGATGTCGCGGAAGAGTTTCCTGATGTTTTTCCAGATGATTTGCCAGGTATGCCACCTGACCATGACATTGAGTTTATTATTGAGTTATTACCTGGTACTGCACCTATAGCTAAGCGTCCATATAGAATGGGGGTTGATGAATTAGAGGAACTTAAGAAACAACTAAAAGAGTTGCTAGATAAAGGTTTCATACGTCCTAGTGCATCTCCCTGGGGTGCTCCAGTGATCTTTGTGGACAAGAAGGATGGAACTCAGCGGATGTGTGTTGATTATCGCTCTCTCAACGAGGTCACTATCAAGAACAAGTATCCATTACCCAGGATTGATGACTTGTTTGATCAACTCAGAGGTGCGTGCATGTTCTCCAAGATTGATTTGTGATTTGGTTATCATCAGTTGAAGATCCGTAACACAGATATACCAAAGACAACATTTACTATGAGGTACGGATTGTATGAGTACACCGTTATGTCTTTTGGTTTGACCAATGCACCTGCCTACTTTATGTACATGATGAACAAGGTGTTTATGGAGTATCTTGACAAGTTCGTGGTGGTTTTCATTGATGATATTCTGGTGTATTCCAAGAATGAAGAAGAGCATGCTGAACACTTGAGGCTAGTGTTGCAGAAGTTGAGGGAACATCAGTTGTATGCTAAGAAGAGCAAGTGTGAGTTTTGGCTGAAAGAAGTGTCTTTTCTGGGTCATGTTATTTCCAATGGAGGTGTAGCAGTGGATCCAAAGAAGGTGAAAGACATACTAGATTGGCAACCGCCTGTCGATGTGGGTCAGATTCACACTTTTCTGGGTATGGCCGGTTACTACAGAAGATTCATTGAAGGATTCTCTAAGATAGCTAAACCATTGACAGCTTTGTTAGAGAAGAATGCTAAGTTTGTATGGTCAGATCAGTGTCAGGCTGGCTTTGAGAAGCTGAAAGAGAAGTTGACTACAGCACCTGTCTTGATGTTTCTTGATCTAAGTAAGAAGTTCTCTATCTACTGTGATGCATCACGTCTTGGTTTGGGTTGTGTTCTGATGCAAGAAGGTAGAGTAGTGGCATATGCATCGAGACAGTTGAGGACGCATGAGTTAAACTATCCAACTCATGACTTGGAATTAGCAGCTGTGGTTCATGCTTTGAAGATATGAAGACACTATTTGATTGGGCATAAGTGTGACATCTACACTGATCACAAGAGTTTGAAGTACATATTCACCCAGTCGGATCTGAATTTGCGACAGCGTCGTTGGTTGGAGTTGATTAAGGATTATGATCTTGAAGTGCATTACCACCCTGGCAAGGCGAATGTTGTAGCTGATGCTCTTAGTTGGAAAAGCTACAGGGAGATTCAGACACAGACTATGACCGAAGAGTTATGTGCAGAATTCAATTACCTGAACCTTGGCTTTGTCGCTCATACTGTTGAACTGGAAATGGCACCTACTCTTGAGCAAGAGATATACAAGGGGCAGCTGGAAGACTAGAAGTTAAAGCAAATAGCTGGGAATGTAGTCATTGGCAAAGCACCTGGATTTCATCTAGATGAGAATGGGATCCTATGGTTCGGGAGAAGAATCTGTGTGCCTGAGGTGAAGACCATAAGGGACGCAATTCTGCGGGAAGCACATGAGTCAGCTTACTCTATACATCCTGGGAGTACTAAGATGTACCTTGATCTGAAGGAGAAGTATTGGTGGTATGGTTTGAAGAGAGATGTAGCCGAGTATGTAGCTCTGTGTGACACTTGTCAACGTGTGAAGGCTGAACATCAGAGACCAGCTGGATTGTTGCAACCACTGAAGATACCTGAGTGGAAGTGGGAAGAAGTCGGAATGGACTTCATAGTAGGATTACCTCGAACTCAGAAGGGTTATGATTCTATATGGGTGATTGTGGATCGACTCACTAAAGTGGCACACTTCATACCGGTCAAGACCACTTACGTCGGACCACAGTTAGCTCAGCTATACATGGAGCGGATTGTATGTTTGCACGGGGTACCGAAGAAGATTGTGTCGGATAGGGGTACTCAATTCACGTCTCATTTCTGGAAGGCAATTCATAGTGCTTTGGGGACCAAATTGAACTTTAGTACAGCCTATCATCCTCAGACTGATGGTCAGACGGAACGGATTAATCAGATATTGGAGGATATGTTGAGGGCTTGTGCATTGCAATATGGTGCTAGTTGGGATAAGAGTTTGCCTTATGCAGAGTTTTCTTATAACAATAGTTATCAGCAAAGTCTTAAGATGGCACCGTTTGAAGCGTTGTATGGCCGCAAGTGCAGAACTCCTTTATTCTGGAATCAGACGGGTGAAACTCAAGTGTTTGGAACGGATGTGCTTAAATCTGCGGAGGAGCAAGTAAGAATGATCCGTGAGAATTTGAGAGTGGCACAGTCTCGTCAGAAGAGCTACGCAGATACTCGTAGATGGGAACTAACATTCCAAGTAGGTGACTATGTTGTATCTAAAGGTGTCACCTATGAGGAGTGTGAAGAGATTCAATATGAAGGGGAAGTTAGCACCAAGGTATGTTGGACCGTTTAAGTTTTTGGAAAGACGTGGTGAAGTGGCGTATCAGTTGGAGTTACCGGAGAAACTGGCAGATGTCCATGATGTGTTTCACGTGTCTCAACTTAAGAAGTGTTTACGGGTACCTGAAGTGGAGACAATACCTTTGGAGGAATTGACCGTTAAAGAGGATCTTACTTATGAGGATTTTCCGGTAAAAATTTTGGAGACAGCAGAAAGAGTTACTAGGAGTCGGATTATTAGAATGGTGAAGGTACAGTGGAATCGGTATTCGGAGGCCGAGGCAACATGGGAAAATGAAGAGGAGTTGATGAAGGCTTATCCATGGTTCTTTGAGTAAGCAACTCCAAATCTCGAGGACGAGATTTCTTTTAAGGTGGGTAGAGTTGTAACACCCTAAAATTTGCATAATTTTGAAATAGTTAAATTTGATTTAAATTGCATTTTGGGTGGACATTTAAACCTAGGGAAAATTAAATTTTATAAAAATAAAATGACGCTAGGTCAAGAAGCATGTTTGAGCATTCATGCCGGTGCATAATTTTATTGTGTGACTGCTGGTTTTGGTTTGATTTGGTTTGGTTTAAAAATCAATTCAAAAATCCCTTTTGAAAGATTCAAATAAAAGAAAAGGATTTCTTTTATTCTTTTTCCTTTCTTCCTCCATTCTGGCCCACTTGGCCTTTTCCCTTTTCTTCTCGGCCCAGCCGGCGCTCCACCCCTCCTTTTCCTTCTCTGGCCCGTGGCCAAACCGGCCGGCCCACTCCTCCTCCCACCTCGGCCCGCTGGCCCGTCTGTCTCAGCCGCGAGCGCCGTCAGCTCCTGGGCCGCGCGCGCGAAGTGGATGGCCCACTGCCGAGTAGGCCGAGTGCCAGCCTGAGCCGCGCGAGCTTGCTTTCCCACCTGGGCCGCGCTCCCACCGCCACGGCCCAAGTCGGCCGCGTCCCGACCGAGCCGGCCGACGCCGCGCTGGTCTCTTCCTCCCGTGTCGCTGACCAGCCGGTCCCACGTGTCAGCGCGCCCCTGCCTTCTTCTTCCTCGGTCGCTTCTGACCGGGACTCTCGAGCCTGAGTCGAACCCGACCCGGCGCCCTTGCTCCTGCCTTGCGCCCCAAGCTCCGGGGTATAAAGCCCCGCGCCGCCATCTCGTAGCACCCCAGAGTCCTAGATTCCGCCCTCGCGCCAGCCTCACGCCCTAACCCTAATTCCGCCATAGCCGAGCCGCCCGCCACCGTCGAGATGCCGCTCCGAGCTTCACGTCTCCGATTGGGTATCACGCCGGTGCTCATCTCGTCGCCAGGAAGCTAACCAGCCTTCTCCCGCGGTTTTTCGTGCACCAAACACCTCACCCGAGCTTGCCGACCTTTGCAGGACCGCCACCGCCGCTGGCCGCCGTCGCCACGCTCCCTGGGAGGTCCCTGAGCTCCATCTTCACGGCTGGTGAGGCCCCCCTGCTTCCCTCGTTCTTTTGGCGTGTTCCCGAGGCGAATCCGTGCGCTCTAGCTCAAGAACGCCGCGCGCCGGTGAGGTCTTGGTCACCGCTGGCCATGGAGGACTCGCCGGGCTACTTCCCCGGCGGTCGCTCGCCCCCCCCCGGGAGGTGATCCGGGACCGTCCGGATCTAATCCGCGGCCGATCTTCTTTAAAGTCCGGGATCTAATCTCGGCCTTCCATCGCAGATCCAAAGGCCAAGGTCACCCGATACCCTTTCGGCCCGGCACTTTTGCACTGGGTCCCTGGATTTTCCCGGGGTCAATTAAGAGCCCCCGCGCCTTCCCCGTTACGCTTTCTCCTTTTGAAAACGTAATTCCACCCATAGTTCACTGGGAATACGTTTTCCCCGCGGGAAAGCGTATTTTCCAATTTAGTTATTCTGAAATACGTTTTCTATTTATGGAAAGCGCATTTTCCTGTTTTAAAATTCAATTATTTATATCTTCTCCGTTTTAACTCCGATTTAGGCCGTTAAATAGGCGTTGGAATCGTCTCGACGTGAACTTTAATTCTATATCACTTTTAGATCTGTTTGGCACTTTTGAATTTCGAAATTTAATTAAATTCAATTATTTTACAATAGAAAACTTGTAAAATTCATAACTTTCTCATTTTAGCTCCGATTTTGGTGATCTTTATATCCATGTGATCGTAGAGACGAGTAGATTAATTTTATAAACTTTTCTTTTCTGTTTATTACTGTTTGGTGTACTGTTCTAACTTAAATCATTTGTTTGCTTCGTGTATGATTGCCCGGTTGATTGTATGTTGCTGCTTGTCGATTCTGATCGAGTTCAGACGGTGAGGGTTTCGTTGAAGGCCCGGAATTCTTTGTTGACCAGCAGGAACAACCAGAGCTCTTGGATCAAGGCAAGTATAGTAGGACCATCCTTGTGTCCTAATCACTTTGTCACTAAATTACATATGCATGTGTCTTGATATCCTACTAGTATTACCTAGGATTGTTCACCTTTGCCTTGACAACTTGGGTTATGCATATTGGGTAGTAATGCTAGTGCTTTTACCATGATCACTTGACATGATTAATTATTTATGCAACCTTAATTAAGATGGCTTGTTTGTATGTGATCATATGGGACTAACGTGCATTTGTGAGGGCTATATGGCTCGGCTCTAGTTGTGCATAGGACCTTTTCTAGCGAGGTAGAGGCTTATGCGAGTTGGGTATAGGGCGGCTCCTCCATTATGTGAACTACCGGGTAGGTTGAAGTACCATTCGGGAGGAGGGATTCCCTATATCCGATGACCCCGCAACCCTATCTCGTTGGACGAACCTATGTGTGGCTTTATAGTGAAACCACTTGCACACCTTGGTAGTGTGATTGAGGAGTCATGACCTCTAGCATATGGGAATCACGACTCGCGGGGGTAAGGGTACAACTTTGCGCAGAGCTAATCGATTAATCGTCCGTGCCCACGGTTAGGGCGGCCTTGAGACATTGCAATATAAGTTATCATTCACTAAGTTTATGTTTATGTGTTAATGCTGATTATTATACCTGATTCATGTCTACCTTCATGTGGTTTGGGAATACTACCTTGTTGCTAATTGCTAAAACTTGACCTTAACTAAAAGCTAATGCGGTTAAACGAGTCATGCCTTTTGAGCCTCATGAACCCGTTATGCTTGCTAAGTACGTTTGTACTTACCCTTGCTTTACTTCATTTACATGGAAAATCCCGGATGGGTAACAGATTTGGATTGGATTGAGAGCTACCGCCACGACTACTAAGCCTGTGTCAACCAGTCAACTTGTCCCTGTGTGGAGCTTCCGCGCGTCAAGAACCTTTAGCTGATCTAGCTATTTATGTTTCAGTCTTTGTTTTGTTTCCGCTATTGTAATAAACATTGAGATGATACTTTTATACAATTTGTCAACTTATGTGAGCGACTTCCTGGGGTTCACATAAGGTTTGTAAGCATCTTATTCTTGTCCTTAAAAATAAGGTGTGACAGCTTCCCTTTTATAGGCCTTGCTATGGTTTGTTGTCTTAATTGCTTCGGACGCTATTCGAGTTAATGCCATGGATTTCGTATTTGATTTCGAATGATATGCACTCATGGCTGAACAGAGCCAAGGACAACTATTATTAATGAAATTATAGGGTTGTTTCTGGTACACACTCTGTTTGAAAGCTCTTAATGGTCACTGATGGCCATGATATGCAACTTGGCCTTTGAATGCATTGGATCGCAGATCAAGGTGTTTACTTCTCTCTGTTTTTGAGGAGGTTATTTATTAGCTTTCGTCTTCCTCGGGCCTATATAAGGTTTGTGGTTCCTGATTTTGCTTGGCTATTGTTGTGTAGTTTTGCCAATGTTTCAGTGTCATGAGCGCGTGGCTTGCTGTTAGATATTTTCTGGCCCTGGTACTGTGTGAGAATTCGTAATGGCCCGGGTATTACCAGTCGAAGTCTATTTGTGCTGAGACACCTTTTCTCCTCGGGGATGGAGAATTGCAGCGCTCTTTGTTCTCTTGCAGCCCGATTTGCTGATTGTAATAGTAAGAAATAGTATGCCTTTTCTCATGCTTAGGACCTGCGGAGCTAGGGTATTTATGATTCGTGCGGCCTTACCTGTATTCTTGTATGCAAATTAAAGGACTGGAGTGCAAAGCAGTCATGGTAGCTTCTCTTTGGTTCTGATGCCTTCCTCTTTCTTTTATGTCGGGTGAGGTGCTTTGTCTGTTTTGACTTTTGCTAATTTGACTGAAGTGTCTCCGCTTGTTTTGCGGAGGCCTAACAGGCGACCGGTCGGCTGGGCGGCCTTTCTTTTGATATCGTTACCCTGGCTATATGCTGGGTCTTTTGTTTGCGAAACCTTTTTTGGATTGGTGAACCTCTTGGTGCCTGACATATGAAGTCTTTTCCCGAGGGTTACCTCCGCTATTTTTGCAGAGGCCGGCTAAGCAGTTGGTTGGTTTGGAGAAAATTTGTTGAAATCGGTGCCCTAGCTATCTGCTGGGTCTTTTTCCGATTTGTTGGTGAAGCCTTTTCTGGCTGGATGAACCCCTTGGTGCCTGACTTATCAGGGCTTTTTCCGAGGGTTACCTCCGCTATTTTTGCGGAGGCCAGCCAAGCGATTGGTCGGCTTGGGGAACCTTTTTGAAATCGGTGCCCTAGCTATCTCGGGTCTTTTTCTGATTTGCCGGTGAAGCCTTTTACGGCTAGGTGAGCCTCTCGGTGCACGACTTATCGGGTCTTTTTCCGAGGGTTACCTCCGTTATTTTTGCGGAGGCCAGCCAAGCGATTGGTTGGCTTGGAGAACCTTTCTCGGAATCGGTGCCCTAGCTATCTGCTGGGTCTTTTTCTGATTTGTCGGTGAAGCCTTTTCTGGCTAGGTGAGCCTCTCGGTGCCTGACTTATCAGGTCTTTTTCTGAGGGTTTTCAACCTTTCTGGAGGTCGCGTACAAAACTTTTTTGAGGTCTGCCGATCAAGGCAAGGTTTGAAGTGACCTCGTTCGGTGCTTAATGCCCTTGTCGAATATTGCAGCTGCGTTGCCAGCTGCGTTCGACTTTGTTGGCTTGTGCCGTCTTCTGGGGTCCTCTTTATATATTGCAGAGGTTGATTGCAATGGTATTGCCTCATTAAAAACCTCACCTCTGATAAGGAGTCCCCGCGTGAGGAAAAGAGTGCAATCCGGCTTGAAGGAAAATAAGAGAAAACATGAAAACAACCTACTGGATACCTTCGCTTATAGATTTGCGAAGGCTCCTTACATTTTAGATGTAGTATTTCCTGAGACTGTCCACGTTCCAGGTGTGAGTTGATACTTTCCCGTTCTCGTCTTGGAGGAAGAACAACCCTTTCCTGCCTGCCTGGTGAGCTAAATAAGGCCCTTCCCACTTTGGTTGCAGCTTTCCTGCGTTAGACGCATTCGGTTTTCGGCGCAGGACCCAATCTCCTCCTTTGATGTCTTTGTTCACCACTTTGGCGTCCCTCCATCTTTTCATTTGGGTCTGGTATTTGATGATGTTATCCACAGCTTCTAGCCTCTCTGCTTCTATCATCTCTTTGTTGTATTCTTCTGTTTCTGCTAATGCCCGCTTTGTGACTCGGAGGCTCTGGTTCCTTATCTCTTCTGGCATCACAGCCTCTTCTCCATATAGCAGCTTGAAGGGTGTGAAGCCGGTGGTTCGTGAGACGTTCGTGTTGTGAGACCACACAACCCTGGGTAGCTCCTCAGTCCATTTGCCTTTTTTCCATCCAGGTAATGTTTTGGAGATTGCCGAAAATATGATCCTGTTGGATCTCTCGACTGCCCCGTTGCTCTCTGGGTGATATACTGACGCAAAGGCCAGCTGAGTACCGATACTTCTGCAAAACTCTTTGAACTTGTCAGAATCGAATTGCTTTCCATTGTCTACTGTTAAGGTTCTTGGGACGCCAAATCTGCACACAATGTTCTGCCAGAAAAACTTCTTCACGGTCTCTGATGTGATAGTTGCTAGGGGCTTTGCCTCGATCCATCTTGTGAAGTATTCTACTGCTACCACCGCGTATTTGCTGCCTCCTTGGGCTGGCGGGAGTGGCCCGACAATGTCTATGCCCCATCTCTGCAAAGGCCAGGTTGGTGGGATGAGCTGTGTCTCCCCCCTGGCCTGCTCTGGTTTGCTGAGAAGCTTTGGCAGGCACTGCAGGTCTTCACTATGTCTGAGGCATCTTTTATGTGAGTTAGCCAGTAAAAAACCTGTCTAATAGCCTTTGCTGATAGAGCTCTTGGGCCTATGTGGGATCCGCATATACCTTCATGAATGCTTCGCAGGAGTTCCCGGCCTTCTTCATTGGTTAAGCATTTTAGCAGTGGCTGCACTATGCCTCTTTTAAATAGCTGCCCCTCTATTATTGTGTAACTTCTTGCTCGAGCTGCCAGCCTCGCTGCACTAGCTTCGTCTGAGGTTACGTGGTTACCGTTGATTTGATCGATGATTGGTTGCCTCCAATCTTCCGACTGTATTAACAATACCTCCGCAAATCTTCTGCTCAACGTAGGGGTGACAGGTTGATGTGCCTCTTGGTAAAAGGTGCCTGGTGGCATGTTAAGTTTGTTTGCTGCCGCCTTTGCTAGTTCATCTGCTTCTGTGTTTTCTCCCCTTGGGATATGCCTGAGGGTGAAACCCTTGAACCTTTTCTCGAGGCCTCTCATAACCTCGAGGTATCTTGCGAGTTCTGACTCTCTTGCGGTATACTCTTTTTCCACCTGTCCCGCTACCAGTTGTGAGTCTGTGTTTACAAGCACATGAGTGGCTCCGAGTGCCTTTGCCTTTGTCAGCCCTAAGATGACGCCTTCATACTCTACTGTATTGTTTGTTGCCTTGAAGCATAGCCTAACTGCATACTTTGTTATGATTCCTGATGGCGAAATCAATACCGCGGAGGCCCCAGCTCCTTGGATTCCCCAGGCGCCGTCCGTGAAAAGGGTCCAGTGAGATGTCTCCGATTTTGATGCGGAGGTATCCGGTAGTTCCCATTCAGAAAGAAAATCTGCCAATGCTTGTGACTTGATTGCCGTTCTGGCAACAAACTTGCTATCAAACTGAGACAATTCTATGGCCCACTTGCCTATTCTTCCTGAGGCTTCTTTGTTGTTCAGAATCTCGGCTAGTAGCTGAGATGTCGGGATCAGAATGGTGTGGTGTTGGAAGTAATGTTTTAGCTTCCTTGATGCTGTAACTACGGCGTACGCTATTTTTTCAATCTCTGAGTAGTTTAACTTTGCACCTTGCAATGCCTCAGACACGTAGTACAATGGCTGCTGCAGCTGCTTGCCGTCTATCTATTTCTCTTGCACAAGTACTCCACTTACTGCCCCTGTTGATGCCGATATGTACAACATGAGTGGTTCATCTTTTTCCGGGGCTACCACCATTAGGTCCTCGGTCATGTATTTCTTTAGCCGTTTGAAGGCCTCCGATTGCTCTGGTCTCCATTCGAGCTTTTCATTGGCCTTGAGTGCCTTGAAGAAGGGGAGACTGCGTTCTGCTGATTTGGAGATGAACCTGTTCAGGGCTGCGATTCTTCCTGTGAGTCGCTGAACCTCTTTTTTGTTTGATGGCTCCGGCATGGCCAAGACGGCTTTGGTTTTATCCGGGTTAGCCCCGAGACCTTCAGTCCGACGATGTACCCCAACATTTTTCCTCGGCCGACTCCGAAGATGCATTTCTCCGGGTTTAACTTCAATCCAGCGCTCCTAAGGTTTGCAAAGGTTTCTTTGAGGTCTTCTAGGTGATTGTCCGGCTCTTTGCTCACTACAAAGACAATGTCGTCGACATAGGCTATGATGTTTCTCTGCAGCTGAGACCTTAGCACGGCCTGTATCATTCTTGCGAATGTTGACCCTGCATTCTTGAGCCCTTCTGGCATTCGTATGAAACAGTAGGTGCCCGTTGGGATAGTGAAACTTGTCTTTTCCTCATCTTCTTTCCTGAGCCAGATCTGATGATATCCTGAAAACAGTCTAAGAGGGAGAATCTCTTGCACCCGGCAGCTTTATCTACTGAGGCATCTATTCTGGGTAGTGGGAACGGGTCTTTTTTGCACGCTTTGTTCAGGTCGGTGAAGTCTATGCACATGCGCATTTTCCCATTTTTCTTTGGGACTAGGACCACATTTGCTAACCATTATGAGTATTTCACCTCTCTTATGACATTGGCATCCAATAGCCTCTGCACCTCCGCCTCGGCGGCCAAGATTCGTTCCTTTGACATTTTCCTCTGTTTTTGCTTCCTTGGTTTGACATTTTCGTTCAGGTCTAAGGTGTGCTCGATTATATCTCTCCCAATTCCTTTAAGATCTTCTGCTGACCATGCGAAGACATCTCTGTTCTTGGACAAAAGGTTCAGCAACTCTCTTCTCTCGTCGTCTGATAGGCTTGCTCCGATTGTAACCTTTCTGTTTGGCACTACCTCGTCAAGTGGTACTGTTATCGTATCCTCCTGACCTTGCATGTCCATTTTCCCCCCTGGCATGTCGGGTGGCTCATCTGTTGCTACTGTGTTTATGTTCCTGTGGGCCTTGTAGATTGCTCTCTTTATGTTTCTAGCCTCTTTCTGGCTTCCTCTGACTGTGATGATTCCATGCAGCGCTGGCATTTTCATGCAAAGGTAACCCATGTGAATGGCTACGTTGAATTTGTTGGCGAATCCTCTTCCTAGGATTGCATTGTACGGGTAGTATATGTCTACTACGTCAAAAGTGATATATTCTGTTCTTGCCTTATCGGCCTCTTGGAAGTATACTGGCAAGTAGATTTTCCTGAGTGCATGAATCTTCCTACCTCCAAATCCTATCAGAGGTGTGTCTAGGGGCTCTAGCTGAGATCTGCTGAGTTTCATTTGATCAAACACATTTGCGAAGATGATGTCTACCGAGCTCCCAGAGTCAACCAGTATTCGATTTATCTCCCATCCTGCTACGTTTGCCTTTATAACCATCGCATCGGTATGAGGGTAACTTTCCAGTTGGAGGTCCTCCTCTGAGAAACTGATTTCGGCCTTAGACCATTCTGTGGTTTGATGGGCTCCTTGTACGGCTACGTTGTTTACCAATCGGAGGTGGTCTTTTTTCTGCCGTTTCGTCTCAAACTCCATTGCTGAACCTCCGGCTATTGGCAGTATCATCCCTATCGTGGGTAAGGTAGAGTGTGGGTTCATCTGGTTCTTAATCGGAGGTTCGGCCTTCGCTGCAGTCTCAGGGGAAATGGCTTGCTGCGGAGGTCCTGGTAGGGCGTCGTACTGCCTTTGCTGTGGTGGCGGAGGTAACACCGCGTGTTGCTTTTGTTGCTGAGGTTGTGATGACTGAGGTGTCTCTATCATCGAGATTTGCGGAGGTCTCGTGTTGATGTATGTCACTGTATTGTCTGCTCTGACGGGCGCTTGGTTGCTATACTGTCCTGCATGATACTGTGTAGGTCGCCATGCTGGCAGAGATGGGGGATAGTATTGGAGCGCGATGTTATGTTGTGGGAATGTGCTGTTGGCATACCCTGGGAAGCTTGGGTTATACTGCTGATGATACTGGGCGGTGAATGTGTGGTTCACCTGTCTGGCTGGCTCTGAGGCAGGTTGTTGTGGCTGCTGTTTACTTTTGATCCTATCCATCGTCTCTTTGGTTTCTGGGCAATCCTTGGTGCTATGCCCCTTTTCTTCTCCATGAAAAATGCAATATTGCCTTCTTGGCTTCTCGTTCTTGTTCCAGGTCTTAGCCGTGTTCTTGTTGAAACTTTGGTTGTTCTGGGGCTTCGCGTTTTGGCCGTTCCCTAACTCCCTGTCGGTCTGCTGCTGAGGCTGGCCATTCTGCACATTCAAAACCTGCCTTTGCTGAGAGTTCTGTCGGTCGTAAGACCTGTTGTCTCTGCTGCCATTCCTGCCGGAAAATTTTTTGCTCCGGCCTTCACCTTCATCCAGCCTTTTCCGGAGGTCATTGTCTGATCTCCAGTATTTCTCAAATTCCTCATGCAACTTTTCCATGGTGGTTGGTTTTTCCCTTGCTAGGTGACTTGCGAAGGGTCCTATTCGGAGACCTTTGATTGTCTTTGCTTCAATCGCGACGCTGTCTGGCACATCTGGTGCCTTTGCCCCGAGGTGCGAGAAATCTCTGGAAGTAATCCTTCAGCGGTTCCCCCTTCTCATGCTTGTTGCTGAACAGATCTGCTGACGACAAGGATTCACTTGCGAATCCTTTGAAGTTGGCTACTATCTTGTCCCTCAGGTTTTCCCATGAGTAAATGGTACTGGGTTTCAGCATCAAATACAATCTCAGAGCGTTGTCCTCTGCGGCGATGACGAAAGATTTGGCTAAGACATTGTCATTTCCTCCCGCGGAGGCTACTGCTGCCTCGAAACTCATGAGGAATTGCCTTGGATCTGTCTTCCCATTATACTTGGGCAGTATCATGGGTTTGTACCCCGGAGTTCATGGTGCCCTCTGGAGTCCTTCTGATAATGGGGATTTCGGATCGAACGTTCCCCGGAAGACCGTGGTCGGAGATATTCCCGTTCTCTGAATTCCAGCGGGTGTCGCATCCATCTGTTGGCTGAACTGTGGTGTTCCCTGAGCTGCCATGGGCTGCATGCTCTGAATCTCTGCTTGCAATATCGCCATTTGCTGCCTTATCTCTTCGGCCTGCTGAGATGTCTGCATTGCTCTGAGCGTGGCCGCACGCTCTGCTCTCAGCCGGTCTCTTTCCTCTTCCATGCGCTGCCTTTCGGCCATCAGCCGAGTTACTTCATTACTTTGGTCTTGGTCATGAGACTGGTGCATTGACGGTATTTCATCTTTGCTGGGGTTATCGTTACGCTCTTCACCGTCGGGTGCCTGCTCGGAGGCATAGGTGCTTCGCGCAGACCTCCGCGGTCTGCCTCTCTGGGGTGGCGGAGGTGCCTCCGCCTCGGCAGCGGCACGTCTTCGCCGAGCGGCGGCGGCCGCTACTTGCTTTCTTGTTGGCATCTGTGAGTGTTATCCTCGGCCAGACACACAGGTGGGCGCCAACTGTTGGAACACGGTTCCAGCAAATTTAATATTTAATTGCAACACGTTACAAAGCTTAGGGGAGGGAAGACAGGAGCTCTTTTGTCCTAATGGAATCCCCCCGTCTACAGTAACAACGGGAGCTCCTTTTATAGCCATCTGGGCTCCCGTGTGTAAAAAGACATTACAACCCCCGAGGGGACTTAGGAAAACCCTAATCTTACAACCCTTCCAGGTGGGGTCGGCAGGGGCAAAGTTATCGAGCCGAGGCACAACTAGGCCGAAGTGCGTCTTGCGGCCCACGGGCTCTTTCAGGGCCTGGAAAGTGCGTAGCGTCCTCCTCATTCCTGGGCCGTTGGTGGGCCGTCTTCTCTGACCAGTGTCCTCTGGCCATGGGCCATACACCTCCGCATTGGCACGAGGTCTTTGTCGCCCAGCTGACGCCTTCGTTCGGAGACCGAAGACCTCCGCTTGGTCCCCCGCGGCCTCCGCTCTTCACCAGGTGTCTCCGCCTGGTATGCGGAGGTCCGCCCGCCTGAGATCTCCGCCCGGAGGACTGATGCCTCCGCTTGGGGGCTCGAGGTCTCCGCCTGGCCAGCGGAGGTTCGCCTGCTTGGAGCCCCCGATCGGGGGCCTGAAACCTCCGCTTGGCGGCCGGAGGCCTCCGGGTGCACAAGACGCGGCGATCTCCGGCATCCTCTTCCGGGCGTCGAACTTAGCCTGCACGACAGGTCAAAGCATGGTCAAAATATGAGGGTAAATGAGAGGTTAGTTGGTCGCAGACATTGTGCCATGTCTCCGCTGCTGAGAAGCCTTTCCCAACATAATTATTAATAATACTAGAAACTTGAAATTCCCTTATGGTGCACTACCGTCAGAAAAAATAGAAATATCGTCATGAAAATGTACATATCGTCATAAAGAATAAAAATATCTCCATGAAATTTCTTATGGTACACTTACCGTCAGGGAAAATAAAAATACCGTCAGGGCTAGCTTGATAGGGTAATTCCTGTTTTCCCTTACGTTGGTCAGGGAATTTCATGTTTCCAGTAGTGTAATTGCTACAGGCTAGTTATGGGCGAATCCCAATTAATCACAGTTCACAAGTTGTTCAATTTGAGTAAATCTGAAATTTATTTTTATTTCCATAAACATTACATGAAGTAAGCAACCATCTACAATGACTTTGTTTTCACGTACACTTGATTAATCCTGTACTGGCTTCCCTGCTCCATACACACATGTATTTCAACATATTTCAACCTACTTTTCGTGATGAGGTGTCAAAATATCACCAAGCACGCAGTATTATTACATATCGTTAGACGTTAGTTGGAAGCGATTCCCTCTTCCGTTGCCACTTGTGTAAGCTGTACAACCACAACACCCTGAACTGCACAGGGATCTGCAAAAGAGATAACAGGATATCTGCCAAGAACTACTCGCATGCATGATTCGTTTCTCCCACCAACTACAATTGGAACCACTGGCATCTAGCAATCAAATCAGCCGATCCACTGCACGTGGCAATGCAGTTGTTGAAGAAAGAATTGGTCCATTCCACCAATGGCAAGCAGTTTCTCCATATTTTGGGAAAAAGCCTTATCCCGTCAGATCTCAAATTAGGCACTAGGCCTTCCTGACTCTGGCTTTTGGTTCATTTTTTTCTGATGCCACCCAGTCCTGATCTATATTTCACTCAATCCAGGGGCTGACACAGCAGTGGCACATAATGGTAATATAAATACTCCTATGCTCTTACTCAGGGTAGTGGTGAATTAGGAACTGCAGGATGCTGATGGAGGGCTATATGTAGGGGAGAGGCCTCTGACAAGTTCCTAGTAGAAATATGCAATATGGCAAATATGGTACATTATTCAAAATTTCTGGGTGCAGCAGTAGTCAATTTGATTTGGTTGGAGCAAGCTTACTAGTTATATATAACATGACTAAAGGGATGTAGGCACTGAGGTAGAAGTAGTGCTGCACAAACTTTAATGTATTACTATATTATTACAAAGATAGTCCAGAGATACGCAATAACCATTGCGTCTTATAATTTGGAATGGAGCGAGTATTTGCTTGGTGTGGAAAACACAATACTTCTGAAACATGAGGCACTACACTCATGAAGTGTAGTGTCGTATGCAGATATTCCATCCAGAAACTATATGTAAATAACATAGAAGAAGAAACTATATGTCTGCATTTGCCAAAAAATAATATAATGTCATGTGGACTTTGGTGAAAAGTCTGTTGGTGTTAGTATTTATGTAATGAAATTCCATATAAACCGACTAATTGATGGTCAAGAGCTTCTCTATAGCTTTTGTAGCTCGTGTAATCATTGCTATTGGTCTATGGTTCATCATAGTTTCACTAGATTTTACATGTTAGATTAGCACACTGCCATTGCATTTGCTTCCCCTGAACGCCTTGCATGAGTCATCCTCAGTTTCTTACATGTCCTCACGAGTCGCCTGAGCAGCATTAATTCAGCATTGGGCAATGGCCTGTGCTCATCTATCTCATGGTTTTCACCGCTACATTCACCTGTGCTGGCTAGAGTAAGCCAATTCCACGAATTCAAGATTTCATCGTGTCATATCTCAAAAGAAGTACAAAACCCCTAAATCGGATTCTAGCTCTGAGTTCTTTTTTCCTGTCTTTACACAGTCCTAATTTTTGTATTTATCATTGTGGGAACCATAAGTAAACAAACAAGGTCAGCTTGCAACAGAGATGGATGCAGCCAGATAGTGTCTAGAACTCTAAAAGCATCTCCTCATCTATGTTGTGAGACTGGCAAATATTATCTGCAATGGCAAATGATGATTCAGGAAGCTGTCATATGCTGGAGTGCATATATAGGCTGGGTAGGGGGGCTTTTTGTAACCTGGTACTGGGCATGTTTTTAAAAATGTTGAAAACAGAGGAAGCAAGAAAAAAGCAGTGGCGTTTGCTTGGAAAAAAAACATTGCTACATATAGTTTCAGAAAAAAAAAACAGTGCTATACATAGTTTCAGCAAAAAACAGTGCTATACATAGGTAAGCATTAGTCAGTATTATAAATGGAACTTTTGGACGTGGCCTTTCTGACTAACACAGGCAGACACATATGCTAAGAAAAACAGAGGTAGACACATCTGGACCATCTGTCAAAATTTTCTAGAGCTTATTGCTTATTGGCCCAGAAAAAAGTTCAGTCACTTATCTAGCCCAATTTTTTTTAAAGTTGCTTATTTGGCCTTAAAGTAAATTTTTATTAACGATGTGAAGTGACATGTAAAAAGACCATTTGACCCCTGGGGTAAAAAAATAGAGTTTTGCTTGTTTGATGTATATGTTGAGTGTTATATAGGGTGCATTTTCTAAACTCGCCGGAGTATACTCCGTATCTATTTTGTACAACAGTTGTGCCAACACCAGTAACTAAGCTTGAAAACGGAAATAAAAATTCCCGACCGAATCGCATCATTTTCTACATTTGATCCGACCATTTTCACTTTTTTTCGAAAAAATACGAAAACGATACGAAATTCGGACAGACAATTCGAAAACGGAGCGGAATTCGAAATGGTCTTATTTCGACCGATTTCTACTTTTCTATTTCATATTTGGTATGTAACCATATTCAAAATTCGGTAGAAATTCGGTAGAGTCACAAAAGTATATTTTCTATTCCCATATCTTTTATTTATAGCTCTAAATATAGCAAATAATATATGTATTTTGATCAGCCCGATGAGAGCTTCACAATGGTGCAGTATATTTCATGGTTTGAGATACTTTTATTTCATAAAATATTATGTTTCCTACAAAACAAGTTTGAAAACCAAAACTCGTGGAACTCGTTTTCGTTTCAGACTATACCGTTTTCGTTTTCGCGTTCGTATTTAAATATAAATGTAGAAAACAATAGAGGAGTTTTTCGACCGTTTCCGACCGTTTTCATCCTTACCAGTAACCATGCTTAGTCAGATCCAATTAAGGGTCTTCCTAACCGGTTAAGGTATTTAAGGAATCAAATATTTCACTTTTCCTAAACCCTAGTCGCTTGGGTTTTTGGAAAAAAAACCAGGCGATGTTCTGGTTTGGTCATGATGATGTTCTGTTGTGTGTTCGATGATGTTCCGCTGATGCTCTGCTTTTTTTCTCTCCACGACACTCACTCGATATTCTGGATGTTCTGGTCTACTTTCAGCGATGTTCTGACCTGTGTACGGCGATGTTCTAGTATGTATACGGTGATGTTCCGCCGACGTCGCCTGGATTTTTTGGAAAACCGAGGCGACTAGGATTTAGCAAATCCTATATTTATTACTACTTTTTTGTCGTGATTCTCTGTTTAGAGTAGTTGCATGCTGAGAAGAGTATATACACATATCTTTTTCATACTCTAGTACATAGTCATATTTTTTGAAGAGTAGTATATACGCATACGGTTCTCTGAGCGACAGGATGAACTGCATTCTGCGTATCTTGACGCCGCCGAGCAGCCGAGGGGTGGAGGGCAGGGGCGCCACAGCCCGTGCATGACGCTCGCCAGTTGTGAAGAGGATTGGGCCGGTGGAGGAGGCATCCCCGGCGGCTGAAACCCCGGCTGGAGTGGCGGCGCGTACGTCTGGCGCGTCCGTCGTGGGCGGCCCTCCGACTCCGATGCGTGCAAACACCGAAGAGAGATCGGGGCCGGTTCTCTGCTGCGTCACTGAGTGAAAGAGAGAAAGGGCAGTTTTATCTTTTCGTGTGTGAGGAAGTGGGCAATCAGACGAAAAGAGCAAACGGAACTAACAAGGCCGTAAAAGTAATAAAAATTTACTTTAGGTCAAATAAACAACTTCGAAAAATTTTAGGCCACATAAGTACCTGAACTTTTTTCGAGGGCTAAATAAGCAATAGCTCAATTTTCTAACGACCTCCCTACAAAAGCATTTCTCTATTAATCATTTTTGGCATTCCAAGAGATAGGCTCCACAAATGGACTAAGCGAGGCGAAAATCACAGACATAGAAGGGCCGCCAAGTGAAATAGCTGTATAGGCTTGGATGTATAAAATTTGAACCTGTTTAATGTCCTAAATCATTTTGTCAAGTTCTCTTATGTTGAAATTTAATGTATAAAATTTTGAGAGAACCTTGGATGTTGCCATGGTAAAGAATCGATCCATGCACCTGTATAGGCTTTGCATTATTTAAGTCAAATCAAAATCTTCATGGCTTGAGGCTACATGTTGTGAGAACATCACCCACCCTGCTGCCACACCAGACATAATGGTGTTCCTCATTCCTCTCCCTGGTAGGGATGCACTCCTTGGAGAAGGGAAGGTTTTGATATGTTTGAAAATGCTTTTCCGTAACATCTCACTTCCGATCTGAATAACAAAAAGTCCAACACAACATATCTCATGTGATGGGTGGAACACGATCTCTGTTAATTGCTATCCTGTGCATGCTGAAATCACCTGGCTAGCAGATGATCATTGACGACGAGAGAACAAAGACTACGAGTATTCTGTCACAATGCTTTTCAGCTTTACAGCAACGGCGCACAAGAAAAATTAAAATCATCAAAATTGTAGCAGAGTAAGAAAAACATTCTTTCACATGTCCTTATCCCCAAGACCCAGAAAATACACGGACAAGGGGAAATAATAAGCATACAACAGGTTTACCTACTATCAGCACTTTAGCTGTGGCCATTAGTTTTAGTTGCATGGATTCAGGCACCAGTGTACCATGAGCATCATCGTGTTGCTAGGCTGCCTCCTAATTGGTTGCATATCTAAATGACATCCAGCAAGAGTGCAAGACATTGCAGGCCAGAATGCTCTGTCCAGTAATTGGACATTGCTGGATACCACCTAATCCCAACACTGTGCATATCTTCACTTCCGGCCCTAACAGCATTGGATCCAGAATCATATAACATGACTTTAATCCACTGATTTTCAAACAGTCATCTGCGAAGAAATTGTGTATATATAAACGGAGGTCGCTAGCATGGACAACTACCTATCAGTAAATGTGAGTAATGATATGCAGTGGATAGCACATCCCAGCTACTGACGCTTCAGAGTTAATTCAAATAATATTAGTGGACAGCACATAATTTTCACTAAGTCTAACTAACATTAGCATGGTTTAATTGCGAGATAATAATAAGAAGTGACCACAACTGTGTCAGTGTTAATGTTAAGCAAGGTATACATCGGTAACAATTCTTGAAACTTGAACATATCCCAAGCAGGTTTCCATATATCTGTTGAGTCATAATACAAATAGTTAACACACTGTGAAACTTCACTGTTATTTACAGCCTAATTGACATCCGTTATTTTCTAATAAATAGAAATGATTTGATTAAATTAATAACATTATATCAAAAGTGAATTGTACGATTGGATTCCTCTGAGTTTTCACTATATTTTACATCTGAAGTTGCAAAAATCCTAGACTCAAAGTTGTGGAACTACATGCGAAAAAGACATGCTAGTGAACTCAATAAAGTTTGAATGAACACAATCAGATATTCAAATTTTGAATCAGTACATGGCGAACCTGACAAGCTTCAAGTCCTAAGTTTTAGTATTGAATTGTAATTTTTCTCAACATTGAGTCTCCAGATCCAGCAAACTATAGCCTTAACCAACACTACACTTGTCCTATAATTATAACCCTATCGCTTTCTCCTTGCCGTGGTAGTCATATGTTGCTTCATCATCAAGACCAAACCATATGTGAACACTTGCCCAAAATCTGGATTGGCCCTTGGTTAGGGTATACATCGAGTGCTTCCCATTGTGCTTGTGTTTGTTCGCCCCATGTCAATAGTAGATCGATATCCTGTTATCTGATAACTATGTGCCCTGGAGGCGAGTAGTAAGCTGCATTTCAAGGTAGGACTTGAGCCTTCTCCTGGTGCCTCTCCTTCTCGTTATCATATAATCCTCTGAAGAATAAGCCAACAAAGGCGGATACAAATGAATAAGGATGAAAACGGAAATGAAAATTCCCGACCGAATCGTATCGTTTTCTATATTTGATCCGACCATTTTCACTTTTTTTCGGAAAAATGCGAAATCGGTACGAAATTCGGACAGACAATTCGAAAACGGAGCGGAATTCGAAATGGGCTTATTTCGACCGATTTCTACTTTTCTACATTATATTCGGTATGTAACCGTATTCGAAATTCGTACAAATTCGGTAGAGCCACAAAAATATATTTTCTATTCCCATAAATTTTTATTTATAGCTCCAAATATAGTAAATAATATATGCATTTTGATCAGCGGACGAGAGCTTCGCAATGGTGCAGTCTATTTCATTGTTTGAGATATTTTTATTTCATGAAATATTATATTTTCTACAAAACAAGTTTAAAAACCAAAACTCGTGGAATTTGTTAGATAAATAATATATTTGCTATGATGCACCATGGATTTGGTCATTTTGGATTACTTTGGCGGTCAAATTATATGCAATAAGGAGCGCCAACAACAACCCTAGACACCACGGATGATGCCGATGAACTGTAGATATTCATGTCCTATTAATTCCTTGTTCTAGACTTGTATTTGTGTGTCGGCGACTATGTCATGCACCCCTTATTCTATTATGTGCACTTGAACTAAATCATACACTTATTAGTTTGGTCATGCACATCTTTAAAGTGGGTTGGTATTTCGTACTGAACTTTCGTACGCCGATCGTTTTCGACATAATTCCGCTCGAATTGGTTTGTTTTTGAAATATCGTAAGTTCGTTTTCGTTTTCGTTTCCGACTATACCGTTTTCGTTTTCGTGTTCGTATATAAATATAAATGTAGAAAACAATAGAGTAGTTTTTCGACCGTTTTCGACCGTTTTCATCCTTACAAATGAACCTATGAGCTAAACAAAATGAAATCTCCTGTCCAGCGAATCAATGCATGTGCGGGTAACTTATAGGTCAGGAATCCATGTGTTTGGCTCATCCTGCAAAAGCTCAATCATTACTCGAAAGGGGACCATTGTTTTAAGGAAAATAGCAGAAAGCTGATCAGGCTTTATTCAACTTCTTTACAAATTCACCATTACACATGACTCAATTATGTTTTCAGTCACTACCACTTATGCGAATGTGACTTGTACAAAAAAGAACTATGTACTGTCCCTCCCTTTATTATTCTCTCTGATCATCCATTGTTTGCAATTAAACACTCGTCTCTAGAATAGACCGGTTGTTTTACTATTTCCTTCTATGCATTTAGTTATCTATTCTTAAGATGATACATAAGTACTGAATATTGAGTACTGATGACTTGATTGACTTACACATGCAAGTCTTGGTTTTATAATACTGTCCATGAAACACTATATATAAGGGATCCAATAATGAAATTGCAAGAAATGCTATTGATTAATTCCATTCTCAATGCCGCCCCACACGCACTGCACGTCACCACTACTATGTACACTGCCCTGCCGCAGTTGCCCCATGCGTCCCTCACATGTGCTGCTCCAAGTGTCTCCTCTGGACCGATTACTCCAACCCAAACTACTGTTTTACGTTTCTTACCTTCAATAAATACATATAATCGTATTCTATGTTTATTTTTTTTAGATAATGAAACAAAGTTCCAGCCTCTACCATCCGTGGATGGTACATAGCTGAGAGTTATACAAAAATGACAATGCCATAAGGCTTACATGTCCAAGGAAAAAAAGAAACAAGAAACACAAAGTTCATCTCAACTAGTATGTGCAACGAATAAATATTATGCTTCAATATGATTCATAAAGTTCCAACCAAACTTCGCAAAGATGGCCATGATCAATGTCTCCCGTCTTCTACATCCCTCAAAGAACATTGGTCTGTCTTCCTCCTTGTACAACATGGACCAATGACGTATCCAATATGTTATCCTAAAAATTACCTGAATCGGTGTATTAGATTTAGCTTTGTTAAATACCATATCATTTCCGTTGAACCAAATCGACCAACATAGTGCAGCAGCTCCCAGCAAAAATTGGTTTGCAAGTCTTAGACTTAAACCATGTAGTCGAGAACCTAACATATTGGCGAAGCTAGTATAGGAGGTTGAATTCCATAAGTGATATACACAGTATTCCATACAAAGTGTGCAAAATAGCAGTCAAAGAATAAATGTTGAATAGACTTAACCGAACTGCAAAGACAACATTTGACACTTCCATGCCAATTCCTCTTGACTAAATTATCTTTTGTAAGGGTTACCCCTTTTCTTAAATACCATAGAAAAATCCTAATTTTAGTGGTATCTTCAATTTCCAGATAGGACTTTTCTCTGAAGGAATGCACTTTTGGATATAAGGTGAGTACATGGATTGGACTGTGAACAGGCCATTCTTAGTGAGATTCCAATGGAGAACATCCTTATCATCTGTGAGATGGACTTGCACCACTTTTGACACTAGTTTGAGCCAAGCCATCCTGTTTGTATTAACCAAACCATGTCTAAACGACACATTAAGTGGTACAGACCTAAGAACATTTGCCATATATCATCTTTGCGCCTTACAATTCGAAAAAGTTTAGGAGAAACCTCACTAAAAGGTTTATCTCCTAACCACACATCTTTCCAGAATCTTATTTGTTTCCCGTTTTGCACTCTAAAGGTGCCACAGGATAAGAAATCATCTTTAGTCTTCATGAGTCCACTCCAGAAATGCGAATCCCTGGGCCTATGTGTGTACTTGGGTTATAGGTTTGTTAGACGGGTATTTCCATCTTAGAAGGTCTTGCCAAACCTCATCCTTATTTATGAGCCTAAACAACCACTTGCTCAATAGGCATCCAAATAAATGAGCATGTTCCTGTTCACAGTTTTTTGCTTCGCCATAGCAGAAGATTCCACTTTTGTGAAAAATAATTTTAAGTCCTGATAATTGTTCAAAGGCACTAAGTAGTAGCTTTAGCCCTGCTTGCAGTTAAGTCATGTCCTAGGAACAAAATGGTGTCATCAGCATACTGTAGGATTCACAGGCCATCAACTACAAAATGTGGAACAACTCCTTTGAATTTTCCATTGGACTTAGCCCGGAGAATCAGGGTTGCTAACATATCTACCACCAGGTTAAATAAGATTGGGGATAAAGGATCTCCGTGTATTACTCCTTTCTTCGTCTGGAAGAAATGACCACCATCATCATTTACTTTAACATTTAGACTACGACCCTTCATAATTTGGTCAATCCAGTTGCACCATATAGGTGAAAAACTTTTGATTCTTAATGTTTGTGGAAGAAAAGACCATTTAACTTTGTCATAGGCTTCCTCAGAGTCTAGCTTCAAGGTCACCCCATTTAGTCTTTTCTTGTGCATCTCATGAATTGTCTCATGTAGGACAACCACCCCATCCAAAATGTTTCTGCCTTTCATGCAGGCCGACTAAGATGGTTGGATCACCTTTTTTGCCACTAGGACTATTCGGTTAGCAGCGTGCTGATCGGATCTCCTACCCACAACCACCACTAGTAGAACATGCCCGCTCGTGCACCGGGTTCCCCGCATACACGTGATTGGCGTCCATCTTCATCAAGCAATCGGGCCACTACTCTGACTTCATCGACATCCACAAAACTTCGCACTACGTGTGACTCCTCCGATCAGGGGCGTGTCTCATCCTTACAGGGCGATCACGCCGGTGGTGATCCATCAGCGGCCAGGTCTCAACCAGCGCATGATATATATCAACATGCAAGGAGGTGGAGCCGGGGGAGGAAGCCACAACCATGTGCACGGTGCTGCTCCACATCGTGGTGTGGTGCCCGGCGCCACAGGCTGTGGCCGCGGTATGGAGCTGCCGGGTCATCAAGCTGCAGGTCATCGTCACCCGGGAGGCTATCAATGCTCTGATCCAAGGTATAACGGGTTTGGACCTGCTGCTACTCGAGGACGAGTATTGCCTTGCCGGAGCTTCCGTGCACGTGGTAGCCGTGGATTCACTTCGCAACTTGGATGGACAGCTGGTCAGCAACGTGATGTGGAGCAGGTTCAACATCGCACAACGATAGCAGGGCGCAGACAGCCAACCCGGACAATGCGCCACATCATGTTCAAGATGGATCCAGTCATAGCAAATATTGACACCGAAAGAAAATTCATAGTAGAACATCGCAAAGATACTACATGAATATTACTAAATATTAAACAAAACATCACATTTATACCCATAGACATAAGAAAACACATAAAAATAGTATAACATAAAATTAAAAAAAAGAATGAAGAAATAAAAAAATATGATATGAAAATAGAAAATAACAATCAAAGGAACAATACAAGAACAAAGAAAAAATTGAAAAATACAGAAAAAAGAATTGAAGAAAAGGAAAATAAAAAATAATAAAAGGTAGAAGAAGAATAAAACAGAACAAAAATGTAAAAGTACAAGAACAATAAAAAATAAATATTAAAAAGAAAGAAAAGGAGAATGGAAAGGAAATAGAACAAAGAAAAAAATAAACTCACGGACTGAGTGAGAACGCCAAAAAAAAAAACAGCAACATGAGGTGCGTGGACTAATTGGGCCGATTTCGATTAAAGATAGACTTGCAGGTCAAAGATGGTCGAAATGCGGCTGCTTTCCACCCTAATCAGCTGCTTTCGACTTATTGGGCTAGGTTCACTCCAGGAGTCGCAAATTAGAATTTGTATCTCTCTATTTCACGATACAAGCCCACTATGTGCCTTGCTCACTTACTCCAAGAACTCTGTGCCTTGCTCACTTACTCCAAGACTGGATATCTCCTTGATATTTAGAATAGGGGTCCACGACAAACGAAACCGGCTAAATCAATATTTCCCCTGGAAAGATACGGATCATTGCATACTGAAAAAATGCGACAGACAGCTTGCGGACACTAGCTGATTTATTTATATATTTATTTTGCGACACCCTAGCTGGATTTATTCGCTCATACAAGGCTACGGGAACATAACGACACTACCCGTCTCCTTATTCCAAGCCATACATAGAACGACTCATGGCCGTGACGTTCGTACGAAGCCATATATATGCGGCTCCTGGTTTATTCGCTCACTCATACATGAAGGCAAGCGATTTATTCGCTCACACACCAAATTATTCAGCCAGCTAGGCGCGGCGAGCAGGCAGGCACTCAATCAGATTCAGAGCATTCGACGTCAAGGCAGACCCACTGGCCGACGAAGAGATGGTCGCAGCAGATGTTGGGGTTGAACTTGAGGAAGTCGTCCTGCCCCAGCTCCTCGCACTTCGCCATGGAATCGCATGTCTCCCCGTCCCGCACCGCGTGCACCTTCTTGCAGACCAGCCCCGGCTCGTCCTTGTCGTCACAGTCGCAGGGCGGCGGCTCCTTCGGCTGCTCACAGGTGGCGCACAGCTCTTGCTCCACCCCCGTCGTACCCTCCGAGTTCGGACCGGCCGCCTCCGTAGTAGTACTCTGATGACTCTCGTCGGGATGGTGATGCTTATGCTCGTTCTTGTCCTCGTCGTGACACTCCGGCTGCGCGTCCACCGTCGCCGCAGAGTCTGCCAGCACCTGATCCAACCCCATCGCCACCGAGTTCGGCACCGCTGCCGCCGCCGTACTAGCACTATTCTGATGATCCTGATGACTCAGTTGCTCGTTCTCGTTGTGATGCTTTTTATGCTTATGGTCGTTGTCGTTACACTCCGGCTGCGCGTCCGCCGTGGCCGCAGGGTCTGCCAGACCTGTGGGCAGGATTTCATTCATTCGCCACGCACGTTCATCATACAGTCAGACAACGACGACGTATGGGTCAGAGTTTGTAGCTGCATACCTTGTGGGTGCGCGTCTTCGTGGCTCACTTTGAGGCTCATGGTATCGGCATCAGCGAGGGCTGGAGCCGTCTTGTCGGGAACCGCCGTGGGCCTCGCGTCGGCCCCTGAGAGGGTGACCGCCACGAGGAGGGACGACGCGATCAGGAGGAAGGCGGCAGCGCCGCCACGGTGGTTCACCATTGCCGGTGCTGCCGCTTCAACCGTACAAGGAGATAGAAGATGATGAATTCTGCTCGAGCTATGCCTTTGCTGCTTGGATGGCTTGGTGACCCAAAGGGTATGCTTCACGCCTTTTTGTAGATCGGCGAATACGGAAGCTGATAAGTTGTGTTAGGAAACCGATGGACGAAAACACAAGTGCAGATGGGCGAATCAATCGGTGATGCCAGCTGCTATGGACATGTCAGCACATTTTTTTAGCCGGCGTCTCCAGTGCAACTTGGTTGGCCCGGGACCAAGTGAATGTGAATCCCAAGGGGGTGTTTAGGCTTCCAATGGAGCTTATTTGGAATATGGTTATGGCTGAGCAACCACCTTAGTTAGTTACCTTCGTATTTGCCTTATGTACCTGTGGATGCATTAACTGGAGCCAGCGAGAATTGTCAGCACGTATTCGTCATTCCTGTGACAACAAGGTGGAGTTTTGTGGATTCTTGTGTGGGTCCATGAAGTAAAAATGATATCATCTAGATCATCGATCTGTTCAGTGCACCAACGATCTAAACATGGCACGTGTGTGTCATAAGCCGAGCTGGACCTAGATAGTAACATTTCTTAGGCATGGACCAAAGGTCATTTCACTACTCATGGCAATCTACTCTTTATGGTCTTTTATCGTTTTGTTTAATTAAACCCATGTTTGTTTACATCTTCATTTAGAACACTGGGTTATAAGCCCAAGGATAAAAGGGTTGCCAAACAATCCATAAAGGAGCTGTACCCAGCTTATGAAAAAATCGATAAACTACTTTCGCGGAGCTCAAGCTGCACCTACAGCTGCTGCACATTTTCACGGCTCCTCCAAAACGGCGCGCAGTAAGGCTGCATGAAGAAAAAGTACTGACCAGACGAGGTCGAATATTGTCTTTTCCTAAAAAACTGCACCTCCAAATAATTTGAAATAAGTTATTAGGTTGCTTTATACAGGCCCTTTACTTAGCAAATATTTTTGTCAAATTTTTATATGTATGATTATCTCCAGGAGTTCATTTATTAGCGTTATGTCGTTCATATTATTTTATTTTTGAGCATTACATCGTTCATCAAATACTTATCAAGCAATGATCTCAACTACATGTTTGGGCTACGGCCCATTTTCCATGGCCTATTGGGCTGGGCTGCATTTAGCACTTTATTTCAAATTGGTGACGGCACACCGGATTGGAGACAAATTATATTTTCATTGAAATACCTTACTTTTGTTGTATTCTAATTCTAACTACTAACAATGAAAGAAACGACATATTCAATGATAAAGTAGTATATCCATGTTCATAACATTTTTTGATAAAAAAGTATTCACACCTAGACCCATTAATTACAATACTCACTGATATTCTACCACAACTAGATCGCTATCCACCTAATAAACTGGCTGAAATTCCTTGTTAAAAAAAAAAAAAAAAAAAACTGGCTGAAATTCGTGTAGATATCTACACCTTGACCTTCAAATGAGTCTACTCCAACTTAAATTGAGGGACTTATGTTAATGAGAGCTTCAAGTCCCTCTAATTAGGATCTCAGCTTTGTGTGTAGCTCTAAGCTCTAACATCAGAGTAAATGCAGCCACACCAAATGACATTGCGAAGTGGAGAGCTTCTCACCATATGCGTGTGGAGTGGGAGGAGTTTCACTTATTTGGAGGCAGCGCACCAAAATATGACTTCGCTCAAAGGGCTTTGGCTCTAGCACTACAGAAAACCGGAGTTTAAACGGGATAAACAGCCGTTTAGGCGAGCAATGAGCACACAACAGCGAACCCATACAAAACACGCTCTTGACTCCCTTGGTCTCGAATAATAATCCAATTTTAAAATGGTAAAATCAATTTATATAAAATTTGCTCAAAAATGCGCAATCTATAAAATTAAATCATATAATTTGTACTCGAGTGTCTCGAGGTTATAATTTATTTGTTAATAAATAATAATATAGTAACAAGAAAAGTTAAGAAACGAAATATTTTATTTGAGTTTCTATGATCAAAATGTGATTACCATTTGGGAATAGGGATGGAAGGAGTAAAGTTTAGAAGCTGGGTTGCCGGCTGCTTGGGTGCTCGACTGTTCATTCCGGACCCCACACAACTTTTGACCCTAAGTGCTTCTCAACAAGGTGCTTTGATCTAGTTCTTTATGCTTAGAATCTAACATGGAGAGGACAATGTTCTGAAAATCCCTAGCTCTCGGGTCGTCATTAGTGTCGCATGATTTTTCAAAATTCTATAGTCCATGGTGTTACTTCAACAACATTGAGTTTTCATTTTTTGGTTTTTCTATCTATCCTTTTCTCTTGCAGGGTCGCCAAAGGCATGCAGCCCGGAGCCCAGCCCATGGAGTGAACCAACCATTACTCGTCTGATCCAGAGATGGCCAATCTCTCCATGGGGTTCACCGAGGAGATACAATGTTACACACACCACATGCCCGCCCCGCAACGAGTACACCCACGCTAGGCGATGGGGATCGTTGGCAGGCAGTTTAGGAGCCGTAGCGGTGGCCGTGGCATTCAGGCTAGGTTGGGGCGGGGAGGCTCACAGGAGTTGGACAAGCCCGTGGGTGCGGAGAGGAGAAGTGGGAGGCCACCGCGGACACTACGGTTCGCCCGAGCAACACTACGGTTCCGATTCTTTTGCCAAACACCAAACAGGTGAATGTTTCTAGTGAATATTGTTCCAAGTGATTCTCTCTTTTCTGCCTACTAAGGTGAAATGTTGAAAATGTCTTTTCTTGGTAATTCTGATTCTGATAATGCAGCCAAACAGGTGGATTATCCATGGTGCTGTAACCTCCACCGCTATGAAGGGAGTCTGGAGCTCGTGGTCAACATTTGGAAGGGGTGGAGAGTTCGTGGTCTAACACGTGGATGGGGAACACTCGTCGGGCCCCCACCGTCAATGTCAAACTTATTAATATTTTTTTTGTGACTAACCTTATTAATAAATTGCACGATGGGCCCAACAAAACTCAATTATTGGCTCGACCTTGGAGCTGATATGCAAGAGCAGCAAGGCCACAATGGGCCGCAAATTGTATTAGGCATAGGTGTACAACTAGTTCACCAACCCGTGCGCCCGTGCTCTCGCACGGGTTAGAATCTTATGAGACACTAAGTAATAAGAATTACTTATATTAAATATGTTTTTTTGTTAAATAAAAAGTTGTAAAATATTAGCTATAATTAAGTTCCATAAAAAATAACAGCTATAATACATCAGTACCTATAGTCTATATTCATTTGTGGTAATCTATCAAATATTGATTTATATATTCTTCATCAGTATCCTTAGGTTTGTTTCTTCACATAGCACCTCTATGTATCTCCAATATAGATTTAACTAAAACATTTGCTTAAACTATAATAGTTTGAATTATGTTCTATATTTTGACGATATGAACCTAAATTTCGATTCTCTTCCTATAAATTTAAGCTTATTTGTTCCTTACATACAATGGTGAGTATACTCTTTGTGACAAATTTTTTAGATTTTTGTAAGAATTTAGAATCTACCTTTTTTCTACCAGTTTTGTTAGTAATAATTTCAACAACTAATCATTTTTGGAACCATATGTATAAACACTTATTTCACCCCTTTATGTGATGTCATTAAAATCAATAGTTTGACATGTGCTTTTGATCTATATATTGTAATATTATTACATTTATTAATTTGAAAATATAAATCTTATTATATCGTTTATTCAAAATTTTCATGTTTTATATGTTAAAATTAATATTGTAGGTCCTAGGCTGCTATCATAATTTTGACAATATCATAAATAGTTGATTGAGCATGGCACTCAAAATTTTGAATTTATTGTATGGCATTTGTCTTGTTCTATTAAAGAAATAATTCTTCAAGTTAATTTACTAATATTCATATTATATAATGTTTCAATCAAAATGTTCGAACTTTTTTCAAGACAACGACTTAATTTTTTTTTCGAGTGTTAATATAACTTCAAGTGAGATATAAGTCACATTAATTATTCTGTGGTTTGCTAAGGATATATTTCCTCCCTTGAAAAGCTTACATTTATGAATATTTATACTAATATCTGAGAGATTTTTGAATTTATGTAAGTTTTATTAACTTATGGGTGTTGAATTATTGTTCATAATTGCTAATGTTAGTATTTACATTTAGACTTGAGAGATTTTTATTTTTTTTTTTATAACAGTTGAGAGGTCGATAATCTAGTTACATATATAGTTATATATTACTTTATCTTTCAGAATGCCGTGTATAAGTAATTTGAATGCACCCTTAGGTGCCAAAGCATTATATTTCATAATGATAGGATGAATAGTTTATAAAAAAGATTGTTCATGGTAGATTAATTATCTTTTCTAATTATGTTGGTTTGATTTTTCCGTATAGGTTGTAATGATAAATCCATGGATAATGGCCCCCTTAATTGTTTACCAACATTAACATGTGACTTGATATTCAATTTACATTATTAATAGTTAGTGACAAATTACGTATGGTCAATACAAATTATACGAACATTTATTTGTGTGAAGTAATCCAACCACATTTAAACTAAAATGAAAATGTATCTAGTGCGAAATAAGGATGCATGATACCTAATACATCAGAGGAGTGAAACAAAACTGTAATTATGAAATCTAGCAAGATGTTGATACCTTTTGTCTATAGGTGCAAGTGCCTTTGTATCAACATTGATGTATATGCAGTGGACGACGGCCAAATGTTATGACACCGATGGTCTGATGTTCATGCCTTTACTTTCTCATCACGATGGTGGCACACACCCATCCTTTCATCTCCTCCATGCCTCTAGATCAAACATCAGTGGTCGATACATAGCCGGACATTGGGTGCTTGTTGCACGCCTGGACGTCGTCTTTCCTCCATGTGTACGCTCAAGTGCGGGATGGCATCACCTCATTTGGTAGATGATAAATTTTCTCGGGGCTTAGATTTTAGGCTACTTTTGTTAGTTGCAAGGGCACATATGCCATCCAACTCGTTGGCATCGAGTGGTATGTGCTTATCAAAATAGGTGAAGTTGTCTTTGCGTAGCTAGAACATCAGCCCCGCCCACCCACGTAATCGTGTAGTGTTGAAGTAGATGGAGCATCACCTGTAGATAGTCGATGTAGCTTTGCCTTCCTCATGAGTGCTCGGATGTAGATATATAGTTGATGTAGCATCGCCTTCCTCCTCGGTGTTTGCTGGTAGGCAGTGGGTGTAGCCTCGTTTTCTTAGTGTGACGACATTCGTTGGGGCTAGGAGTCATCGTGGATGGCGTCCATAATCGCCTCGACGTCGCTGTCTTTTGATGTAGATCTCAACCTCTTCTAGATGGTGTCCTCACCGACTCCATGCATACATCGAGATGCTAATGGGTCAAACTGACAACGGGGCATCATCTCCATACGCTTGTCGTCCATCGTCACCATATCGTGGCTGAAGCCACACAATTCCAGCCAGCTGAATGGAGCTGCACAAAAGTAGTGGAAAAAATACATTAGTTTCTGACCCATGAAGGATGATGTGCACGCCATCACCCTCCTGGAACACACCATCTTCCATCACCACCGGATCTGGCACACAATGTGCAATTATTCACAGGAGCTTCCGACGTTGATTGATGGAGTTTTTTTTTTTTTTTTTTTTTTTTTTTTTTTTGCAAAACGATTGATGGAGTTGTTGATGATGATGAAGTTGTTGTTGAACACTCCGTCCATGTTCATTCGGCTCATGCATGATCTGATCGTGCTGCAGTTGGTGCTTGATAAATGCATCCGCTCCAATCTCCGTACACCGTTAATAAAAGAGCTGAATTTTGGCGTTCCCTGTGCGGCGAACAAAGATGTGATCAGCTATGAGCCCTTGTGTGCGTCAATGAAGAGCCTGCACTGCACCCGGGGTTGTGATCCCTTGTCGCCGATGCGTTGACGTCATCCTGTCCGTGCGCTATTCCTACTCCGATGTAGATGTGAGGCCGGCCATGGAGCTAGGCAATGCCAAGACATCTATGTACGTGAGACCGGTGGCTGCATACGGAGGTACTCCAAGATGGATGCAGTGTTCATCTAGTCGATGGCACAGCATGAACTCCGCTGCCAGGCTGCCATTCATTCGCTCTCTAGCTTTGAGCCATCAAGAGTGCACGTGGCTGCCGATCGTGCTTCATCTTACCAGATGGTGCCTGGCTGCTGCCTCATAGACGCTGCTTCCACGTGCAATTTAGTTTTGTAGGGACGTGCAATGCTGGCTTCCTCCTTGTTCGGCCAGTGACGCAAGGCAGCAGCTCTATCGGCGGCCAGTGACGCAAGGCAGCAGCTCGATCGGCGGCCGGTGCCGCGTATAGCCGTCGTGAGGCGGCGTCTTCCTGTTTCCTTGACTGGAACGTCTCCTTAGACAGATGAATGAGATCACACGACGATCCCTTCTGGCTCGTGCACGGGCAAATAATCAATGTATTTATTTAACTTGTCCTTGAATCTTGTTATACGTTGACCTTAAATTATATATTTTATTTATTTTCATATTTTTTTATCTAATAATGGCAAAGGTGGGTAATTTTTGACAAAATAATTAACGTAGATCTAATGGCTACGGATTGCCGAGTATATAGATTGATGGCTAGATGTTTCTGATTAACGTGAGAATTTCTAGCATTTATCTTTTTTCTTAGAGCGCTTGGGGAGGATTAACGTAAGATGGTGTTTGTCTACATCTACAGCTGATTTTGTTGCATACTTCGAGTAGGATATTCTGAAATCCTTCAGGAATCTGCTTCTCTAATCGAGGGTGTCACATTCTGTAACAGGATATGACACAAAGGTTTGATCTGATATAGCTGAGTGAACTGTTCGTCAACAGCCAAGCTGTTGCTTCAGCACTGCTGTCATGAATCGGCTACATCGTACCAATCGGGGGCCATGAGTTGCCGGCGGCCATGAGTTGGCGCGCGCCAAGCTTGTGCTGCCGGGTTTATTTCTCCCACCTGATCTCTGACTGGATCCGGCAACCACGATCTGAACCAATGGCATCTATCTCAATCAAACACAGCTCATCCATTGGACGGTGCACTGGTTATAGAAAAAGTTGGGAAATTCCACCAATTGAAATCAGATTCGAGTCTCCTCTCTACCATGGTTTCACGCCTGCGGAGGAAGCCTTATCCCATCAGATCTCAAATTCGGAACTAAGCACGTAATTGTAACTGAGGCACTCAGTTCATCATTCCTGATGCCACCCAGTCCTGTTCTGATGCCACTCAAACAACAACACTTAGGAGAGCTAGTATAGCCAGATAGGTATGGCTAATGCTACTACTACATGGCAAACAACATCAACACTCCCTTACACCGGCTAGTGGTGATGCTGGAAAAGGAGAGCTAGTATAGCCAGATAGGTATGGCTAATGCTACTACTACATGGCAAACAACATCAACACTCTCTTACACCGGCTAGTGGTGATGCTGGAAACTGCACCATGCTGACCGAGTGGTATATATAATGACAGGGGTTCGGCAAGCTGCCACTAGGAATGTCCAATTAAAAGACCAAGAAACATCACAAGCAGAAAGGTGCAGCGTGCAGGTGCAGCAAATAATACTGATCAATTATGCAAGCACATAGAGTAATTGCTGATCAATAATACTAATCAATCTCGGCCACTCCCATTATATTCCATACTGTAAATGGGTGCATTCATAGAGTAAATGCTTGCTGCTGACAGAAAAAAATTATACTAACTGCTAAGTATTAGCTATGGACATAAACTGAAACATGGAAAAATTGTAATAACCATACGTATGCAAAGATATAGCTTTACTTTACTCATTTCCTTACACAGGTCTTACTGATAGGAACAAGACAATTCCGAAGAACAAACTTATTAGGCAGAATTCTGTACTGTTTTTTTTTTTTTTTTTTTTTTTTTTTTTTTTTGAGATTATGTACTGGCTTTACAGCACCCTACCTTCTACATTTATGTGAGATGATATGTCTGCACAATTCCGAAGAATAATGATGCTAAGCATAATTCTGTAATGACTTCATGTTCATCTACAGTAATGGTGTAATCCATTACTGGGTTTCCAGCTATCTACCTCCACATACTTCAGAAATTTACTTCTCAGAATGGTAAATCTACATATTATGGGGTTACCTTTATGTGACAGGATATTACACAATGATTTGAACAGACATATCTTCATCAGACAGGCACCAAGCATGCAGTGCCTTGCCTCCGTTTGGTGCTAAGCCTTTCGGATTCTGATCCTTTGCCACCAGTGCACCACGCCTTCATGGATGCTCTTTTTTCTAAGCATTTCATACGGTTTGGTTCTTTCAGACTGCTTGCACACGTTAACAAGCGCCTTGTATCCAGCGGCCATTGACATCTAGTTCGGGGCAGTTGACAAAGAATCTGCTGGGCAATTCGACAAATGGCAAGCTGGGCTTTATCCTCTCAGATCTCAAATAAAGTACTAAGGCCCTAAATTTGACTCATGCTTTCAGTTCATTTATCCTGATGCCATTCAGTCCTGACCCGTAACTCAGCTTGTTGTCAGCGCCACTCAAACAACACCGCTGATACTGGAAACTGCAATATGCTAAGCTAGCGGAGTGGTATATCTAGTGAGTGGACTCCGGGAAGCTGCTACTTGATATCTGCAATAGGCAACATTTATTGAAAGTTTTCAGGTGCAGTGAACAAAAAGTAGTGGCCTTAATCTGCTATGAGCTTACTAGTTATAACATTATCTGTCTATACTATAAAGTAGTCAAAGATTTGGTAGGCATCCACCACAGACCTGCACCATGAGATCATACTTAGATTTTGCATCCAACGGTTATCATGGTGGGACTTTTCTTAGGTGACACAGTGTTTCGCTTCGCGTGCGTCTACCGGGACGACCCGCCTGCGTTTTAAATTCTGTCCCCTCGTCTCCCGATGCCTCCACGAGGCCATGCCCCCAACTGCTCATGGATCCGCATGCGCATATATATTAGATCAGACACGTCTACAATATAATAAATAAGATATTGCTTGTGCTAGTTCATGCACTGAAAGTTTTTAACTCCTTTTAGGGACATAGATGCTAAAAATAGTACAAAATTAATTTTCTGTTATAAGGCATACATATTATATCAAACAAAAGTGTGCCCATAATTTGTGACAAGTGCCTAACTGAAAGCAGGCAGAGGGATATGTCACCGGGCATACTAGCCAGCATAACGTGGGCTGGGCAGTCTGCGGTCCAGTTTGTTACGTTAACCCGGGCCAGTCCACAACTGGCGGAAGGGACAGCGCAGAATCATTGTTTGAGCTGGGGCCATAACCACTGGACGATTGGCGTACAGACGCAGTGGAGCAGCAACCACGAGCGCCAAATCCAACTGGGTGTCGCCGCCCACTTGAGATGTTACCGAAACTGGAGCTGGTGGGAAATTGCTATGATGTGCTGGCACATTTCACCCAAGTGAGTCCCTGAACCAGATACAGCAAACGACTACTTCTTGGAGGCAGTAATTGAAGCAGTGAGGCTTATGTATTTTCCTGTATGTCACGCATTCCCAAGGCGTATGGGGTTCTCCTAGGTCAGATATATCACTCATTCCTTTCGGTCAGATACCTGATGGTTTATGGACCTCACTCTCTTTAAGCTGATACATATGAAGGTAACCTGTAGTATATATAGACCAAAATAATCTAAATATAATATCTGTGCAATGAATATGAAGTAGGTATTATTAGGCAGGACGCTGTAATATAAGGTGCACATTATTGGGAGCTGCACGATTTCTTTTACACAGCCATTTGTTGTTACGCGTTAAAGGGCAACGATGCAACCATCATATTACACTGTCAGTAGTATGTGTCTCAAGCAAATCTTCCACCAAGCTAATTTGCACTGCATCACAAGCAGAAACCCATCACCCTATGCAGATGTCTAGTCCTGGATGATCCAAATTATCGATCTGACTTAAAAAATCCAGATGATTAACATTCACAAGGTTCTCGGATGATATGTGTTTCATTGCATACGTGTCTAGTCCTTGACGAAACCATTCATTTCATGATATGACACTACTTGATCAACCATTGATCTAGGTGAAGGGCAGTCCTCAACTTTACACAGGCTCAACATCTGCAAAGTTCGAGTTGTTTTAATCCTTCATTACTATGTGCCTAGAAAGAATGCCCAAACAGGTTTTGTCTATCTCTGAAATTAAAAGTTTGTCGAAAAAATCTCAAACATAGTCACGAGGTGTCCAAAGAGTGAAAACACAGCACCAACATCCAGATTGTATTTTTAGAAATATTCAGTCACCTGTGTCCATGAGTATAGGGGCTGCAGTGTCGATGGTGGCGTGCTATACACATACTTTTTGGTTTATCACTTCCATTACATATGGTGGATCTGTTCTTACGATGGTAAAAAATTGGAAGCAAAAAGTATAATTCATTGTCACTAACTGCAATTTGGTTAACGAGGAATGAAGTAGGTTTTGATAAATGTAGACCAAAAAAATTCTTGCAGGTACTCTTCAGGGGAACGTACTAGCTCCGTCAATGGGCAAGCCTGCAATGGCATGATGATCAGCGAGACCAACTGCTCCAAGTTAGACAATTCCTAGAAGCCTCAGCATTGCAATTGTTTAGTTCCAATGGGTGGTCATCCTCAAGACATATTGGTCATGATTAGTTTAAGAACTTTATTTAGTTTCTGTTTCCTGCTGGTGGCCTGCATAAGTGTTGTGCAGCCAGTACTTTAAGCCCGTTGGCAAAACTTTATAATAATTGGCGAGATTGTATCTTTTGATAGAAGAAGACGGGTATACAATATCCATTATCTAAAAAAAAAAGCTGCTGCCAGTTTCTATGAGTCTGCACCAATGGCATCCAGTGGTAATGAAGCCAGTGGTAATGAAGCCCACCGGATCATCATGTCGGTGCAGTGGTTGGGGAAAGGGTTGGGAAATTGGACGAATGTGGCAATCTGATTTAGGGGTCCTATCTACCATGGTTTTGTGTTTCTGAAAGAAGCCTTATGCCCTCATATCTCAAATTAGGTACTATTCCTCTAAATCTAACACCGGATTTCACTTTATTCCCTCTGAGGCTAACAAGTCTTGATCATTTCCAGCCCCGCCACCCCCCCCCCCCGGCCCAAAAACACAAGGAATAAGTATTCTTCTTTGCCTATTTTTAGTATATAGTTAGTACAATTTCTAGCCCTGTAGTATTGATTAGTCCCCTCTTTGGTCGATCCGTCACTGAGGGCCCCCACTTAAGCAACAGAGGAACAGCTGGATAGGGACTAGAACATATGCTTATATGAATGCCATGAGATTGATAGAATAGTGTGAGAGATATAGTTTCTTACACAGTTACACTATGTGGTTACACTGTTAGTACGCCGGTGTAGTGGTATATATAGTGTTAGTCCAACTAGGAAGGTTCTACAAGAAATCTGCAATAAAGCGATATAGAAGATAATGAACATTTCAGGGCACAATGAACAAGAAAAATAGTAGCATCAATTTGCTAGGAGCTCCATAGTTATATCACTATTAAAGCCATGCACACTACGCCAGCCAGCCTCTACAGGGGCGGCTGGCCAGCCTCTGTAGGGGCGGTTGGGCCAGCCGCCCCTGTGCCACCGCACTTACAGTGCGTCGCACTGTAGGGGCGGTTCAACACGAACCGCCCTTACAGTGCATTTTTAAAAAAAAAATCCAAAAAAACTCCCAAAATAATAGCAAAAAAATTTTTAAATCTGGGAAGGGCTCCCACCACTCAACCACCATGCCACTCTATTTACACCATATTTTTTCGAGCATTTTTCGGACTTTGCATCACCCAGGGTTCGAACCCACAACCTCACGCTCGCGCGGTTCCTCTCTTTACCACCGCACTACACCATCACATGCGTCTCTCCATAGTTTTGGTTCCCCATATATTGTACCCAACCGAAAGTAATTTGCTTATTTAAGGCCCTAAATGATATCAAATCAAAAAGTCGTCAACTACAAACTTTCATATCTTTTCGAGATTTACACTTTCTATTTAGAAAGTTTTTTCATCCGAGGTATTTATAAAATTTGAATTTCAAATTTGAGAAACTAAAACATAGGTTTCGCATGACTAGATGAAGTCAAATAAAAAAGTTTTCAACAACAAAGTTTCATAACTTTTTGAGATGTACAAACTTCATATAGAAAGTTTTTCCATCCGACATCGTTTATAAAATTTGAATTTCAAATTTGAGAAACTAAAACGTAGGTTTCGCATAACTAGATAAAGTCAAATAAAAAAGTTTTCAACTACAAAGTTTCATAACTTTTTGAGATGTACAAACTTTATGTAGAAAGTTTTTCCATCCGACATCATTTATAAAATTTGAATTTTAAATTTGAGAAACTAAAACGTAGGTTTCGCATGACAAGATGAAGTCAAATAAAAAAGTTGTCAACTACAAAGTTTCATAACTTTTTGAGATGTACAAACTTCATATAGAAAGTTTTTCCATCCGACATTTTTTACAAAATTTGAATTTTTTAAACCCGCTTATACACCTACAGACCACTGTAGGGGCGGCTCAATCACCAGCCGCCCTTACAGTGGTCACTGTAAGGGCGGCTGGTGATTGAGCCGCCCTTACAGTGACCCTGATCACCAGCCGCCCTTACAGTGAAAGGGGAAGCGCTCCCTTAGTACTTTTTTCACGTAGTGGCAGGTACAAAACAACCACGGTGCTTCGAGAGATTGTGGAAGACAACGCAAAACTATAATTGGAGGCCGTTCGTATAAATATATAAGAATCAACATGATAAATACTATACTGTCAGTATACTGTAAAACTGTATCAAAAGCAATATATTTGTGTGAAATAATTTATAAATAAAAACTAGAAGAATGTAACAGAGGTATTGTAACATCCTTGCTGGGAACTGACAAGGCGCAACCAAGACCAGTGTGTAATGCCCTCGCAAGTTGCCACATCTTGCCCTGGTGTCATTGCCCTTCTTAGATCTGGATCTGTTGGGCGGGTCCAAGAAGACAATTTCTATGTGGGTTTCACATTATGCCAAGGCCGCAATAGCTGATCGATGTTCGTGGTCACTATTTCAGCCATGAACATATTGTGTAAGATGTGGGTCAACATATTGTGCTGACCGAATATGCTTGCCGAATGGTGCACCGATGAGCAATGGAACCAGTCACGACAATAATATTAGAACCACACTAAGAACGCCCAATTCCAGATGCTTCACATACTTACAATGGACACGATATGCACAATCAGAGAAGTAAGATCCAGAGCGTAGGTTGTGTGGTGGGATGCTAAAAGATATCCGAATACCAAACAAGCTAACAATGGTGGATCGGATATGAGAATCCGTGGAACCAACATGATAGGAACATAGTAGATGTGTATGAGACTTTCAGTCTAACCATACTGCACCACATCACCTGGCTATAAGAAAATGTATTAATAAAAAAATGTATTAATAAATAAAATAAAAATTCTCTTGTCCTCCAACTCAAATGGTGGCATACCTCTCGCTGTCATACATGTCATGCCCGACTTGCCATGCTCTGCCATGTAGTAGTTTTAGTTATTAACAACTATCAAGTAGCATGAAACAGCGTAGTGTTAAGAATGTTCAGTGATTTATTTATTGCTAGTATTTGCGTTCTCTTGAGATTGGCACACCAAAATACTCTGCAGTATATTAATTTATTAATTTTATTCGAAGGTTACCATGGCCATCTCCTCTCAGTGAGAGATTCCGGATGCAGTATTCTTGGTGCGGGGCACGATCTACACTGACACTTAGCATTCAAGAAATCCCTGTTTCACCAGAAGAAACCTTGACGAACCGATGAACAGGGCTACCACACACGTTTCGAACTCACGCACACCGTTGGCGCAGCCTTCGTTGCTAGGCCTGCTATGATCGCTGTTTTCCAAGAGCTCCTGATACCTCCCAGGCCTAGCTAGCTAGCTAAGACAATGATCTGCACCAATATGCATGTTGTATGTAGTGGAACCCATGCCTTTTCTATCGTACGTGGGGTCTGTGTAGTGACATTTGTTTCATGTTTTCTTAAAGCTTGACATCCACTTGTACATAAACCATTTTTTGAGGTGGTCGCTTCTGTTAACAAGACAGACCAACCATTGGCCACTTGCTGGTAGTATTTATCACGGCACATTAATTAAGATGCCAAAACTCTGTTTATAGTTGCCCTATGTAATAGTCATTATCATGATGGCTCTACCACCATATATTTGCGAACATGTGCTGCCACCCCGAGTCATGATATATTGTCAAGCATGTGTTGTCGACTTTTGTTTTTTATTTGGCTTGTTCTGAGATGCAATTTCCTTTGGATTCTCATCCTCCTTGGGTTGATTCTCTAATTGTTTACATCAATCTAGGGGAGGGGTATGTACTGACTTGTATTTGTATTGTATTCCACTACTGCAGAATAGCAAATCACTAACAGATCATCACTGCCAGATAACTTGGAACAAATAGTCTCGGTGTATCACTGCCAGTTCATAAGCAATAGTGCTACCACTAACCAATTTCATAATTGTCGGTTAGTGGTACAAAATTATCACTGTCGGTCATTTGTTTAGAACACAACATATCACGTTCCCTAATAAAAAAAAAACACAACATGTCACCGGTCCATTGAATTACCAACCGGCAGTGACCTAGAACTCCGTCACAAAAATAAATTTGCTTTAAGTGCACTTTGGGGAAGTTAATATAACTCCGCTTGGCACACTCTCTTTATATATCTATCTAATAGCTTCTTGGCTACCTTCTCTCCCACACATCTGATTGACCTTGTTCAGATGTTACAAAGGTCAAAATATATTTTTAGTAGTTTTCTTAAGAAATGCTTGCAAGAAGTCAACTTCCAGATGCCGACAGCTGTGCAACCTTGCTATTATTGGTTGGAAAAAGTGAACCATGCTATGATGGCAAAACCAAAACTCTTCGTGTGCGATCATAGCGCTCTTAACTTACATGTTGTAGATTCCTTGGGGTTCAACAAAGATTTCAGCTTCAACTTCTATCTATATGTGGAAACAGTCAATTGCCCATTTACTGTACCCTCAAACACATTCTTTGAAGAATGAAAAGAATAGCAGGCTGCATATGCATCAACCTGCACGCATTCATGGACCAGTTCCTCATCGACACGTCGCTAGCATGGAGCAGTACTCACACTTGCCGACTGATCCTACCACTGATATTTATATGAGTCAAGCTACTACTCCAGAGACAAGCCAAATAAAAATCACTGAGAACAGACCGATTTCTTGATGTCCCCCATTCGGACTGCCTGCTGCTACATGGCATGGGGCTTCAAAGCACAGGAACCATAGTGCGTGGAGTGATGGCTTTGGCTTAGTGTACACAAAGGGGACCGACACATGCAAATAAAGGTCAAACCTGCTGGGGACAGTGCATGAATATCAATATATGTGTGAATGGAAAGGCCCGTCTGTCTAACAAGATATATATGGGACATATGTGAAGACCGACTGTGATGGGAGATAATTAATGGGCCTGAGTGCAGATCAACATTTATAGTCTGAATTCATATACACCTTGCACCTACATGAATAATGCAATATATGAAGCAGTAGTGCTCTTTATACATCCACCCAGTAATTATAGCAGTAGTACATCTTAATTAGTGACGTGGAATTGGTTGTAAATAAATATTTTAATCACCCAGGTGCTTTATGTAATAGAGGAAAAATAAGGGTAGTGATAAGTTGGAACTCATACCTCGTACTGATTACTTGTAGTAACATAGCAAAGGAATTTACTATGTGAGATTATCAATAACAAAGTTGAGACAAAAGAGAGATTTTTGTTATTTAGTAATTTGAAATCTAAAAATGTAGAAAGTTTGAATATGTTCTTTGTCGGTGCGGAAGCAGAAGACGCTACTACTGCCTATCATAGGACGAAGTGTGCTGAAGCACGAGGAAAGCCATGCAGGGTCAGGCGAGTGCAGAAAACGCACTTGTTGAGGATGCCGGACGGTGGATGTAGAGGCGGAGCCATGATCAGGCTGTGTCAACTTCTGGATACAGCAGGGTAACTGACAACTGCCCTTCACAGTAGGGGAGCCCCCCCTCCTGTTTTCCCTCAAAAAAACTGACAACTGCCCTTGCTCATACTAGCTGATCTCATGTGCTTGCTCTCCCAAAGCAGGGCATCTCGGGTAACTGGGATGCCAGTGGCCAGTGCTGAAGATGGACGGATGAGGGATCTAGGATGAGGCCAGTGACGCAGGAATATGAGCCTAGCAAGGTTAGCTTTCACATAACGAGTTGCTCTTTGGCCTCCCATACTTAGCTCAACGTTGTTTGGTGCATGACCACACCAAATTCCTGGTGCCTCCCATACTTAGCTCAACGTTGTTTGGTGCATGACCACAGTCTATGCTGAATTGCAGCTAAGAGCAGACCACATGCTGCTTGTCCCAAAAAACTAATGCACCGTACACATGTTTGTAAATAACTCTGTTAGTGAACATGGAACAGATGAGAAGGGAAGATGCTCGGATGAAGAAAGCAAATATATAAGATTGCTTCAGTCAAGAAGGATAGCGATGGAATTAGGATCATGGCCGAACTAATATGCTGCTTGTCCCACTAATATTATGGTGCCATTATATTGTAACTCAACTATAACAAAATGTATTAAATTTGACTGATAGACTGGTGGTCCTTGTGCACCTCCACTGAGAGGACACCAAGTGGACACAATTTGGTTTGAGATAAATTTGAATCATGAATGCCAGCCTTAGTTTGATATCCATCGTCATTAGTTCAGCAATTTTCAATAACATTCCTTTGAGGAAGTTCAGTTTGGAAATTTACACAATTAGTTATAGAATTACCAATCAGCAAAGACTTTCAAAGTTAACCATGTCATCCCAGTATGGTGCTCCTATACCATGAGGATTAAGAGTCCTGTCCAGTTGGCAATGCTAGATCTGTCGGGTAACAATTTCATCTGTTATGCATAGTGCCACTTTTTGAAAAAATAAATCCGCTATGGTGATATTTATTGATACCTCAATAATCTGGCATAGTCCTGTGGTCCAAGATTTTGTTCCACTACATGACCTTGAGATGGTTGACAATGATCATCTAACCTGTAAACGTGAAGACGATTTATTTCTGTAAAGATTGCAATTAGCAGTAAGCATACCTCTACATTGTCTTTGTTTTCATCTATATTTGATTTTTTTTGCACGTTGAGTTGGATATTCTGAAAAACCTTCATAAATCTACTTCTCTAAAGTCCAAACGAACTGTGGTTTGATTAGATATATCTCCACCAAACAAGTACCAAGCAGTGAACTGTTGCTGGAATACTACAAACCAGAAGGCGATAGTTCATGAACAGACAAGCTGCTTCTTCAAGACTAGCCGACTAGACGGTAGCCAACAGTAGCCATATGTTAGTACCATGCTTGTGCTGCTCTCTTGTCCCTGCATGCACTATCTGAACCAATGGCATCTAGTGTCAATCAAGCCCAGCTGATGCGTCTGGGAGTGCAGTGCTTGAGGAAAGAGATGGACAACTCCACCAGTGGAAATCTTTCTTGAGTCTCCTGTCTACTGGACTGTCAAACTTATGGAAGAAGCCTTATTCCCTCAGATCTCAAATGTGGAACTAAGTACCTAAATATGACTCATGCTTTCGGTTCATCTTTCCGGATGCCGTCCAGTCCTGTTCTATATTTCACTCATTGTCTAGGCCACTAAAACAACACCAGCTAGAAGAGCAGCTACGATAGCCAGATAGGTATGCCTAATGCTACAACTACTTGGCAAACAATATCAACACTCCCTTACACCGGCTAGTGGTAACGCTGGAAACTGCACTATGCTGACCGAGTGGTATATATAATGACAGGGGTTTGGCAAGCTGCTACTAGGAATGTCCAATTAAAAGACCAAGAAACTTCACTAGCAGAAACGTGCTGCGTGCAGCAAATAAAAATGATCATTTATGCAGGCACATAGGTATATGCCAGAACCAGTATATTGTTCAATGCAAATGGATGCATTCATACAGTAAATTCTTGCTACAGACAGAAATAAATTATACCAACTGCTTAGAGCATCTCCAACAGTTATGCATATAGCTTATGCATTCTTGTTTTTTTGCAAAAAATCACGAAAACACCTCTCCAACCGTTATGTATATTGGTTTTGCATTTTAAGAAACTTGGCATTTCCCAGGGGAGACTGGGCAATTATGCATAACCATCCGGGACTTGGCAAACGCCTCCGTCCAGGACTCCCGCGCGCGAAAGGATCGATCTCGCGCCAGATATTCCCCTTGAGGGACCGATCTCGCGCCATATCACTGCACGCGCGACACCTGATCTCGCGCCATACCCCTCCCCGCGCGCCATATATTCCTCCGTCTCGCGCGACTCCTCTTCATCGTAGATTGGCGGTGGCACTCCGGAAGAGCGCTAGGGGATAGCGCCGTCGTGAAGAAGAAGGAGGCCCTCGCTGTTGAGAAGATGAAACTCACGACTTGGACCTAGGAGCAGCAATGATCGGTGGGAGATTGATGTTCTGTACCTAGGGCAACCGTGGACTTGACGATCCTCACCGTTGAGCACCGATCTCCAGGGCATCTCAGGTGCGGCGGCGGCCGAGAACCACCGTGAAGGGAGACAACGCGAAGGGAGACGGCGCGAAAAAGAAATGCGCGCGCGCGTGACTGGAAGAAAATAATTCGCGGCACATCAGCGTTGGGTCCACAATTTTTGGTAAATGCAAAGTTAATTTGCATAACTCTTGGAGATGCCTTTCTTTTCTCCTCCCCATTTGGTTTTCAAACTTGGCAAACTACAACAAATACAAAGTCAAAATTGCATAACTGTTGGAGATGCTCTTACTACTAGGTATGGACCTAAACTGAAGCTGAGCAAAATGGTAATAAGCATACTATGTAATTAATATTGGATCAGTCCTACGGTCCTACCATGTCGCAAGCATGGATCAGCCCTTGAAGGACCGGACATGGCGACCAGAGGGGGGCTGAATTTGAGCGTAAAAATTACTCTCGAAATATTTAGTCCTCTGTCCCAATTTCACCACCGAAGCACAAATCGAGCACTGCGAGATCCCAAATCTAAAATACTTAGATTGATGGGAGTAGCTCGATGGGTTCCTTAGATTGATAGAAATTCAACGCATAAACCAGAACAAGACTCTTTTTTTTTTTTTTTTGTGACTGAACCAGAACAAGACTCTGAGCACAAATGACCAAGCTGTGAATTTTAGAGTGGCCAGCTAAAGAGTGGCACCGGACACTGCTGTGTCAACGAACAGAGCACCGTCAGGGCCCTGGTCCGGTGAGCTATGACCGGTGACAGAGGAAAAAGGGGCGGTGACCTCAAGTACACAGAAAACAGGAAACCTGCTCGCTCAGTTCATCGCGGCGACCTTCACTAACAAACTGAAACCGATTGAGATAAAGATCGATAGCAGCTCGCGCTTTCAAGAACAGAGAGAAATTGATTAAATCACGAGGAGACCTTCTTGAAATATGTGCACACGGAGCTGCTGAGAAACACCAAAAAGACAGATTGGGATCTGGCGCAGACAGGGAAACCAGCAAGGGAACAACCGCTGAAGAGCTGGACAAATTGTCCCTTGCCAGATGCCCTCGTGCTCAAAGCACGAGGTCTGCTTCTCCAAGAACTTGCAAGCTGCTTGCTTTGCTTCCAAAGGACGAACGAACACAGGATTCAAAAAAAAATTAAAAGAAAAGAAACGCTGAAAAGGAGTCAACAAGAAAGGGAGATGGGATTCTGTAACATCCCAAAAATCCGAACTACAAAATTTTTTCTAAATAACCCCATGTTTGTTGCTTGTCGTGTATGAAACCCTACTAGTTGTTTATAGAATACCTGTGCTTAGTTGTTAAACTCTGTGACGCAACAACATCACAGGTGACTTAGTGTGGATCTTAAGCCACACGTGTTTAGGACCCTGAGTATACCTCCTATACTTACCGGCGAGAGCCCATGACTCCACATAGGGGAGCATTGATCATGAACCGTAAGCCATGATAGTAGAACCTATCCAGATCACTAAGTGACTAACTACTAAACCCTAGTAGATTGCAGACTAGTGACATTATGCCAACCTAGGAGACTACATCTACCCTTGAGAAGGTAGTTGCTTAACCCCATACCTCGATAATAGGAACTACCTACCTCAGCTTGATCAGCTACCAAATCACACTGATGGACAGACCCCACTAGACCAACCCTGGTGAGACAACCTGCTAGCTATGCCAAACTAGAGCAACGTGCCCTAACCTTATGCTTATGACCTAGTGGACCCTCAAGTCGCCATAGTGCTATAAGGAGTAAGCCTAGCAGTTAAACCGAGGTGTAACTACCTAGTTGCCCACCCATAATCTAGGCGCCTAGCCAACCTAGATAGAGTATCTAGTGCTAACCCTGGAAGGAGTGTTAGGCCACGTGTTGAGTTTGACATAGCCTTGGATCTTATCACATCGAGAGCTTTTGGCCTAGACAAGTTACACAGGTCATTCTTAGATATCACCCTTTTTATGGCCTAAGCAGTATACCATCGTGTCACATTTGTGATGTTTATGCTTGGATCGTGCTAGAACTATTAAGATGATATACAACATGTATGATTTGGGTTTTTATTTGGATTTTCCATTGTATTGAATAGTAAATCTATAACAATAAATGGCCTTGAAATAAATAAATATAGTATTATGGGACTAAAACCCCAACCAGCCTAAGACCACTTGTGACCACCCTCTAATGTTGTACAAATTATGCAAGGTATGAGACATACTTTACATAAGACAAATGACCAAGAACCCAAATAGAAAAAGGAAGGGAAATATAAAGGAAATGGCGAGGCCATTTCAGCCCTCAAATCTGGCCCGGCCTGCTACTCATCCTCCCCTTTTCTCCTTTCCTTTTCCCCAACCGAACCAGCCCGGCCTGCTGCTCCTTCCTCCTCCTTTTTCCTTTCTTTTAACCGAGTCGGCCCAACCGGCCTGCTCTCCTTTTTCTTTTCCCTGTTCGACCAAACCGGCCCAAGCCAGCGCCGTGGCCCATTCCGGCCTGCTCTCCCCTCCACCCGAGCCGGCCTGCTACTCCTCCTCTTCCATTTCTCTGCCGGCCCACGTACGCAGCCAGCCCAAGCCGAACCGGATCACCTCCCCCACTTGACGACAAGGACGCCCGCGGCCGCTGACATGCTGGCCCCACCTGTCATACCTTTTCTCCCCCTCGCCTCTCTGCCTCACACACGTTGGGGAAAAGCAGAGTGCCGGCCCCGAGCGAGGGAATCCCAGGTACCCCGACCATCCTCGCCGTCCGTGCCGTCCCCTTTCCTCACCTACCACTCGGACGACGCGATGCACGCCAGCTGGAGCCGACAGGCCGACAAGGTCACGCCTGCAGCGTGGGAATCTCGCGCTCGCGCGCAACGGCCGTGCCAGCACGTGCCCCGATGTTCCCCGGCCGTCCCTCCCGTTCCTTGGCCGCGAAGGCGAATTGCCACCAGCCGCTGGCAGCTGGAGCCCACGGGGCGAACGACAGCGACCCGCCAAGCCACCTGCGCCACCTGATCGCGCAGCTCGCCCCGATCACCGTCCGCCGCTTGGCCTTGAACGCCGCCCGGCTATAAAAGCCCGGACCGGAGCACCAAGCCCTAGAACCCTCGCCTCGCTTCCACCCTTGCGCCGCCACCTTGCCTACGCATCAAGCCGAGAGCAGGAGAGGGAGAAGGAGGAGTGGAGAGGAGAAGACAGGAGGCGGGGACAAGAAACCGAAGCCGCCGCTGCCGGACTCGGAGAAGAAGGACGCCGCCGTTGCCGGGAGGGGGAGCGCGCCGGAGCTTCCTCTCTGCTGGACCACGCCGTACCACCACGCCAAGCCGAACGACGACGCCTGCGCCTGCCTCGTCACGGCCGAACCTCTGCGTCGCCGACACAGCACTGTGAGCACCACCGAGCATCTAATCCGACCTTGGCCCTGCTTCTCCGGTCATGGTGCTCCACTGAGCACGTAGGCCGAGCCGTCCCCGGCTACTGGACACGCACACACGAGCACGGACCGGCCAAAGCCCCTGGATTTCGGCGCCACCACACGCCGGCAGATTTGCCCGCCATGGGCGCCGCCGCGGCCATGCCCGCCGCAGAGCGCCGCCGTTCCCGGCCGTTATGGAGGCCAACCGGACCCTTGGACCCCCGGACAACGTCCGCCGCGACGGGGCGCACCCCGTGCACCAGTCGCCGGCGCGAGACGCCCGCGGGGAGACGTTCCCTCTTCCACTGACGGCCATGTCTGCACGGGACGCCATGGGCGCCACCGTGGCGCACTTGCGCCGGCCCCACTCCGGCCCCCTCGATCGTCGAGGTCGCACCGTCGAGCGAGGCCGCGGGCTGCTGCACGCCGCAGCGCCGCCGCGTGGTGAAGATGAGACCTTGATGGCCGCCTTGACGCGCCGCTGAACGCCGCCGAGCTCGTCGGAGCGCCGCCATGGCGAGCCTGTGCCGGCCGGTTCCTACCGCCCCGCGTCGCGTTGTCGTGCCTTCGAGCGCCGCCTTGAGCCCGCGCATCCAGCCGTGAAGGTGATGGAGCCCCTGTTGGCTCCCTTGAAGATCTGCCGCGCGTCGCCATGGACGTCGTGCGCCGCCGTGTGCCCCGCCGCGGACTGGTACGCCATCGTGCGAGATGGCCGCCGTCGTCGAGCCGGATGGCTCTCTCACAACCCCAATTGAATAGCCACCGCGCCAATTGAATGAATGGGTGGCCGCAGTCTTGCTGTTACCACTCGCCAGCGCCGCCATGCCGCCCTCGCCATGGCCGGCCTCATCTGGTGACCAACCGCCACCATCGTGGATCTTGCCAAGCTCGCCCAGATGTCGCGGAGCCGGTGCGCTCGCCATCTAGGCCGGAGCGCCACCCCCGCGCCGAAACACGCCGCCATGCCGCCGCCGGCATGCCATGGCAACGAACGGAGCGTGGGCTGGGGATTGGAAGATGAAGGAGTTGCTGTTGCTGCGCACATGGACAGGGTTCAGGTGGACCGAGCCCCCTGGCGGTGGGTCCCCAATCACCTGTCCACCGTGCGCCACTTCGATGAACCGGATGCCCGTGGAAACCGGCGCCGTAGACCCGGCCCTACGAGAACCGTGAGAAGGAGGGGATGGGTGAACCCGGTGCACCGTGAACCAGATGTTGGTCCATGGACCAAGGCGCCCCTGTCCATTGTGAACCGCCCGCGTGAACCAAGGCCCGGAGCTGACCCAGACGCGCTACGTGGCATCACCGGAGCGCGCCACGTGTTGGGCCGGGCGGCCCATATCCAGCCCAGTCGGCCCGTTACCGGCCCATGTTCGGCCCATCTGGCCCATTAGCGGCCCATTTAGGGTTGACTCGGTCAACAATGACGTCATCATGACGCAGTGCTGACGTCACCCTGGTCCCACGTGTCAGCCAGACCCGCAGACGCCACGTGGCCTAGTCCTGTGCTGACACGTGTCGGCCTTATATAATTCAGCAATTTATCTTTTTTAGAATATTGTTTAAACTTCGGAAATTCATAACTTATTCATACGAGCTCCGAAAATTATGATCTTTATATGTAAATTCATCTAAAATCGAGCCCAACGCAATGGGACTATGTTTGAGTGCATTTGGTTCTTCTATATTTGATTTGCTTCTTTGTGGCTTCTATAGGAGTCGCTAACGCGACTATTACGTTTCGGTTTCAGAGTCGATTCGGGAAA
>JAENPR010001578.1:0-135101 GCA_018135685.1 Themeda triandra | reverse complement strand
GCTTTCAGCTTTCATCCATCAGCACCCATGAAGCAATTACTGGGATCTAATATGTTTTTTATAACGAACAGCAAGATGGTTTGCCAAGCCCCTAGAACACAACTTAGCACAACTCTAAAAGCCCCAAAGAAGAAAAGTGGAAAAAGAAGTACTTGGTGAGAGACCCTGGCTTACTAGCTACTGAAAATGACTCCAAGAAATAGAGAACCAAACGACTAGCCCACTAATTTGAGTCTTGATTTGGGTGCATAGCCAAATGAAACTGTTGGGTGTCATCTTTGCATAGCATTGCGATGGTTGCAAATCCTTCTATTTCACTCATTTCCAAATGTTCCACCACATCAAAATATCTTCTCTCTGATGTTTGTCAAACTTGATCCGATATTTATGCCAAAACTTATAGAGGGGACCTGCCATGTTGACTGTGTTGAGATTAGAAAAAATAAAACCACTGTTTAATAAATGCCCATGCCACTTTTGTAAAAGGAAAATCTTTACAAGGTGAGTTGGAGTTTCCGGTTTAGATCTGCAAAGCTTACAGATTGCATCACTGGGCCATCTCCGCTTGCTTAGATTGTTGGCCATGAGGATCCTTTTGTGGAGTAATGTCCAAGTGAAGAACCAACATTTTGGTTCTGTTTTGGCTTTCTACGTCGGCTTGATTTTGATTTTACTGTAGGTCCCTTCAAATTGCATTTTTTAAGCTGTCATGTATTCTCTATTTGCAGTCCACCTCTATTGAACCTCATCCTCTACTGTCTGGTCAAACTGAAGTTTTTCCCAAAATGTGATGTATTCTGTGATCTTAGCTTGTGTTGTTAGTGGAGAGATATGTTCATTCTATATGTAGGTGGTAATACAGTCAGTTAACCACCTCAGACTCCTTTTCTTTTCTGGATAGAATGGCATGACTTCCAAGTTTGTTGGCTAAGTGGATTAACATTTTGTGCTCAATATTTCTTGATAGAAAATATGGTGACCCATGCTGCCATGCATGAAGCTTTAGCTAGTCAGTCTTTTTGTTCATGTAGATAGCCAGTTATTTCTACTTAGTTTAGAGTTTACTTCATGAGGGTTCTTCTTAGAGTTTATTTTACTGAAGTTGACCCCTTAGAAGTGTCAGTGTCTTGTTGAAATCTGTTTTTCCAGTTATTTTCCCGATGATCATGTCGAAGTCAATATCCAAAATGTAACTGGACAAGAGAATTGCCCCTAGGGCACTTGGTATTGGTAGTTGATTCTGAGTAGTAGTAGTATGCTTGAATTTGGTAGACAAATGATTGTGGGGCTGTGCCCTTAGTGACTCCTCAAAAATATATATGGCTCGGCCCTCCAGATATCTTTCTGTTCTTAGAAGAAATTCTTAGAACAAATATGTAACAGTTAATGCCTAATTTTATTTTATTTACAACCAGATAATTCATTCAGAAGCTGAAACTAATTATGAGATGAAGCACGCTGCGAGATTTTACATTGCTCCTTTTTGTTTGTGTTAGAATATATTCAAATTGATCCTATTCTATAAAATGTTTCCTTAGTATAGATTTTTTATTATTTTTTTAGTTTGTTGCATTGAAGCTGCCTCTCCCTGCTGTTGCTCGTAAGAAGAGCTGATGAGATTCATTACATCCTTTGCTCTTTTGTCGAAATGCAGAGGGTGAAGAAGTTTTCGCTGGCGGAACCAAGCTCCACCACAAGCACTGAAGCTCCAAAGAGCGGCACGAAGCCCTGAGCATTCGGCGAAGTCTATGTTTTGGAATCTACCATCATCTGATTGGGCGTGGTTGATGATGAGATAAGACTAGGATTTTAATGTAGCATCAGATATGTACTTTTGAACCCGTGCCAGATGTACTTGTGGCCGAACTGGCCAAGGTGTTGAACTGAATGGCCGTTATCCACACAAATGACACAGTTTTGAGCAGTCCATGATGGAATGTCCATTTCCATAAGAAGGGCAGCAGTGCAGCACCATCCATCCATGTTTTTTTTCGAACATTTTGCTGCGCTGTTGCTTGATTGATCAATGTTATGTTGCCCAATGCGCACTGCTTGCATGAAAAGCAATTGTGATGTGGCACTATAATAATAGCAGTAACTCAGTTTGCATAACCATTGTCCCCTGGTGGCAAGAACAGGCTTTTGGTATGGTGCCTCTTGCGTTCAGGATCAGAGGGCTCTGATCTGTGCCCACTAGTGCGGTGTGCCCTGCTCGCTGTTGCTGCCTCTCTGGCAATGGCCCCAGCATATATTCCTGGTCCGGGTTCCAAGCAAAGCCACGTCATCATCTCTCCTACTCATAGGTCAGCACAGCAGTAGACGCCGACGCAGGGAAGCAACACGCAGTCACGAGGTTGCCACGTGTCACGCCCGGGAACGCGCACGCGTCGTTTTCCCTTTGGAGGAGCCGTGTCAATTGGAGCGACGTCCACCATCTTGTTCGCTTTCCTTCCTCCCGCGATTTCTGCGCCCTTCCTCTCCCTCTCCGGCCCCGGCCTCGCGGTCCCTCCATTCCCCACCGCGTCCGGCCAGCCAGCCATGGAGCAAGGCCAAGGGCCCCCGCCGCCGCCGCCGCCGCCGCCCGCGGCGGAACGCGACATCAGCTTCGCCGAGCGGGCCGTGGCGGCGGCCGGCGCCGCTGTCATATCCGCCGTCCTCGTCAACCCCCTCGACGTCGCCAAGGTACGCCGGTGATCCCGTCGTTGCCTCTTTCGCTTCTAGAGAATAGAATCTTGTCGGTTGGGTGCCAAATTATCCATCTTTGGCTCACATGATACGTCACTGAATTGAGTGGATTGGTACCTACTGCCTGGCGCGGGAGATCTTCAGGCTGCTTCTGCTATTTTGTTTATGGGCTTGGAATGTGTACGGATACTGATGTTCATTCGGTCCTCGTTTCCTCTTGCAGACGAGGTTGCAAGCACAAGCTGCTGGAGTGGTTTATCACCCGGTAAGCCTGGCTCACGATTCAGTGGATGATGATACGAGTGCTTTCCAATGCGAAAATTTCTAATGCCGTTCAGTGCCTGCCTCTTCCCTACTATATACTACAATTATAAGCTGAAATCATATAAAGAATCTCTCGATCCATTCAGCAATATTGTGTTTTGAACAATGCAGAGCAATCCCTTTCTGTCGAGTGTGAAATCTTCTGTCAAATGAATCGCGAAACGTGCAAATATTTATTTTCTCTGAAATAAATTGCTCAGATATGGTCAGATTTTAGGTGCCATCTCTCATGGAGCAGTGGTGGAATCAATGGGTCAACCCGTCCTGCAGTCCTGAATCCTCTGAGTACAGAGGAACTATGGATGTGTTTTCTAAAGTCACGAGACAGGCACGTTCTCATTCAGCATATCTCTTCATTGTGCTTTTTCTTTTCTGTCTGTCACCTATGAAATTAGTATATCTGCAGGAAGGATTCGTTAGATTATGGAGAGGTACTGGTGCAAGCCTGACATTGGCTATACCAATGGTAAATTCTTTCAGCTGATCATGTTTTTTACCCTGTAATATCAATGTAATATATATTACAACATACCAGGCAGTGATGCATATTGTATCTGCACATGTATTTTCCATCTGGAACTTCATTTAACCACACTTCCAGCGATCATGATTCATGAATATTTTGTCTGGCTCCATGTCCCATTTGACTTGTACTCTAGTAAAGTAAACTTCACAGACTTGTATGATTTCATATTTTTAAGTATACATATATGTTTTTGGTAGGCATGACGGTAATAGTTTATTTTATTTTAAGTTTGCTCCTTCAGGTTGGAATATATATGCCTTCTTACGATTTGTTGCGCAATTGGATTGAAGAATACTCAGACCACAATTGTCCCAAGCTTAGACCATATGCTCCTCTTATTTCTGGCTCTATTGCACGATCGTTGGCATGCATAGCTTGTAGCCCTATTGAGTTAGCAAGAACACGTATGCAGGTCAGCATCTTGGACTTTCTTGCATACTTCAGTTAATAATGCGAGAACTTGATTTCTGTACTTTTCTGGGTACAACATATTTCTGCATCCCATTCTGTATAGAAATGTTTGCTTGTTTTTAAATTTAGGCCTTCAAGGAATCAAATGTTGGAGGAAAAGCCCCCTGGAATGTGGAAAACCTTGGTAGGTGTGGTTTCATCGGGACAAAACATCAGGAGCCCTGAAAACGGTACGTACCATGCTACAAAACTGTTTTTAAGTTGCAATATATTGACAAAGCATACAGTTATTGTCATGATATTTAAAAGATGCAAACACGATTCATCGAAACTTGAGTCACATCGACCACATTCTTTTCACAAATGCATACAAATGAAACTTTGAATGAACTGCAGCATTTGTTTTCATTTATTGTGAATATTGAGCAATGCTTTTTGGAAATTGAAAATAGTTCGCGGATACCACCTCCTATGGACTGGTCTGGGAGCACAACTAGCACGTGATGCCCCCTACTCAGCTATATGCTGGACAGTTCTTGAACCAGTGAGCTACTACTATACTCAAGTTTTCTATGTTATACCTTGTCTTAAGTTTCAGACTTAGCAAGACATGTTTGAACTGTTTTGAGAGAAGAAAAAAAGTGGTTTGTTGAGAGAACCTTAATTTTCATCTTCCAAATGCTACCTGTACAGATTAGAAGACATCTGACACAACTATTCGGTGATCAAAGCAATGCAGCGGTTATATTGGGGGCAAACTTTTCTGCTGGCTTCATTGCTGGGGTTATCTCTGCTGGTGCTACATGCCCTCTTGATGTTGCCAAGACACGCAGACAAATAGAGGCAAGTGCAGGGTTTTGGGGTAGTGCTCTCTATTCCAAGTTCAGTTTCTCTTTTTCTACTACTTGTTTGTTTCGTCTTAGCATTCTGAGTAACTTGGAGTCAGCTAGTGACTTACCGACTCAATGAATTCTGCATTCTGCTGACAGAAGGATCCTGAAAGGATATTAAGCATGAACACAAGGCGCGTATTGCTTGAGGTTTGGAGGTATCTACCTAACCTTCTTTTTTCTGTTAGCAGCAATACACATTCAATTCAATTGCCACCTGTAGAAGAACCTGTAGAAGATTGATAGGTAATCTGTTCATAACAGAAGTTTGGCTAAGATCTTGGGTTGCAAATTCTGAAGTCCTAGTTTGGTTGCAAGTCAGTGCCATTGTTGACATGGTATTGCTGAATGGTGCAAAACTGAATCATATCATGCCAGCTGTGAACATAAGTATCTTCAGTTCTTGCAGAATTACTGCACAAACAAATGCGAATAACACTTTGGATACCCTTGCAGGAAGGAAGGTCTGGAGGGTCTGTTCAGAGGTGCAGGCCCTCGAATGGCACGCGCAGGCCCGTCGGTGGGCATCGTCGTCTCCTCCTATGAAGTTATGAAGCACATCATGTATAGGAAACATGCAGTGCAGACCTATGATTTGATGAGCTCTGAAATAAAGCACCTAAACAAACGAGATTAACACACCATGCACATACTGCTAATGGCACGAGTCTGCTTTACATTTGCCTGACTTCCTGGTCGGGATCGGAAGAAGAGCTAGGATTAGGAATGTCTGCTATTCAAAAAAAAAATACATTTTTGCAGTAGTCCTGTTTAAACTTTACTTATTTCTTCGTAAGCGTCAGATAAATGTTACTCCATTCCATTCCAAATTGTTACTGCTAAGATCAGATCTTTGTAAACGTCGGGATTGGAAGAAGAGTTTAGGAATGAAGGGATTACCTACCATTCAGGATTTATGCAACTATTACTAATCTCACAAGCATGAACGTGGCCTCTAGCGTCGAGTACTCTACTGATTCAGATGTGATGTTCTGATGCTCCTCCCTTGTTAATCATGACCGCTGACAAATAGAGCTGGATCATCCTCAGCACTCAGCAATGGAGATAGCGTATCTTAGAACTAATGTGGAAACCGGCACTGCATGGTAAATTACGAAAATACCTTTGGAAAGTTTTTCTCTCTCTTGGGTCCACACGTACGGAGCTAAACTTGTGGCTGAGCAAAGCAAACGTTTCAGCACGACTCTTTTTTGACGAGAACGGCACGACTCTTGGGAAAATGTGGACGGAGGGAGTACGTATTCCCAGTCTTGATGATTTACGTACTCCCAAACAAACCATCTTATCTCCTGCTGCAGTGCAGTGCAGTGCAGCTCACACAACACACGACTCTTCTGTAGAGGAAAATCCCCAACTCTGAATTCCGAAGCCCCCCGCCGCGACCCTCTCCTCTCCGGCAGTGCAGCCGCCGGTAAGTTCCCAACTTCCCATTTCCCAGCCCCTGTCTCTCTCTCTCGCGCGCGCAAACGTCACGTTCCCAACTCACAGCGGCCGGCATGGACTGCGCAAAGGGGACACTGGTAGCGGGCCTCTTGGACGAGGTGATGTTGGAGATCCTCTCGTGCGTGCCCGTCAAGGACCTCCGCCGGTCCACGTGCGTGTCCAAACCCTGGCGCGACCTCATCACCGACCCCTCAATCGCAAGAAGCTGCCCCAGACCCTGGAAGGCTTCTTCCACGGCAGCCCTGGTCCTGGTGGGCGCAGCTACGGGCACTTCACCAGCCTCTTGGGGAGCGGAGAATGCGTGCCTCCAATCGACCCTTCCTTCTCCTTCCTCACGGCCAAGCTTCCTGGGGTCGACCGCATGGACCTCTTGAATTCCTGCAATGGGCTGCTGCTGTTTGGGTGCACCTGGGAGGACAAGTTCGGGTACATCGTGTGCAACCCTGCAACTGAGCAGCTGGTGACTGTGCCTGCCATCTCCGCCTCTTGTCCGCCATTGGAGCATGGCTGTTGTGACCATTGGGAAGAAAGATTTGCAAACACCATTCTCATGTTTGACCCGGCTGTCTCCTCGCACTTCCACTTGGTCCAGATCTGGCAGAATCTGTCCACGGTGGACGTGGAAGCAGTGCACTCTTACTCGTCTCAAACTAGGGCATGGACTGACAGGTCGAGCAAGTGGAAGCGAGGTGAAAATGGTGGTGAATGGGGACTGTGGGGTAACTCCAAAGTCCAATTCTGGTACGGCACGGCTTTGGTCAACGGTCTGCTGCATTTTGTTGTCTCCCATGTTGAGAAACGTAAGGATCTGATAGTTGCAGTGGATGGGGAAGGGAAAACTTGTAGGATCATCGGCTGCCATGATAAGCATGCGTCCGCGCTTGCTACTTTCATTGGTCAATCCCAAGGCCATCTGCACTGCATCAGTATGAGTATGAATAGGCAGCTTCAAGTTCAAGGCATCCCTATGCAATTATTCTCGCACCTCTCAGTTTGGGTTCTTGAGGACTATGATGCACAAGAATGGATCCTGAAGCACAATGTGAGCACTTCGCAGTTATTTGGTTTGCCGAGTTGCCTAATCGATGACTTCGATATTGTGGCCGTTCATCCAGATCACAATTTGATAATCCTTGTCCAGGAACAGGGTCCCGACAAGGAACTGGTATTGTGTGACATGGATAGTAAGGAACGGCGTGCTCTCTGCACTCTAGGAGAGGGCTATCTGTTCCTTATCCCATATGTTCCCTGTTTCATGGAGTCATCGGTTCTTGCCATCAAGGACTGAGGCTGTTGCTTGTGGGGACTTACCTGAATATTCAGCAAGAGCTTGATTTTCCAAGTATGGGGGCAACTAGCAGTGTGGGTAAACTACCAGAATTAGGTGGTGCAAAGTTGGATAGATCTGTTATATATCTTTATGTGATATATTCTACTGGTGCTTTAATGTACCCCTTTTGTAATGCTGTGAGAAAGCTGTTTAGAAGACAGGATGCAGGTTAGCATACATATGCTGTGAGAAAGCTGTTTAGAAGACAGGATGCATGAAGCCATGAACTATAGTTCGAGCTGCCCAGCACATCCAAGTTATGAGTTTTAGATGATACCCTTTGTGTTTCCAGATTGATGTCTCCAACTTTATATGTGCTTCCTTTTACTAGCGAGCAATTACTCACCGAATTTGTGTTTCCTCGATGTTGTATATGTTTATTTATGCTGGACATTGCATTTATCGTCCATATGTAGCAGAGGTCATGTCTCAGAAATGTTTGAAATGAGAGCTCTGTCAAATTAAGCTCAAAGGTCGTCTAACTGCTGTGATTGATTGTTGCTGCTGGTTACTTGCATTCACTTTGGAGCGGAAGCTGAATCATGATTCAGCTAGTCAATTGTTCCTTATGACAAACCATTCTAAGTGGAGCTAGTGTTCTATGCAATATATTCTACAACTCCAAGTGAACTGTCATGTGCATATGAAGAATTGAGAAAGTATCTCATAATATTTCTTTACTTTTTCTATCTTGCAGTCTTAGCCAATTTATTTTACACTGAAGAAGGAACAAAAAAAATTATTATCTCATATTTCACCAAATGCCAATGTATGAGAAGGCCGTCGCTGGCCGGACCTAGGCCAGGCGCAAGCGCAGCTAGCTACTGCCAGGCCAATTGTCCGATTTATTGATTTTTAATAGTGGGATTACTTGGCTTACTTAGTGATTTTTAATAATGAGATTACTGTTCAAGCAAGAGACGTCGTATTATTTTCCTCAAAGTTGGTTTACATTTTGTGTGAGAGCTTTGTTGATGGTGCTGAAGCAACAAAAAAAAATTATAGTATCCCATGGAAGAATAGAAAATGACTTTTTTTTACCAAAAGATAAACATTGGCAGTCACAGAGCTAACAAAAACAGGCAACCTTCACTCCTTCAGCTACCATATCGACAGGTCACAGGACCAGCCGCACTGTATCATCCATTCAGATCAGTGTAACAGACAACGGAGGGTAAAAAACACATTCTCTATGGACTATATATATAGCACTTGAGAGCTCACAGCAGCTACACATTATTGACCGTAAGAATCGGCAGGGGAAAAAATATGGCAAAGGGCAAACAAAACTAGAAAGAACCACTAGAGACAATGCCTAGAGAAAGCTTGGTGCCATACAAGAACATCTAATTCTGACCTAAGAGCGGGGCATATTATACAGGTGCAGGGCAGGAGCAGGGAGCATCGCTGGACAGTCAAACTCGAGGGAAGCGAGAAGGTCCTCTTCGTCGAAGGAACTCTGGGATCTCCACCATGCTGCCTTCTGCAGAGGACGGGCGTCGGCCATTCTCACCTTGCTGGCCACCCTTTGGTTGCAAGCAAATGTGAGAATAGATCATAACATCCAAGTTAGGGGCCCTAGTAATTGTTTTGACAAGAGTTACCTTAGAAGCGCGACCTTCTGGTTCATCCTGCCGTTTAAAGCCAGTAGCTATCAAGGTTATGCTCACCTGCATGGACAAAACTATGTGAACTAAGAATTTTGCAATAAATCCAAATAACTAAGTAAAACTCATTTCTCCTTTCCCAGAACTGAACATTTTAAAGGAAGTCACAAGATATAGGAGTTGTTTTATGCATACTGCGTATACTAACTGAAAAAACTGAAGACTTACTTGCCCACTTAGTGATGGGTCTATGACAGCGCCAAATATCAGATTAGCATTTGGATCAACCAGGTCGTAGATAATTTCAGCAGCAGCATTTACCTGAAACAACAAAAATGCGATTTCTTAACCTTTGCATATAGAACATAATAGAGACCATGACAATAAGAGTTTATCATGATTTTTCCAGTCTTTTGAAACGTGAAAGGGCAAGCAAAGTCAAATGCAAAGCATCCTCAATTTTGTCATGTTAGCTAGATGCATGGAGACTACACAGATTAACACAGTTCAAGTCAGAAAACCACCAACACTGTGAGGAAAACACTAGAAAATGGCTGGACCAAACCTCAAACAAAGTTAGGTCAGTTCCCCCAGTGATATTCCACACAATGCCTGTAGCTCTTTCGATTCCAATATCAAGCAGTGGCGACTGGATGGCATTAAGAGCAGCATCCCTTGCTCTTGACTTTCCTGAAAACAAAATTGAATGACATGAATGGGCTTAAACCTTAAAGGTATAATTCAACCGTCATAAATGAAATCTGCACGTATATAAGTACAAAAACAGTACAGTACAGTGCAGCGCCAAACAACCTAAACGTAAATCATTGCTCTCAACATGACAATTATTATCAATAGACATATTTTCATACGAATATTAAAGTGGTTCTCATGAAATTTTTCAGAAGCAATATCCAGGCAATTAACTTTGCATAATAGCTGACAGTAACTGCAAGTGGGAGGAAACATCCAATGCTGTTTGCTTGATGCCAAAGGGATAAAATTTGGAAGCTATACCAAACCTAAAAGATTCAAGTTATGATAGCATATGACGTGCTGTTACGAGTCTTACATACTCTGTTCAACATCAAACTATACCAACCAACTTATTTCTCTAGCAGTGCTTCTCCTACTTTATTGTATCAGAAATTTTGCCAACGAGCAGGGTACATAAAACGAAATTCTAGTTTGCAGAATGAATGGAGTTAGATCATACGGTACTAATAAAATAAAAGCTTATTCCTAATGTAATACCTGTAGCAGTCCCTATACCCATCAAAGATGACCCAGCATTTTGCATGATAGCACGCACATCAGCAAAATCGACATTAACCAACCCAGGAACCTGAAAAGGAGAAGAGCTAGTTAACCTTTTTGTAAATTAAATATCTCTGAAATGCTCAAATATAATATCTCTTGTGCAACTTGGTGATTTTTAAATGAATATCATCATAAAATTTACCGTAATTATATCAGATATGCCACGAATGCCTTGTCGAAGAATATCATCAGCCAAATTAAACGCTTCAGTTACAGGTGTATTTGGAGAAACAGCAGACAGCAGCTTATCATTTGGGATGACAATTAGGGTGTCCACACTATTTCTCAATGCAGCTATTCCTTCCTGAGCTTGAACTGCCCGTCTCCTCCCCTCGAACGAGAAAGGCGTTGTGACAATGCCAACAGTAAGTATACCCATGGACTTGGCGATTCCAGCAATTACAGGAGCACCTCCAGTTCCAGTTCCTCCACCCATTCCAGCCTGCAGTATGGATCAAAACAACATTGTCAAAACTCAGCGCCTAATGATTTTTCACATGCGAAGCCAAATATCAGTTAGAACTTTACCGTCACAAAAACCATGTCAGCACCATAAAGAGCTTCCTGAATGGACTCGCTGCTCTCCTTTGCCGCATTCATCCCAATGTCGTGGTTTCCCCCAGCACCCAGACCTCGAGTCAACTCCTGTCCAATCTGCAGCCTATTGTGGGGGAGCACAGGAGACATCCTTATGGCCTGCACATCAGTGTTCACGATCCAAAACTCAACGCCGTTCATGGAGCTCTCAATCATCCGGTTGACCGCATTCGAACCCCCACCTCCTACTCCAACCACCTTGATCTTAGCCTCGTTATAATCACTCCGGTCCGGCGGCACCCCAGGACCCTCTAACAGACTCCCATCAGAGGAACCTTTCATTGGCACAACCTCAGCGCTCTTCTCACCACGAAGCAGAGATACCTCCGGATGAAGCTCGAGGAAAGATTCTTTCTTCTTGAAAGAGTTGGCACTGCGGGGGCTTGCACAGCACCGGAAGTGACAGTGGCCCAAAGCTCGAGCACTCCTGACTACCCTACCAGGCGTAGCCGCCTTGCAGTTCCCAACATCTTTTATCCAGGTTGAAGACGGTGGACTGAGCTGTGTGAAGCACGGCAACTGTGTAGCCATCTCAACAAGATAAAATGGCCAGGTAATAGGTGCACTTCTCCTGGGGTGTCAAATAATGGGACTCAAAGTCGAGTTTTCAGCTGCTCATATCTACAGTAGAAAATGGGACCAGAAGAATTAGGCAATTATTATACAGAAAATGGGAACCAAAAACAATGAAATGCATGGCATCGCTATAAAGGGAGTTGAATGTTGCAAATGTGATATATGCAAGACAATACCAAAGAAAAGGAAGCTGACTTGCGCAATAGCCAGCACCTATGTTTTTTTGCAAGACAATATCACCTATGTTTAACCAATAGGTGATACACTGATGATAAGAATTTACGTAATTATATTTCCCCCAAAATACAACTAACGAAATGTATCAGAGGACAAGACAATTAAGTAATCATGTCCACAGGGGCAAGATAACATAGGCTAAGCAATTACGACAACTAAAATTGTAGCACATTGGAGAGTGAATGAATTTACATTGTACAGGACGGGTGTAGCACCCGGGTAAAATAAAAGGCATCATATCATGGTGAAAAAACAAATCCAGGTCTGTAGCCTGTAGGGATAGTCGGATGGGTAATCCCCTTGCAGTCGGATCGCATCAGATCCGAATTCAAATCGCTTGAGCTAGGGTTCGCTGAGCGCTCGATCGGTTCCCCTCAGCAGGAACGGAAGAGACGGCAGGGTGGACGGGCGGGCGTACCTGGTGGGCGAAGCGCCCGAAGGTGGAGACCCGCGGGTGGCGGCGGCGGCGGCGGCAGTCGCCCAGTCGTCGCCACTAAACAGGTGCAGGTGCAGGGGGACGAGCCGAGGAGGATTTCGGAGTTTGCTCTTGTTCGTATCGTGGAGTGGACAGCGACAGTCTACTCCAAGCGAATCTGGTGGCACTTTCTGTTGCTGAATTGGTTTGGTCCGTCGGCTTCTAGCCCAAACCTACAACTCTTCCTCATCATTATCCTATCATATCATGCTAGTATCTTGGCAAAGTATTGATGCCCAAATAAGTGAAGGATATAACATGTTCATGTCATTTCATATTCAAATAAAGTTCAAATGGTGTTATTTGGAAGACTAACATTTGCATAAGGAGAATCACTAAAGTTGGACATTGGTTACTTGAACCTCGGGTCGCTACTATAGAAATGGTCGAATAACGGTGAAAAATAACCAACGTTAAATTAGTTCCATCGAAGGTTTCAGGACTAGTATGGCAAAGAGGCCATGTGTGATCGTACAGTCCAACAATGATAATCAGAGTGTGTTTTCACCACCGGTTTATATGGCTAGCCGGTGGTAATCCTAGTTATCATTGCTAGTCTAAGAGAGCACATGTGGTATTATGATGAACTCGTAGTAAAAAATCACCACGACTATTCAATGTTTCAACTTATAACAATATTAATTCTACCAAAAAGTTAAAGAGGCTCACCCAGTGCTCTAGTATAACACCATTTGTTCTCTGAAACTAGCAGGGCTGAAAGTGGTCACGGGTCGGGAGTTGGCGGGTGCGGGACGAAAACCGGAAAGGCTTGATCTTGTCAGTGTTACCAGGATCCTATATTTGGACAAGATGAACCCGTATTGTGTACCTAGATTTAGAAAAGGAAAAAGTCTACCTTTTCTCCTAAAAAGCCCGATTTTCATCCCTCAAAACTTAAAAAACTGGACAAATCATCTCCCTCAACTTTTCAAACCATGCATTCCCTGGAGCGGTTTTGAAGATGGTTTTGCTACTGTGAAGATAGTGATGGTGGTTTTGCCTTTTTTTTTTATTTTTGTTGAATTTTTGAAAAATCATAGAAAATCATAAAATAGAAAATCTAGGCTTTTTTACTCCACTTGATCCACACAGAGAACATATAATATGGTATGATTTAGGTAAAAAATAATTATAGAAAAAGATATTTGTTCAATATGTAGATATGCTCATGTGGAGTCCAACAAAATTAGATTTTATATTTTTTCTATGATCTATTATTACTTTTTTCAATGATTTAGTTGTAATAAATATTAAAAAAAAGAAGACAAAACCAGTGGCACTATAGCAAAACCAACATTCACTATAGCAAAACCTTCTTTAGAAGTGCTCCAAGGAAATAAAATGCACGGTTGAAAAATTGAGAAAGGTGGTTTGTCCGGTTTTTGAGTTAAGAGAGGAAAAGTAGACTTTTCCATGTACAATACAAGTCTTTATACATGCAACCGATCGAACACTGCAAGTTTACAGCTCACTAGCCTAGATAGCACGCTGCATGTAACCAATCGGATCTTGTACTTCGTGTATCAGAAAAAGTGAAATTCATGGTATGAATCCCTAAGATGGAGTTCATACAGTCAGGAGTTGTCCAAAAGAAGATACAAAACGGAGTTTGTCAAAAGCCAGCGCAGGACGAAAGGGAAAGAAAAAAAAAACTTTCGCCTGTGCTTCTAGATCTCAACTCAATCATCTGCATGCTTCCATCACTAGCTGAAACTGAAACGCCAATGAGTAGTCAATGTTTTGAAATGTCCCGTTGGCTCATATTGGTCAGAGATTTCAGCTTACGGGACCGACAGACAGATCGCTACGTTGATTGATTAAAGTCAACAGAAGTAACAAGAGCAGAGTGGAAGTGGAGAGTCTCGTGTTCTTATTTCATATATGCTAACTAAGACCATTTTCCTCCCCTTTCTTCTAAGAGTGTACCTACGATCGTCAAAATACTTGCATTGGCAGGACATTTTTGTGGATTCTTGCCTTGCGTGTATATAGAACAGCAGTACACATCACTGGCGTTTTCATCCTTAATGTCAATCAACGTTTTGTTTCATTGAAGTAAGTCAGTCTCAATCACGCCAACACATTGTTCATCTAGATTTATGCATGACCGGCCCCGTCGATGACCTTTTCTATATAAAGCCTACCTGTACCATCAGTAAATTGCTGCAATCATGCTTCTGCTTAAGACAATTAACCAGCAGAGATAAATCGATCATGTACTGACATACACAATTTTGCTATTTTACACGTGGGTAGAATAAAATTCAACATACGTGCTGGACAAATAAAGGAAATACTGTTGGTCAAGATCCGCTATATATTGAGGATCCAGCAGTAGAACAATATGGTGTCGGCCGTCGGCGTCAAAAAGAAAAGGCATGAGCCCATGCCACAATACATGTTTTGTGTGAGTTAAATAACAAGCCGTACTGAAATAATGATAATACAGATCGATCGATGTCGGCACACACGGCATGCATGTACCGATCGAGCTAATTAGTCTCTCGCCATTTATTAATTCGTACTACTTTTCGTCGCGTGATCTGACTTATTAGCTTTCTCAATGGGAAATGCATATGTAACCCACATGCTATGATAAAAATGAATACTATATCATATTATGGCTTTCTATAGACAAAGCATGCATACATATACATCATGCGTATACTATAGCTGTGGTGGATGAAGGTTAAATACAGAGTATAAGAGTAGATTGGACAGAGCTAACTTGAAGCAAAATCAACAAAGGGCGTCAATGCTATTATGTTCTCATGACTGTATTTTTGATATATCTTCTTAAAATACAACATGTTCACTTGCAGGGAAGGGAAGATAAGGTGAGAAATGGTCAAAAAAACTTTCTTCTGGCATGATATATGGTTATATGATAAACCTATTAAAACATTGTTCTCTAATCATTTTACTCTTTGTTGTGATCAAAACATTACTGTTTCTCAATTCAAGGTTGATCCTTTTTTTAAGGCAATTCAAGGTTGATCCTTTACAAGTGACATTTAGAAGATGGTTGGTTGATGTTTGGTTAGTTGCTTGGGAAAAGATTCTAGTAGATGTTTCCACAGTTGTTTTAAGTGAGGCGTGAGGGGGAGGACAGGATTGTTTGGAAATTTGGGGGAAAAGGGTGTTTTAAAGTCAAATCTATCTATAATGCCTTGACAACCAATGGTTCAGGTGTGTACAATACCCTCAAAAATCAATTTTTTCTTGGATGTTATCAAATAATGCAGTGCTCACCAAAGATAATATGCTTAGGAGGTAATGGGTTGGTGACCCATCTTGTTACTTCTGTACTCAACCTGAAAAATGCTACTCTTTTGTTCTTTCAATATACTATAGCCAAAGCAGTTTGGGCTATTGTCGTTGTATGTTTGAATGCCAATAATATTCTAAGTAATTTTGATAGTTGAAGGTGGTGTCGTAGATGTTACCTCAGGGTGAAAAATTCTTTGCTCTAGGAATTGTAGCCATTTTATGGGCTATTTGGGAATCTCGTAACAAAGTTTGTTTTGATAAGAAAGATATTCATGATCATGTTATGCGTGTATGCTTATGAAGTATTGGGCGGATCTCTACACAGGTGGCGACAAGAAGATAATGATGCTGATTGAGGGCATTGACACAATTCTGAAGATCGCCTCTGATCTAGTAAAGAAGAAGAAGACCGAGGAGAACAGGCTCCTGGAGGATGATCCAGACGTCAATCATACACGATGAAGGAAGAAGAAAGAAAGGGAATGCAATGAAGACAGGAGGTGAGGGAGAGATGCTCCTCCCTAAGGGTTGTGCTCCTATGATCATGTCTTTTTCTCGCACTCTTCGTGGGTATCTGAACCTGGCTTGTAATAAGCTCTTGTACTTCTGGGAATAGGTGTACTTCTAGACGTTGAAGATTCATCATACTTTGTATGTCATATCAATTAGGTCCATATCTCTCCATGTGGGGATCTCCATGCTGACGTGGCACACTGACTTGTCCATGTAAAGCAACTATTGACCCTTCATTTTATCAAACATGTCCTAATGTCTATGTGGCATGATAGATATAGAAAGTATTTTATACACCCTCCATTCAAATTATGATACATTCTGTCTTTTTAAGATACAAATATTTTGATATACACTTAGATATTATGTTTAGATTATAGTGAAAAGAAATATTATATATCTAAAATGCCGAGGGAATGTTTATTTCACTAGGACTGCAATATACTGAAAAAGAATCCATGGCTGACGGCATGCGCACAGGATGAAAAAACAAATGTCGAATCGGCCACCCCGAGCAAATATGAAGGACCGGTAACGGCGACCAGAGGGGGGGTGAATGGGAGCCTCAAAAATTTCTTTCGAAACTTTCACGTCCTAGGCTCAAACAATCAACCCAAGAAACGATACACAAGACGTAGTGATCACGACCCTATTGAGAGGGTGGATGTTCCCAAGGAACACGATCACCATGAAACCAGCGGAGCAAACGGAAAACAAATCGGAGTCCGAACGGGCAAGTTACGGAGCAAACAAATGAAACTCTATGCAAGACGGACAGTCCGCTACAGTAACCCCGACAGTTCGCACATAAGACCTCGATCCCGCTGCTACGGTGTTTACGCTACGGTACCGCGGGCAGTCCGCTGGTCCCCGGACAGTCCGAGGGTCAAAAATTGAAAAACACACCGTTCGTCCGAATGCGGAGAGGAATAAAAAGTTCAACTAACGACAGTCCGGGAAATGAGCGCGGACGGTCCGAAAGTCAAAAATACGAAAAACACACCGTTCGTCCGTCCGAACCGACGATGAGCAAGAAAATCAACTGCGGACAGTCCCGGAAAAAGCGCGACAGTCCGAGGTTCAAAAGTGAAAACCATTCCGAAAACTCAGAATCGACCGAGACGATCCCGACGTCCGGATTGTCCGCACGGGAGGGCCGGACACCCGCGACCCCGAAAAAGATCGCCCGAAAATCGCCTCCAACAAATTTCGTCCCAAACTTTTTCAAATCGAAACCTCTTGCAACCAAATTTAGGAATGTTGTTGCTTATGCGAGAGGAGAGCCTATCTACCAAGAATCATCGGCCAATTTGAAGTAGAGAGGAGAAATCAAAAGAGGGGCGGAAAAGGTCGTTCTTGGACAACCGGAGAGGAAATTACGTGGATCTTTGATCTCAAGAGGAATCAACGGATTTCCTTGGGTGGAATCATCACTCTTGTGTCATAGATCAATCCAACGCAAAAAGAACGAATCCAAACGGTCTAGAAACGAAGAAATCGCACCGAGAACTAGAGGGGAAGAGGGAGCACGAAAATTCCATCTCAAGAACACAGACAAAAGCACAAGTGATTTAATCACGGAGGAAACAGCCGAGACTCGGCGCTCGGCTTGCCATACACGCTTGGTTCGAGTACAAATCACAGATTTGCGGACCTCTCTCTCACAAAGATCTAGAGGAAGGGAAAAACCTAAGGGAAAATGGAAAAAGCCGAGGTGAGGGGAAGGGAAACCCTCATCCTTTATTTATAGGGGCAAGTCTATTTTACATTCCTTCTTTGCCCTTGGATACATGAAGAGCCACACCACTTAGCCGGGGCATAAGGGTCCAACTCAGGCTTCACTTGATCCGACGGCCACCGCGCCTCCTCACCGGTAGCCTTGCTTCCAAGCAATCTCCCGATGCCGCCACGTGTCGTCCGTCCGCACCGGACCTCCGCCCCCGGTTTTGAGGCGCAAACCAGGAAACCCGCCGCCGATGGTTTTGAGGTGAAACCACCAAACCCTCCGCGAGTAGCGTAGCCCATACGCATCCCCGCGCAGTGTACACTTGCGCTCGTCGATGTCCCAACCGCCGCCCACCCCGGCCGGCCACCCGGTCCTCGGTCCCTCGATCCAAGCCTCACGTCCGCCTTTCACCGCACCCGGTCCGTCGCCACGGCACGCCCTACTTGATCTTCACCGACCGTCGACCACCGTCTCCGAGCTCGACACCCGCAGACAACATGAGCCAAGAGACACCATTGTTTGACACGTATCCGCGTGCCATCGGTTAGTAATAACACACACACGCCTTGAGTTGGCATGTTGACAATCACTCATCACACAAAGGTCCACACAATGGTTATGGTAAAAACCATGTGTCCTCAAAATAATAACAAGTCGTAGGCAAGACGAAGCAAGAGTAGTGTACTGCAATTTCTACAGTCATGCATGCATGCATGTGGTCAAACAGAAGAAAACAAATCTTCATCTTCGGATACCCATCACTTACCTCCACATCGATGAAGTATCTATCGGGTTACACCAGCTTGCATCTACCGATATATATATTTATATATACTCCTACATGACTAAAATTTATATATACACATCTAACATCTACGTGTTGGATGTTGCATTGTTTCATCGCTCATCGTTACCCCCGCATTTCCAGCCCATCTCCCTTTGTCTTTGCCTCTGCGTTGTTCTTGCGGTTTGATAGAGACAGCAAGCCTCTTGCGTCGTCTCATCTGTAAGTCAACAAACCAACGGACAAATCACCCAAGCTCGCATTTTGCTTATTTAACAGCCATATGAGACTATTAGACGTCGTGAGAACGCAGCAGGGTGACCGCAAAACCGAGACCTACCGTTTACCGAAGCAGTGGCCTCTCGTGTGTCTTATTCGCTACTTTTCTCTTCGGAACACGTCATGTCCTCTTCACTTGTCCATGCATGACCACACTATTCTACTGCACCGTCTCTCTTCACCTCAAGATCAAATGTTTCGGTTGCGTAGACGGTGACCAGCAGTGATAGAATCCTAAAACATTATACAGTATCACGCCAACGTTAAGAGTTTGTTTGAGCGGTAATTTTTTAGCTCTTTTGGTTCAAAAGCAGCTGGTTTTTTAGCTTCTGGCTTCTGGTTACTGGTTTCTTTAATAAAAATCTTTATCTTTAGTTTCTCAGGATGACTGAAAACCAGCAAAGCTCCTCTCAACTTATTTTTTTTCGAAAGTCAGTTCAACGACCGGATGTTCTGTTTGGCACACTTCTTACAGCCTCGACTTCTTCACTTTTTATTTGGCATTTTAGCAACAGCTTCCATGAGCAGGTGAAAGTCGTTTTCACTGGCTTGCAAAGTTGTAATTATTCTGAAAGGAGAGTGAAAAATATCTATGTAAACAGTACAGCTTGCCAAAGAGGACCTATAGTTCTCTTTCAGCGTCTCAAGCATGCATATATATAAACATTAATTCTCAAAAAAAAAAAACGTCTCAAAACCGAATTAAGGGACGTGCATGGCAGTTGGCAGATGATTACTGTAGGAACATGATCCGGTTAGTTGAGGAGATTTCACGTGTTATATCTTTTGGTTCAGTTAACCTAGAGCAAGAAAAACAATGCACTTCTGAGGTCAGACCAGCCATATGTTAGTTGCTTATTGCTTCATTTTTACTCACCACATGATAAGATCCTACTAGTGCAAACTAATTTATCATTAGAGCATTCCACTAGTTGGCAATAAAATAAAAAAGAAAAAACAACCCTCCAATGGTTTTGCAAACTAAGTTGGCATTTTGACAAAGTTAAGGGAGGAGACTTGGCTAAATCCACAACTTGGCAAAAGGAAAATCTCGCATGCTATGCCAAGTTTCATTTGCCAAATCCCTCGACTTTGCATTTCTATTTGGAACTTTGCAGTCAAACGCCAAGTCCCTTGGAGATGCTCTTACTAGTAATAATAAGGAAAAAATAGAGGGGGTTAACCTAAACACATGTGGACTGGTCAAAGATGCTACTATACTAGCTCGTTAGTCATCATAGAGCTTACCTATGCAAATTTCCTGGCCGTTCCTGCCTAGTAATTCACCACAGGTCCGTCGTCGTCAGCGTACAAGCAAGAGGAGCCGGCCAAAAAAGCATTGAGAAATACGTTTACAAATTTACAAACCCAAGCAAGTTTAAACTAGCCAACGCATGCATACCCGGCCTCCTAGGCGTTGGAGATCTCCAATTGTTTGTCATCTCTTCTCACACGAGTACACAACTGTCCCTCTCTCATTTGGTGGTCAACTCTTTTCAGCTGCATGGATGCATCTGTGTCCTTGCATGCTTGACTTGCATGTCTCGGAAATTAGACAAAGTTTGGCACAAAAACATCTAAAAGACTAAGTTTGGCACAAAATAAAAGCTAGCATTCTACCCTTCTGTATTTTGAAAAACAGCACCAGTCAAAAGTGCTTACTATATCACATATTTTGTGATAAGTTTTAATTCTTATGATAAATATTAGTATAAAATTTTTAAATAAATTTGATTAGTTAGTATAAAATTTTTAAATAAATTTGATTAGACTTAAAATTGTTTGAATTATCATGACCATGATTTTTTTACGGTAACAGTGCACTGTAGTCAAGGTTCAAATTGTTCCCGGGGTAGAATTTTCCACTTAAAAAATTCCGTAACACATACGACGAGTACACCAATTCACAGAGAAGAATAAAATGGAGGCGTCTCTTTCGTAGAAGGCTAGCACCAACCAATGAGCTACCGATACAGCTCCAGCATGGACTGGCACACTGATCGCAGACCAAATAGAGGATCATATTCATATTCACATCGGTATCTGCCTTCAATATTTGGTCAGCTCACGCTCGTGCTCGTGCTGGTCGCCGTGTGGACTCGCACACGTCTTTTAATCCCCCCCTCTTCCAAACCCTGGTCTCCTCTCCGATCATCCACCGCTCTCGATCTGCTTGCTCATATAAAGACAACGCCACACCATTCTTCCCGAAAAAGCTTCTGTGTCTGCCTACTCTACTCTGCAACACCAGCAACAGCAAGAAGGGACAAGGAGCGCCATTGCTGCTTGTAGCTCGATCGCGTCGCTTGTGTTGTGTTGTTAGCAATAGCAGCAATGGAGGAGGAGGCACAACCGCAGGTGGAGGTGGAGGTGCCCTGCTACTTCCTGTGCCCCATCTCGCTGGCCATCATGCGGGACCCCGTGACGCTCCCCACCGGCATCACCTACGACCGCGACGGCATCGAGCGCTGGCTCCTCACCGCCGCCACCTGCCCGCTCACCAAGCAGCCCGTGCCGGCGGACTGCGACCCCACGCCCAACCACACGCTGCGGCGACTCATCCAGTCCTGGTGCGCGCTCCACGCCGCCCACGGCGTCGACCGCGTCCAAACGCCCAAGCCCCGCGCCGATCGCGCCGCCGTCGCAGCGCTGGTCTCGCGGGTCCACGACGCCGCCGACGCCGGGACATCGGCGACGCAGCCACAGCTCCTCGCCGCGCTGCGCGAGCTCAGGGACGTGGCGGTCGAGAGCGACCGCAACGGGAAGCTCGTCGCCGCCGTCCCCGGCGCGGTGGACGTCCTGGCCGCGGTGTTCGCGGCGTCCGCCAACGCCAAGTCGGATCAAGGCACTGCCGCCGCCGTCTGCGACGAGGCGCTCGAGGTCCTCTCCTCGCTGCAGGTCCCGGAGCAGTGCATGATCCGCGTCGCGGAGACGAACGACGCGCTGGTCTCCGCGCTCGTCTCCGCGCTGCAACGGTCCAGCGCCGCGTCCAGGGCGCGCGCGGCGCTGCTCCTGGAGCGCGTCACGGCCGCGCTGCCTTCCAGCAGGCTGGCGTCCCTCCCGGAGCAGATGTTCAGGGAGGCCGTGGAGCTGCTCCGCGACAGGGCGTCGGTGTCCAGGTCCGCGACCAAGGCGGCGCTGCACGTGATGGTGCGCACGACGGCGTGGGGCCGAAACCGCGTCAAGGCGGTGGACGCCGGCGCGGTGCCCGTGCTCGTCGACATGCTCTTCGACGACGCGCCCGAGCGCCGCGCGTGCGAGCTCGTCCTGGCGGCGCTGGACCGCCTGTGCGGGTGCGCGGAGGGGCGCGCCGACCTGGTGGCGCACAGCGCGGGGGTGGCGGCCGTGGGCAGGAAGGCTCTGAGAGTGTCGGAGGTGGCCACGGACAAGGCGGTCAGGGTGCTGCGGTCCGTGGCGAGGCACGCGGCCACGGCGGCGGTGGTGCAGGAGATGGCGCAGACCGGCGTCGTGGCGACGCTGTGCGTGGTGGCGCAGTCGGAGCAGTACGCCGAGAGGACGAGGGAGCGGGCGCGGGAGATGCTCAGGCTGCATGCGAGGGCGTGGCGAACCTCGCCGTGCTTGCATCACCACCTCCAGGCCGTGTACCCTTGCTAACAGCAGCTGCACACGCCAGATCTCCGATCCATGCAATGGGGACGTGCCCAACAACGATGCAATGCATCCATTGCGTAGCAAACTCTTGTTGTTTAATTTATCTTTTCTTCCTCCTTTTGAAAGAAGGATGATGTAGTTGTACAAAGAGGAATAGAATTTAAGCAGAGAAAAAATTTCCCTACTTGTGTTATTTTAGCTTTGTTGCCATTAGCTTGATTTTCCCCCACTCAAAACATAGCAACATAGACTCATGCCAATCTCGGATCTAGAATTTTACCAAAGGTATACCATACAAAAATTTTCATAAACAATTTGGTAAACTCATTTACCAACTTGATAAAAGAGCATAGATTTTGCATCTTAATTCATTATACATGCCCTAAGTAATATGATAAGTTTTAAATTTAAAGATTAAGTTGGAAACTTCCAGCTATTAAAATATAAATTGTTTAACACTATGGGGATAATTTAAAATGAGGCATGAAAATCTTTCAAAAAAATGAGGCATGAAAGAGAATAAAAAACTTGCAATGCTATTTGTCCAACTTTTAAAGCTGACCCTTTCTAAGAGATATCAAATATGATTGCCTCGACTATAAAGAAAAGAAGCAATATCTTCGCTTCTCTTCATAAGTGAACAATTCTAAAAAGAAAGCAACATAAATCACAAACAAATCATAGTAATCATAGTTCATCGAGTCATATGATGTAATCCATAATACGACTATATGTAAAACATACATGATATGAATATCTGATATTGATGTTTGGTGATATACACAGATAATGATAAGTAATCTCGTTGGTCTCCATGATATACAGAAACTAATGGTAAGTAATTAATTAGGAAAATTTCTTAGAAAATTAGTATGATCAAATCAAGAAAAAAAAAAGTAAAGTTGTTACCTGTTAGAGTTGCAAGCATATGCTTGCCGAATGCCGAGTACTAGTAGTGGAATTATATCCAAACCTAATTAACACCAATTTGTTGTCAATTATACCTGGCATAACCTGTACACAGATCTGCCTCCGATTCATGCATTTTAAACTCGTGCGCACACACGTCTATGTAAATAATAAGAAGGGAGTTGCTATAGTTATTCAGGCATCTGATTATAAGCGATAACTAGGACAATGAATTGACGACTCACAAGAGATAATGAACATTTTTGTTTCTGTAGCCAAATAATGACAAAATTGTATGTTGCCTGAACAAAAAATTAAAATATAATCAGGTGCCTGAGGTACAGGAGAGGTGAAATAATAAGCATGTGTGTGTGAGAGAGACAGATCAGTATATCTTGTGATTGATAAAGTCTGTGCAAGATGATGCTACCAGAACTACCCAATGGAGGGTGTTAGTCTTAACATATCTGAATTGCATTAATAAGATAGTAGTGACGAGCAGCTAGAAGAACAGCAAAGGGAGTATTTCATTGTCGACCTTTGCTGTTGTCCCGGAGCCGGACTGGCGATGTTGCAACGTGTAAGCACGTTTGCTTACTGCAGTAATCCAACGTACAGCAATGGCCAAATCGGCTATGGATTTTTTTTTTTTTTTTTTTTTGAGAAACAAATGGGCTATGGACTTGAAACCGAGAGAGACTACTTGAAACGTACAATCTGCGTGAGGTTGGCCCAAACCGCACAGGCTAGAGGTAGCTGTTCCCGCTGTCCAGGCCCAAATTAAATAAAAAGGACTATTTGGAGGGCCCATATCACGGCCTGGTACATGGGCTACTTACGCCTCTTGTTATTGGCGCGGTGGCGCCCGAATGGACAAAATCAAAATGTTTTTTTTTTAAAAAGGGAATATATTAATATCCCAGCTTCTGGCGATTGCAGTTGCAAGGGTTTCCTTATTACAACCAACCACAAAAAGTCCAAGCAATCTCAAAAACAAAATTTTGAAGCACAGCAAAAGACGACACCAGTTCTAAGCGCAACAATTAAACTGAAATTCTATTTCTGAAACGCCAACCGTTTCTTGCAAACACCTCCATCGCGATGATCTCAATCTGTCTGCATCCCATCTTTATCAATTGGCCATCCTCCTCCTTCTGTAGTAAGGACCAGAACCTGGTCCAGTACGTCCCCTTGAAGATAACCTGTAAATAAGATGGTATAGTGATCCTGTCAAAGACCACTTCATTTCGGGCTAACCAAATTGCCCAACACATCGCACTCGCACCCACTAGAAGTTTGGCTTTCAACTTCCTGTTAAACCCTTGCAACCAGCCTGTAAACATATCATGTATACTAGTTGGGGGTGATAAACTAAAGGAAACTTGAATCGTGCGCCACACAAATTTAGCAAGATGACAATCAAAGAATAGATGTTGTATGGACTCCTCTGCAGAGCAAAAACAACATTTTCTATCGCCTTGCCATTGTCGTCTTGCCAAATTGTCTTTTGTCAAAATTACTCTCTTATATAAATACCACAGGAACACCTTGATTTTAAGAGGCAGTTTTAGTTTCCAAATAAAATTATTGTAAGGTATGGCTTCGGTTCCTAACAATGCTTTATACATGGATTTGACTGAAAACTGTCCATTTTGGTGTAACCCCCACACAAAGCGATCCCTCTGGTTTGTTAATTGTACATTTGCAACTAAGGCTACCACATCAAACCATGCTTGTAAATTAACACCTACTAGGGACCTCCTGAATGCTACATTCAAAGGTATTGTAGATAACACTGTTTTCACAGAGGCTCCTTTTTTCCTAACAATATTATACAGAGCCGGAAAGATCTCCTTTAAAGGACGTGGTCTTATCCATGTATCTTCCCAAAAACGTACTTGAGATCCATCACCAATTTCAAATTTGCCTAACGAGAGGAATTCCTCCTTGACCTTCATAAGGCCAGCCCAAAATTGAGAATCCCCAGGCATATGTTGAACCTGAGTTAGGGTCTTGGTTTTTAGATATTTATTCCTAAGCAATTGTTGCCAAATCCCATCTCCATTTAGCAACTTAAAAAGCCATTTGCTTAGGAGACATCTATTTTGAATATCTAAGTTTAAGACACCTAACCCCCCTTGATCTTTCGGAGTACAAACTACCTCCCATTTTGTCAGTCTATATTTCTTTTTATGTTCATCACTTTGCCAAAAAAACCGTGACCTAAAATAATCTAACTTCTTTAGAACTCTTTTAGGCAACTCAAAAAAGGAAATCATGAACATGGGTAGACTACTTAAGACAGAATTTAGCAAGACTAGTCTCCCTCCTACTGACAACATCTTACTTCTCCAACAATTTAACCTTTTTTGAAAGCGCTCTTCGACATGTTTCCAGTCCTTATTCATTAGTTTTCTATGATGCATAGGAATACCCAAATACCTAAATGGAAATGATCCCAGGTCACACCCAAAAATATCAGCATAATCACTTTCAATTTCTTTGGCTGCTCCATAGCAGAACAATTCACTCTTATGGAAATTGTTCTTAAGTCCTGACAATTGCTCAAATGCACAAAGCAAAAGCTTCATGTTTTTGGCACTTTCTGGATCATTATCCATAAAGATAACAGTATCGTCTGCATATTGGAGCACTGACAGTCCGTCATCTACCAAATGTGGGATAACCCCTCGGACTTGTCCAGCCTCTTTTGCTCGTGAGATGAGGACAGCCAACATATCAACCACTATATTAAACAGGATAGGGGACAACGGATCCCCTTGCCGCACCCCCTTCCTGGTTTGAAAATAATGGCCTACATTATCATTAACCTTTATTGCAACACTCCCTCTAGACATGATCTTTGAAATCCACTCACACCAAGTTTGTGAAAATCCTTTCATTCTAAGGACCTGTTGAATAAAAGGCCATTTTAACTTATCATATGCTTTTTCGAAGTCTAATTTTAGAATCACCCCATCTTGTCTTTTCGTGTGTAACTCATGAATCGTTTCATGAAGCATAACAACTCCTTCCATAATATAACGACCAGGGACAAAGGCTGTTTGTGACGGTCCTATCAACTTATCCGCTACCTTCAAAATTCTATTATTTAGCACTTTTGTAAATATCTTAAAGCTCACATTTAACAAACAGATTGGCCGATATTGTTGTATCCTTGCTGCCTCAGTTACTTTTGGTAGTAAAGTGATAATTCCAAAGTTTAAACTATGAATAGACAGTCTCCCAGCATGGAATTCAACAAAGAGATTCATAAGGTCTGGCTTTACCACATCCCAAAAAACTTGGTAAAAGTCCGCCGGAAAACCATCTGGACCAGGTGCTTTGTTGTGTTCCATGTCAAAGACTGCCATTTTGACTTCCTCCTCACTGAATGGAGCTGTTAACACCTCATTCTCCTCCTCCGATACCTGAGGTATATCACTCCTCATAGTTTCGTCCAATGAGAAAGAATTCGGTGTATGAGGTCCAAACAGTCCTTTATAATACTCAGTTATATAATTATTCAGATTTGCATCTCCTACAATAATTCCTTCTTCTTGTTCTAGTTGTACAATTTTTGTCTTCCTATGTCTCCCATTTGCCACTAAGTGAAAGTACTTAGTATTATCATCTCCCTGCAATAACTTTGTTGTTTTCGATCGTTGGAGCCAATAAATCTCCTCCTCTCTTAACAACTTAGTTAATTGCCCTTTGAGATGATGTCTAAGATCCTCGTCGTCACGTGTCAACAACACTATCTCTGCTTTTCTATCCAACTCATCTATCTTAGCCAATAAATTTGATTTATGCATCTTATTTTGAGAGGATAGATTCCTAGCCCAACCCCTAAGGAAACATCTTAACCGTCTAATTTTGTTTTGCCATTTATCCAAAGGTGACCCACCTGTACTCTCAGATTCCCAAACCTGTTTAACCAACTCAAAGAAACCATCTCTCGTCAGCCATGCTAGCTCAAATTTAAAGTTTCTAGCATTCCCTCTATGAGACGGCTCACCGGTATCTAGTAAAAGAGGTGTATGATCTGAGATCTCCCGAGTAAGTGCTTGAAAGGCCCTTGTTTGGTTTTGATAATTGAGTGACAACTTTAGGTGGACTAACATGTGTGATGATTGAGATACACAGGAGTTAGTTCACAGGTACATGTGTATGAGCAACATATGCCATGGTGGAGATGGCTTGGAGATGTTGTGAGGCTCAACACATGAGTTGATGAAGGAGCTCATTGCAAGTGAGACATGACATGGAGTCATGTGACCAAGAGGTGAAGATCAAGATGAGGCTTGGCTTGATGGACCGGTTGCAAGTGTGAAGGGCAAGTTGAGGCTGCGAAGCGAAGGACCATGCGATGGTGAAGCTTGGGCAAGACTTGGCGCCGATGGACCGACGCAACGGTGAAGAGCAAGTGAGGTCAAGATCGACGGACCAAAAGTGTCACATGATGATATGAAGTGGATCATATCATTTGATGATCGTGTCATGCATGCGGTGCATTGGCACAATGGAGGATGACGGTGGAGATGAAAATGCGCAAGGCAAAGGTATAACCTAGGGCATTTCATTTCACCGGTCTAAGGTTGAGTAGAGAAGTACTTGACCGGATTTAGGATAGATGGCCGTACTATCAAGAGGGGTAATCTTGTTTGCATATCGGTCATCTAGTGCCACTTGAGCGATCTAACATTGCGATGTGCTAGGATCGAGTGGCGTTGTGAGTTGAAGAGAAAATCCTTTGAAAATGATTGTGAAAATGCTAACACACAAGCACAAGGTTGTACACTTGGTGGTGTTGGCACATTTGCAAAGGTGGCGTTGTTCGCGCTTTGGTTTGCAGGGTAGAGTTGGGTTTGGGACCCTATCTCCCACCCGCCGAGCTTGCGAGCGGGATTCGGCGCTTTCGGGAAAATTGGAGGCATATTTTCCATTGCGCCGATGCAAATTGTTGTTGGAAACATACTATCCATGGTGATCAAGTTGGTATACTTGTTGGATAGCATGGTGGAGAAGATCGCGTTTTCGGCCGTGAATCATGGATTCACAAGGCGCCGGACGCTGGCGAAGCGGGCCGGACGCGTCCGACGCGTGCTGGAGTCGGCGCTGGGCTGGCAGACTGGCGCAGTGAGCGCCGGACGCGGCGTGGCGCGTCCGGCGGTCCCCGGACGCCGACCGAAACTTTCGGTCGGGCTCGGTCTCGCGGTTGGGTCGCCGGACGCACGGGCGGACTCGGGCGTCGGACTCGGCCGGTTCTCGTGCGGTGTCCGGCGCGTGTTGCGCAGATTTCTTCGCGCGATCGGCCGCTATCCGTTGGGGCTTCAACGGTCGGCTTTGAATGGTCCGGACACGTGGAGCGCGGAGGAGCGTCGGACGCGTCCGGCGGCGGCTTGCTCGGACGCGTCCGGCGTGTCTTGTGGAGTTGCCCGAGGTGGCAACGGCTAGTTTGGCCCTTGGGGCTATTTATACGTGGTTTGGCCGGGTGGCCGGTTCTTTGCCGAGCACGCCCGGCTATGTTGCCTTGTGTGGTGGTGCTTGGAAGCCCTCTAACTCACATATGCTTGGTGGTGATCATTCGATAGTGTGAGAGAGCGATTTCTAGTGCGTTGCTTTGCGAGATTGCATCGAGTGGCACTAGGTGGTTGTGTTGCAAGCGGGAGAGCTTGTTACTCTTGGAGGTTGCCACCTCCTAGACGGCTTGGTGGCAAGAGGCTCCGTGGTAGCACGCGTGGAGATACGGTGCTCGGAGAAGAGATTGTGAGAGGTCGGTACTCACCTCGCGGGGATCGCGAAGAGTAGCCCTATTGGATTGCGCGTTTCATTGAGTTACCACCCTTGAGTGTGTGGGTTTGCTCGGTGCCTTGAGGGGCTCACTTGAGAGTGGTGTCTTGCGGTGCCTTGCGGGCGTGCCTTGAGGGCAAGTGACTTGAGGGTCACACCGAAGAACCATCTAGGTGAAAAGACCGGAGGAACCACCGAAGGTGTTGGTCGACACAACAGGGACGTAGCTTGGGGGCAACTAAGTGAACCTGGTGAAAAATCGCCGAGTCATCTTGTGTCCACACTTCGCGGTGGTTTGCAATCTCTTTCACAAGCTTTGTATTTACTTTTCTTACATTCTTGTATAGCTTGTGTAGTTGCTCTTGTGGTTAGTTAGCTTGAGTAGCTTGTTAATCACCTTCTTGCTTGTGTAGCTAGAAGTAGAGTAAGTTGCCTTGCTTAGCTTGTGTAGTTAAGTAAGATTGAGCTCTTGGGTTTGGCTTGTGTAGCTTTGTCCATGAGCATCTAGTGAGCTTAGGTTGGCTTTGTGCTTTTGCTCATTAGAATTGTGTAGGTGCACACCCGGTTGCTAAAGTACTAGTTGCTTAGGTTTGTGTGACCTTGCAAGCTAGACTTGTTTAGTGTGCACTAGCTAGATTGGCACCTTGTCTTCTTGTTTAGGATCTTTTACAAGGTGCATCTAGAGACATAGATAGAGGGGTGAAAGTCTTGGTTAGGCCGATAGATTTAATTCCGCACTTATATCGGTTAGCCAGAGCGATTAGTTTTAAAAAGGACTATTCACCCCCCCTCTAGTCCGCCATCTCGACCTTACAGTGCTTGGACATAGACCAAAGGAAATTTTTGTTCCCAATCTGTTGTTACTAAAATACGGTCTAACTTTTCATACGTTGGTACCTCTGCATAGTTAGCCCAAGTGTATTTCCTTCCTGACATCGCCAGCTCTCTCAAATTCAAGGTCTCAATAATAGCGTTAAATAATAGAGGCTATTTATTATCATACCTTGAATTATTTTTTTCAGATGGGTTCCTAATGATATTGAAATCTCCCCCAACTATAAAAGGGAGATCCCCACAGCTAGTACAGGCTCGTACCAGCTCTGATAAGAACTGTTCTTTATGCTCCTCTTGGGCTGCCCCATATACAGACAAGAGAGCCCATCGGTACCCATCTGTTCTATTTTTCAAAATAAACTTAATATGATAATCACCATCCTCAACACTCTGTACCTCATAACAACCTTGATTTATGCCCATCAACATCCCACCTGACATGCCTCGAGGACATCGCCAATGCCAAATAAAGTCAGCCCCCGCACAAAAGTTCTCTAAACACTGAGTCGAGAAGCTGTTTTTATTGGTCTCTGAGAGCGCTATGAAATCAAGGTTGTTATCTCCAGCTACATCATGCAAGAATGTATGTTTACCTAGGTCTCGCAACCCTCTACAATTCCAGAACACACCTTTCATTGGAAAACTATTTTTTTCTTTACCACCGTATTTTTATTGAGGAGCTTTTTTCTCTTTTTTTCCTTTGCCACCTTGATGGGTACATTTACCAGTACTCCATCTAGATCCGCACTATTATCGTCCATCACCTCATCCATTAAATCGCCACAGAGTCGATTTATGGTAAAGGTGTCAGGATCGATCTCATCCTCCTCAGTCTCAATTTCAATATCATTTTTCCTCAAATACAAAGATGATTTTAGTCTATCATTTTCACCAATTTTTAAAATATCAATAGATCCATTAATCAAATTGTCTCTCTCACCCAAACTTATTCCCACTCCCCCTAAGTTTTCCTCAATACGAGTCTTTGAAAAGGAACAAAAAGATTTATCATTTAAATTACCTTGGGGTTCCTCGAGGTTCTTGGCAGCAACTCTTTTTTCCGCCTTCTCCAGAGAGTCCATATCACCCATGTCTACATTCCGATAGCTTCGTCGTACTGGTGTCAACTCCCCATCTGACAAGATTGCCAACTTCGTGACACTCCCAAACTCCTTTTCTAACCCACCATCAGCTGCCACTCCAGCTTCTATCATTGCATCATGCAGAATACCGAGATGTTGATCGCCCTCAACATGCGCCCCTTCTGTCCCGTCAACCTGCCGAATTGACATTTGTAGTTGTGCCTTCTTCACTACAGTAGGCTGCTGCTTGTTAACAAAATCCCCCTGCCACTCCTCTGTTCCTGCACTAGCAGCTGAGACCGAATTCTTTACCAGATCAGAAGCCCCTCCCATCAACGCACCCCCATCAACAACACTTGCTGATAGCTGAGGCGCCTTATTAAGCTGAGAGATACTCTGAACCAGGCGTGCTGGTGCTGACCCCGTTGAAGCAAATGTTGCAGCATTCCTTACATTAACTTGTTCTCCTTTTTGAACTCCTACAAAATTCCGAGCAGACTCACTAAGTTCAGTCTCCTCATGAGCCTTGGTTTCATTTCCGACTGAACTTTTGTTTGTTGCAATACCAACATCAACATCCGGTACAGAAGTGGCACCACTATTTTGAGCCTCCTCCATCTCAGTGTCTTTTGTGGTCCCATTGCCTTGGTCCTCATTCCCATCATTGCGTGAACTCCACAAGTTTCTCAGACCACTATTTTCTGCAAAGGGTTCAACCTCAAACTTCAGCTGAAAGAATCTATTCCCAATGATGACGTCAAGTTTAGTTGGAATTGTTGTGGGTTCAAGCACCGCCACGGCAAACCTTCCAAAATTGCTTGCTCTAGTAGTCACCATGTCCACCTCCTGTGTAACACCAAAAAGTGTACCTAGTGCCCACAGAATGATATACTCTCTCAGAATTGTTGGAAGATTAGTAACCCGCATCCAGACCACAGGTAGAGCATGTCCAAAATATTCTTCCTCCTCCTTGAATTCTTGGACTTCAAGGGTGACCCCCTCTTTCATCTGTGCCTTAAACTCTGTCATCTTTGCTAGTTGCCCTTTTGAAGGGAAGAGGACCTTAAACTCACTCTCATTGTACCTTTTAACCTCCCAAGCAAAAGAATCTGACACCAACACCCGCAAAAATCTTACAACTTCCTCCTCTGTTACATTTTTGCCCGAAGTAGATACTAAAGCCATTCTTGAGTCTTTCTTTACCGGCTGAATGGGATCATGGGGAATATAGTAACCAAAAAGTGCATCCGCAGCATGCCCCACTGACTGGACTACTGGTTTCGGTTGTCTGAGGACCGGGCACCGACACATAGCATGATCGTTGCTCTTACAGATTTCACAGAAAACTGTCGCTGTACACTCAAACAACAAATGCCCCTTGACTCCACACCTCTTACATATTTTATTAGTGGATGTCTTGTGAGTTACCTCCACTGTACCAGCACCAGAAAAACCAATTTGTGAATTCTCCACTAATATATCACTTGCTCCTGCAGTTGAAGAAGAACCAAGCAATACCTGAACATCAGGCTGTTTGACAGCCTTGCCCTTTTCAGAAACGCCTGCCCCAGCTGCTGTAGGTTGCTCTGTAGTGGCCGCAACCAAATGATGCGACCCCAGCCCAGTCTGCAACACTTGTGGCTGAGCCAACGTATCTGCTGATTGATGATCTTGTTGTTGGTGACTTGCCTGTTGATTCTGAACCTGCGGTGGTGCCGATCTCTGCTGCTGTGTATGGCCTTGCTGCTGCCCCCGCTGCTCCCAATGAGGCACTTGTCGTGGCACTTGTCGCTGAAAGGTGCGGCTTTGGCGGTAAGGGGCATTCAAACTACGTCCTCCATTGCCGCCATGCCATCCTCGTCGACCTCGCTCATACCCCCAACCCGGGCGAAAATTTGGTGGGTGAGACCCCAGGTTGGGATTGAAGCGAGATCCATTGAAGCGCGTGTCGTCGTCGTCGTTGTAGTTGAAGCCAAGTCCCTGTCCAACGCCAGGGCCATGCCTGCCCCCGCGTGCACCGGGGCTTGGCTTGGAATGAAGTGACATAACACTCGTTTGAATATTCATTCAAAGGCCCCAACCTAATCTCAAATACAAAAACTTGTCAACTAAAGCTTTGAACTTAACGAGCTTTACAATTCTATAATCTAATCTAATTTAAAGCTTGTCGATCTCCAACTCCAAGCAATTTAAGCCGACAGAATGCTCACCGGCCGGCCGGATCGAATAGTTTTAAGGCTGGACGCTAGGGCTGGGACCAGACTGGAGTGGCGGTAGCTGCCTGCTGATCGTCCCAGCAGGTTTATGTTGGACGTCCGTTTATGTTATGCTCGATCGGTCTCAGAGCATGAGCGTCGCTGTATTTGGTCTTAGAGTCAATTTTAGTACTACCGTCATGGAAGCAGAAGCAGAAGCAGAATTAAGAAAGATTTGCATTGGTGCGTGCCGTGCAGTTGTTCACTTCCGACCAATGCAAAGACGACAAAGCGCTTTCATAGGTAGCAGGACACACAGGACAGGAGGATAGCATAGGCAAATTAGCAATAGCAATAGCTAGGCTGTGATGGTTTATGATGAATGAATAATAATGTGGCAGTGCCAGGCCGGCAATGGAGGATTGGGGTCAAAAGCAAGCCGGAGACTGTCGGCAGCTGCTTCGTGCTACTACCAGTTCGTTACTCTACCTTGGAGCCATATGGAAATGCAACCTTGGAGCCATATGGAAATGCAAGGGCCAGTAGCTAGCTTCAACAAGTGCTTCGACATTTTTGGCTCCTTCCGCTCCAGTCTCGCCGTCTCCAGTCTGCAGGCACTGGAATTAGTGAATTTAGCAAGCGAAAGGAAAGGAACTCTATTCTGGATCCAATCCATCTCATGATCTACATCTAGAAGCGTACCTTCAGCTTGCATCTGACAAAATTCACCAAAGGAAAAGAGTCTGTCTGTCAAGTGTAAACCAAAGCAAAGAAGAGTAGCAAAACACAATCTCTGACGACGACGGAACATAGCAAAACACAATCTCTGACGACGACGGAACATCTTTTCTCACTCTCACCTGACTGACTAACTGGGTTGGCTGGCTCATCTGATGTTTTCAGTCTGCTCATCTGAACTGAATCCAGGCACCACCAACCAAACGGAGCAGGCTTGCATGGGCTGCACCTGCACAGCATGTCTGCTAGCTGGCTGCTGACGACGCCTGACGCTCGTCGTTGCTGCAAATTGCTAACATGACAGTTGACAGTGGTGCAAATTGCAGGTAACATGCATTCCACCTTGATACGCAAGCCTCCTGAGATGTGGTTCTTGGCCTTGTTTAGTTCACCCCAAACTCCAAGTTTGTCACTTTATCAGCAGAAAAGAAAGATTAACATCAAACTTATTATGAATACGTATATGGATCTTAAATATAGATGAAATTAAAAACTAATTGCGCACAGTTTTGTTGTACTTTGTGAGACGAATCTTTTGAGTCTAATTTATCAATATTTGGACAATATTTCACAAATACAAACGAAATTCTTCTGATAATGACTACATGTGTGAACGTCTGAATTTGAACTCCCAATTTTGGGATCTAAACAAGACCCTTGTCCAATTCATTAATGACTACTCTATCTATAATTTACTTACTCTGTTATTAGTAAGATACTAACTGCATGCGTGCGCACGTTACTACGTTATATTCCGTGGGTGGATGTGCCATTGCCATCCCATATGCCAAATTGCCAACATGCCAAGGAACCAAGAGCAATTTTCTACTCCATGTCCATCGGTATCCATCAGCAGGCAGCTTCTCCAAGTACTCCTACCTACATAGAGAAGGGATCCGGAGTTGTGTCCGGACCGTCCGGAATCGCATCGAAATGCGCATGTGCCCTTTTGACCCTCGTGTCTCCTGTGGCCCTAATTTCCCACCCTATAAACCAATGACGGACTTGGGCGCCCCGGTTCTGCCTTTTTTTGGAGATAACATTTGTACTATATGAATAAACATATAAAAGCAACTCTCTTTGTTTGAAATTGTAAGACGTTTTGCTTTCTCTAGATATATCTAAATAGCTACACAATCAAAACGTCTTGTAATTTGGAAGGAAGGGATCAGGGTGTCTTAAGTGTGTTGTTTAATGGACCACGTTGTAGCAAGCGGTTGGCTAAATGCTCCCTCGTTGTTATTTTGACCTTTGATTTTTGGTGCCCTGTCTCGTTCTTTTCCCGACAAAAAAAGATGAAATTTACATGCGTGGTCGCCGGTGTTAGCAGACGGACACGCACATTTCTCTGCTTGCCTTTAAAGAAGAAGAGAAATAAACTGTCACTACTTTTTTTTATGGATAATAAACTGTCACTACTTTACTCAGGCAACACCATTTTCTCGTCCAAGAAAACAAAAGTCGCCACAGCTGCATGTGATGAGAGACAAAATCAATCAAAGTGGCTTTCTTTTTGTCTGTGTAGCTTCAAGCCCTGCTGTTTTCTATGACTGGTGAACAGAATCATGCTGCCACATGGTCCTGGCCCTGGTCCTCTGGGCTTGTGGCCCATCCATCCATGCCACGGGGCCACTTGACACAGTCTAGAACAACTACTTTTTTTTTATAAGTTGTTTAATTAGTAGTTATATAGTTTAAAATAAACTATAAGCTAGAACATAAACTGAATTGTTTGGATCAGCTAGAGTTTTCTAGCAACTAGCAACTTATTTTATAAAAGCTATGAAAATCTCAACCCCTCTGGTCATAAGATAGAAACATTTTGGTCCTAAAATATAGGGAAAAATTACTCTTGTTTTCAAGAAAAAACACAAATTGTTTAAGACAACATGTGATTAAATAAACTTTAAAATTGCAGATGTCAATAATGTTTAGTTATTTTATTTTTAAAACATGTAATTATGTGTATAGAGCTAGCTATATCAAAACAAAAATGCTTTGAAGACTTTATAAATTTTAAATGTAAATAGTATTTTAAAAAATAACTATGACAAAGATATATATGGATCAATCAATTTCGCAAAAGAAAAAGATGTTATGTGTTATTGCACTTGTTTAATGCTAGATGATACGGCAATAGCATCAATCAAAGACCATGCATGTAAGTATGGTACGTATTTTTTGAGGGAGGAAGCGAGGCACTGCTGCTGCCACGGATGGGAATATTAAAGTGGGCGGTCAAGTAAACAATGAGGAGGCATTCCTGTGAAAAAGGAGACACTGCACGCAGCATGGTCATAATTACTGGAGCCGGCCATAGAATAGTACCACTACTAAAGCCTCAACACCCTACTGATGAAAAATGAAAAAGGCAAAGTTAATAAGTCCCACGTTGTTCCTTTTCTTTTTGTCATAAACTAAAATAATGTTCTCACAAAGATAGGGTCCATTGGATCCACTATGCTAGTTGTGTTTAGCTGCTAACAAGGTAAAGCCCTGATGGTTAGTTGTATTTAGCTTAGGGAAGCAAATTAACAGCTTGTTATTACCGGGATAGTTCATCTTAAACTATTAGTTGTAATACTTGGTAATGTTTGGGTCCACTGTTCCTAATCTTAGAACTAGCTCAAGGGTTTTTTTTAACAATTTCTTGTCTTGATCGTGATAGGTCCAATTTATCTATCATAAGTTTTTCTCTCGAGATTTTAAGAATGGCCTGCAATATGTTTTAACATAATGTCCACAATATACGAAAATCCCCGCTTTCCACCACAATATACAAAACCCCACATTTCACAATGTCATCAAACCGATGATCCAAATGCTAAATCATCATTCACATCATGGTACCTTCACAAATGCAATATCACCTAATTAGGAGTAACCACTGACGGTTACTTAGGCCATTATATTGGGTGGTGGTACGGTCATCAAAGCACACCAAGAATGGCATGAGTGAAGGCAGTGAGCAATTGATGCCCGCGAGGTGGAGCAACCCAAGGACGTAGAGAAAAAACAAACCATGCTTGTTAGTTGTCATCACGCACATTGTATGGAGGACAATCAAATGAATCAATGAATGAACCCACGAAAAAACACCACAAGCAGGATCAGAAAAACACATGAGAACCAACCATGCTAGGACCCCACCAATGCTACCACCTTAGCAAGAGAACAAACAACCCACCAATACTCCCTCCGTCCTAGAAAATAGTATCGTTTTTTCACTTTCAGACATCTTGTTTGACCATCTATCTTATTTAAATTTATCTTACTCATTTTTTTTATAAATATCATATATTTGTTATGACATATTTTATCATTTACTATACTTTGGTAATGATATCTTGATTTTATATTATATATAAAATTTCAGCTTGAGACGAACGATCAAACACGACGTTTGAAAGTGAAAAACATCACTCTTTTTGGGACGGAAGGAGTATGTTAGAGTGCCTTTATATCTACTCCCCGTCCCAAAAGACTTGATATTTTATCTAATCACTAAAAATATGAAATTTGAACATGAGATTATGGCACACATGGATCCATGCAATTCTTTAATTAAGGGTATGTCTATTTGCGCACTCAAGTGAACACTTAATTTGTTTCCTCCTGATGCGTCGTTGTTGTGTGCCCAGCACCCACTATCCCGCAGCGGTGTGGTAGCTAGGGTTTCGTTGGGGTTCGCGGTCTCCTCCGCCCCTTCCCCCTTTAGCCTCGACTTGGCCCGCCCACCTTCACCTTCGTCGGAACCCTAATGCCACCATCCCCACCGCATAGCGGTCTCTTCGCCCAAGCCCCTTCTAATAAGCCCGCCAAAGTTTGAGAAGATGAGGGGGAAAAGGCTGAAGATGAAGAAGAAGAGAGAGAGGAATCGAGTGGTGAGAGTAAGAGAAACACTCGAGTGTGGCAGAGTATTCCCATTAACGCTTTATATTTTTCAATTAGCGTATTGCTCACTCTACCCTTTTATTACAATCACTGCCAAAGTAAACAATGTAATGGTCCTAGTCCAGCTCCAGCCTCCCAGGACAGGATGATGCAAAAGGTAGAAATACCCCTAGTGTCGGGTGTCATCAGGATCGATAGTCCTGCTCGGAAATTTGTCAAATGTTTCGCAGAAGTTAACCCTAGCAGCAGTAGTGATTTGGAAGCAAAACCCTGTAATCAAGGAGACGAATGTGGAGCGGGGATTGCGGCTTCCGCGTGCAGTTAAGGGCTGCTGCTTTCGGCTTCCCTGCAGCTGTTAACACGAAACAGACGCGTACGAAAAGAACGCACGAGGGCGACGCGTCTATCTATCAGCAACGGAGCTGACGGAGGGAAGGATTCTGTGGCGCGAACAACTAAATGAAAGTAAATGTCTGGATGATACGGTAAACGGCAGTAATTAACGAGTGGTTAATTGCATACCCTCAGAAATAAAATAACAGATGGATGCATTGCATTTTTGTCGTCAATGATGACGCGGTGGAGCAAGTCATTTTGGCTGGCAGTAAAGAATTGCACTGTGAATAGCAATGCAAGATCTGTGAGCTGTGAATTCACAGGTGAAGTGGCGCGGTTAGTGGCGCCAAAGGTTGGGTTTTTGACTGACACGAGGCAAGAACGAACAAGACGAGAGTTTTGTGCGGAAACGAAACAGACGCGGCAAAATCTGCGCCAATCGAAAACCACCACAATCACAGGTGAGAGAGCAGTCACCGCCAGTCAGCATTCACCACAACACCGGCGACATTCCCTTGCCCCCTCCGTCTCTCTCTTTTACCCAGGTGCAGGTGCAGGTGCAGGTGCAGGTGCAGCAGCCAGCTCCCGGGTCGCCCAGCCGAATCCGGCGCCGCCGCCCCCTCTCCTTCCCTTTCCTTCCATTTGCCCACCACTCTCCTCTCCTCTCGTCTCCTCCAAGAGTAGTGGCAGCAGTAGAGAGAGCCAAAGGGAATCCTCTCCTCGCCTCGCCCCCGCCCGGCTCCCCCCTCTTCAATGCTCATCCCGTCCCCTCCGCCATGGACTTCGCCGCCGCCACCCACCACCACCTCATCCTCACCATCGCCACCACCATCCTGCTCGCCGCCGCTGCCGGCGTCCACGGAGCCACGCACCCGGCGGACCAGGCGGCGCTGGACGACCTGCGCAAATCCCTAACGAACCCGGACGCGCTGGGGTGGCCGGCGGCCGACGACAACAGCGACGCGTGCGGCCCGCCGGCGTGGCCGCACGTCTCGTGCGACCGCACCGGCCGCGTCGACAACCTCGACCTCAAGAACGCCGGGCTGGCCGGCACGCTCCCGCCCTCGCTCTCCTCGCTCGCCGCGCTGCGCGGGCTCAGCCTGCAGGGGAACCGCCTCACGGGCGCGCTCCCGTCGCTCCGGGGCATGGCCGCGCTCCAGCAGGCCTTTTTCAACGACAACGACTTCGACGCCATCCCGGCCGACTTCTTCGACGGCGAGCTCGACGACCTGCTCGAGATCTCGCTCGGGAACAACCCGCGCCTCAACGCGTCGAGCGGCGGGTGGGCGCTGCCCCCCGGGCTCCCCGACGCGGCGCCGCAACTGCAGGTGCTGTCGCTCGACAACTGCAGCCTCACCGGCGGGATCCCGGGCTTCCTTGGCCAGCTCACGGGGCTGCAGAACCTCACGCTCTCCTACAACAACCTCTCCGGCCCGATCCCCGCCGCGCTCAACGGCTCCGCCATCCAGAGGCTCTGGCTCAACAACCAGCAAGGGGAGGACGCCAAGCTGTCCGGCGCGCTCGACGTCGTCGTCACCATGACGGGGCTCCAGGAGCTCTGGCTCCACGGGAACGACTTCTCCGGCCCCATCCCCGACGCCATCGCCGAGTGCAAGCAGCTCTACACCGTCAGGCTCAACAACAACCAGCTGCTCGGCCTCCTGCCGCCTGGCCTCGCCGCGCTCCCCGCGCTCCAGGAGCTCAAGCTCGACAACAACGACCTTTTGGGCCCCGTCCCCGCGCTCAAGGCACCCAATTTCACATTCTCCGGGAACGAGTTCTGCGCCGCCAAACCTGGGGACGCCTGCGCCCCCGAGGTCATGGCATTGCTCCATTTCCTCGCCGACGCGCAGTACCCGGACAGGCTCGTCAGGACCTGGTCCGGGAACGACCCCTGCGCGGGCTGGCTCGGCATCACCTGCGTCCAGGGCAAAGTCACCACGCTCAACCTGCCGGGCTACGGCCTCAACGGCACCATCAGCCAGAGCCTCGCCAACGTCACCACGCTCATCGACGTCAAGCTCTCCGGCAACAATCTCACCGGCCAAGTGCCGGACAGCCTCACCAGGCTCGCCTCGCTCAAGAAGCTGGACCTGTCCATGAATGATCTCAATGGGCCGCTGCCCGCGTTCAGTCCCACCGTGGATGTCAATGTCACCGGCAATCTCAACTTCAACAGCACGGCGGCGCCGACGGATGGGCAGCCGAACAACAACTCCCCTCGGGGGTCTCACCCTACTACGCCTGGCGCACCTGCTGGTGCTGGGGGTAATGATGCAGCTATCCCTGGGAGTGGGAAGAAGACCTCATCAGCTGTGTTGCTGGGCACGACCATTCCAGTCGCGGTGAGCGTGGTCGCCCTGATTTCAGTGGCCGCCGTGTTCTTGTGCAAGAGAAGAGCGTCAGTGCAGCCACAGGCAGCCTCTGTCGTTGTGCATCCCCGTAACAGTTCTGATCCAGATAACCTGGCCAAGATCGTCGTGGCCACCAATGGCAGCAGCAGCGGCACGTCTCAAGGCAACACGCATAGCGGGAGCAGCAGCCTGACTGGCGATGTCCACATGATCGACGCCGGGAATTTCGTGATTGCAGTGCAGGTCCTCCGTGGCGCCACCAGGAACTTTGCCCAGGACAATGTGCTTGGCCGTGGGGGATTTGGGGTCGTTTACAAAGGGGAGCTGCACGATGGCACCATGATTGCGGTGAAGAGGATGGAGGCTGTGGCGGTCAGCAACAAGGCTTTGGATGAGTTCCAGGCCGAGATTGCCGTCCTGACCAAGGTACGGCACCGCAATCTGGTGTCGATACTGGGGTACGCGATCGAAGGGAACGAGAGGCTGCTGGTCTATGAGTACATGCCCAACGGGGCTCTGAGCAAGCATCTGTTCCACTGGAAGCAGTTTGAGCTGGAGCCTCTCTCGTGGAAGAAGCGCCTCAACATCGCGTTGGATGTCGCTCGTGGGATGGAATATCTGCATAACCTGGGCCATCACCGCTTCATACATAGGGATCTCAAGTCAGCAAACATTCTCCTTGGCGATGACTTCCGGGCAAAGGTGGCGGACTTTGGGCTGATGAAAGATGCACCGGATGGGAACTACTCTGTAGCAACCAGACTTGCTGGAACGTTTGGGTACTTGGCTCCTGAGTATGCAGGTAAGATTAATTTCTATAACTTGCCCTTTTCAGTTTTGACCATTAAATCCATGTTACTATTGTGACTCAGATATCAGGAAATTATAGTATGTTTGAATAGTCATCCCACTCTAACATAGTTAGTATGAGTTTGTGAGCAATATGTTTTGCCATTTTTAAGTAGCCGCCTTAGATGGACTAGAGTAACGACAGGGAATAGAAATTGATTTCGTAGTTATCTTGGAAGTTTTGATGAACTACCCTTTTAAAACATCATGTGAGTTGTGACAGCTGACACTTGGGTTGCAATCTACTCCCTGAGATGAGATTGAGAATTTTTTATGAATGTGGAGTAATTAGGACTAGTTTAAAATCCGTCCCATATTGTCAACGTCTGTTAATGCATCCAAAGATTGCATTTTTTTGATGCAAAAGGTGATTGGTTTTTTTATGAATGCCGAGTACCCTGTATAATAAGTAAATGTATGGCTGATATGATATTGTGATCCTGCTGCTGCAGTGACAGGGAAGATCTCAACAAAGGCAGACGTCTTCAGCTTCGGGGTAGTGCTGCTAGAGCTGATAACAGGGACGACGGCCATCGACGACAGCCGTGTGGGCGAGGGCGAGGAGACCCGTCACCTGGCGTACTGGTTCAGCCAGATCCGCAAGGACGAGGAGCAGCTCCGTGCCGCCATCGACCCGACCCTGGACGTGAGCGACGTCGAGACGTTCGAGAGCGTGGCCGTGATCGCGGAGCTCGCGGGGCACTGCACGGCGCGGGAGCCGTCGCAGCGTCCTGACATGGGGCACGCGGTGAACGTGCTGGTGCCCATGGTGGAGAAGTGGAAGCCCGTGAAGGACGAGGCCGAGGACTACCTGGGCATCGACCTGCACCTGCCGCTGCTGCAGATGGTGAAGAGCTGGCAGGACGCGGAGGCGAGCATGACGGACGGCGGCAGCATCCTGAGCCTCGAGGACAGCAAGGGCAGCATCCCCGCTCGCCCTGCCGGGTTTGCTGAGTCCTTCACCTCGGCTGACGGCCGGTGAAGAGGACTGGAGGAGGAAGAAGACAGAGCATCGTCTTCTTGGTATCGCATCGGATCGTGTCTACCTGGAGGGATGCATCCATAGGGATGGATAATAAGCAGTACATGTCTCTTCTCTCTAGTTTCTCCCCTTGCCTGTTTTCGCACAGTGCTGGAATTCGTTGCTGCTGTAGGTAAAAGAAAGCGCACATCGTCGTCCATGTGATGTGCTCGTGCTTCTTCAGTTCTTCTCCTGCTCTGCTTTGTAGATAGATCATGATATGTTCCCTTCCTTTTTTTTTTTTTTTGCCATTGGTGTAGGCATCTTCAGTTCTTTGTGTTATTCCAGTCAGTCTTGAGACTCAAGTCTCTGGCTTTTCCGGTCAAGACATTGTAATGCTCCGTCAGTCTCAGTTTCCTCCTGAACTGTACTGTACCCGGCCGGAGAATTTTTTGCAAATGGATGGATGGGCATCTCATTTTCCTTTATCGTGCTCATGCTCATGCAGTCATGCTCCTGCAAGGGGACAGCATAATATCATGGAGTGTCCGTCAGTGCAGGACTGCAGGTGGAGGGAGGGAAGCAATGAATCCAGTGGCGTCGGTCCAGGCTTGCATTTTGGCACCTTCCAAAAGGCCTCAACTGGACGCATCATGCCAACATAATTATCCATCTCCCAAAGTGCATGCATGCATGATGCATGAAAACGAATCATGGCAATGGCACACACATGTACAGTTCAGTTCAGTGGTAGTGTTGCTTTTTCTTGAACACTGCTGGGCCCTAGAGGTAAGGTAACAACAGTGACCATGGAAATGAGATGAGTTGAGCTCAAGTGGTGTCACTGGACAAGTTGCTAGTAGCGGTGGTATCTTGTTAGTTAGCATTATAAAGCAGTGGAACCTGCACAGGTAGCTAATTGCTGATGTGAGGGGAGTGAGGATTAGTTGTAAGTCACCAGCAGGTTTGTGCTGATTATTGTGTTGTGTCGGCCTGATGAAAGTGACTACTACACTACTCTAGTAGTAGTAGTGGTGGTACAATGAATGGATGATAGTATGACCCTATCCGCCGTCTAGTCCAGTCCAGTCCAGTCCAGTCCAGCAAAGACTAATGAGTGTCATTTTCAGGGGACAATTTCATCACCATCATCAACCCCCCTATTACTACTAGTTGTTTAATGATGTGTCGCTAGGAAGAAAGAATCAGATGGACCAGCTGGCATTAGCTTGGTGCCCGGTGGATTGAGTGAAGGAAAAGCAACGTGCGTGTTTCACTGCAGAGAATTACTTGGATATACGTATTAGCCTTGACTGAAGTAAACATGCCTGATGGTGTACTATATACACTATATACTAGTAGTTTCTCTGTACGGCATCAGCATTAGCATTAGTTTAGTACGGTAGACAATAGTACGTTAGCTACGGAAGGGTGTCTTTAGTCGTACGTGTCTGCTCCCGGATCCATCCAAGAAACCAAACATATCAAGTGCTCTACTTGTACCACCCATGTGCGAAATGCTATCAGGTAGGTGTAGAGATGTGAGGAGTCGTCTGACTGTTGTGAGGGAAGAGGGATGGAGTGAAGCAGCAGCTGCATCTGCACTCGGCGTGCACCTGCAGATCGAGCAGCAATACGGACAAAGAGGCTCTCTCTGGAGGGTGTTTATACCAAGAAGATGGCATTGGCACGTATTGGAGCTTGGAGCGGTACCTGACCTGACCTGACCTGCTGCCCACGCCCACGGTATAGTCGTGACCGTCTGATGACTCTGATTGACCTGGTCCTGGTGTGCCGGGGGGCACTGGGACATCACGAGTGGTCCGCGGGGCTGGTCTGGTTCTGGTCCCAGTGGCTGCTGGTGGCGCATCGACGTCACCAGGAAATGGCCGCCTCTCCTCTCTCCCCAGGAAGGAAACAAGCAAGACTCCACCACAGCCTCTGCCTGCCTCCATAGCCCAATATCTTCTTCTTTCTCAAACTTTCCTGTCATACAAACAAACAAGCGAATACTCTGGACGATGGTCCACGACATGCAGTGCTTATTGTACGTATATACGTTGGCAGGTCAGCAACTGTACTTCTGCGGTCCTGCTGCTGATATTTAGATACACACGCGGCGGCACTGCTAACCATCATTGCTCAACTTGTGCTTAATTATTCAACAAACAAATTAAAATGCAAGAGGGGAGGCGATCGATTAGTGTGGACGTGTACAAGTGAGGGGAGACGACAGGCAGGCAGAATAATGCAATGGAAGGAGAAGAAAACATGTGAGGACCGGCGAGGGAAACATGCCCGACACGCGCCCATGCCATTTGCCACCCCCCACCATGCCATGTGAGGAGACGAGAACAGCACAGCTCTGCACCCAGGTTCATGGCTAAGCTGACCGATCGGCAGTGCACACTAGAGTGACACAGGCCATGGCGAATTATGAGTCGTTGAGTGGATCCACGTTGGCAGTGTGCCCTACTACGCCACGCCAGCTCAGCTGCATCACCACCTTTGAACCTCATTGACGTCTACCTGTTGCAGTCACCCACACACATAAAAAAAAAATGAAAGCAACACGAGAAAATGAAGAGGGCATGTGAAAGAACCAACATCAAAAGCAAAGCTTGCCCAGTTCATGAGGTAAAGTAAAGACACACATACACACTGATGCCCACACAAGAATCATACATTCAGACCAGTTGCTTTCTCTGTCCCTCCCATGCTTCATGCTCCAGAACCACACCAACCTTTCTCGGCAGGCATTCAAGGTTAGGACGGACGGGAAATGGATAGCAGCACCACATTTGATCGGAATTCTGCAGCGGAGCAGCACAGCAACTCAAGCGATTGTGATGCATGTTAGCACCTCCTTAATAACCAGCCACATCTCCTATTCCTCCAAAGCCATTAAGCCAAAGCCGACAATATCATTGCGCCGTGGTACAGACTCTAACCAACAATTTCTCTTGTCCTCCCACAACAAATGCCAGACACTGAAATCTGCCGTAGCCAATGCCAAACGCACGTCGTTTTACTCCCAATGCCCACATAACTTAAGATTGTTGTACAACAGCCTCCAGTTATGGTACTAGCTCAACACTGTCCCCCCTAAAGCATTCGGTTATTGGCAGATACACTTGGCAGCATGTTCCAAATTGGTAGAAACTAGATTGCGACCCAATTATGTGATGGGGACGCTGCAGTGGTAATTACAGTCACTGTTTACACGACTTATTGTACTATGTGACTAAAAGGATGAGGATCCAATGCTGGAATAATAATTGACTGAAATAGGCCACAAACTATCAATTTGTAGCACACCTCCATCTCAATGGCTCCATTGCGTCGTGTCAAATTATTGGGGTTCAGATACAACAGGGTATCTCCAAATAAAAAAAGAAATATATGCAAATCGGACAAATCTATGATGAAGCGGCTGGATCTGACTGTAGGTAGGGGGCGAAGTGTTTAAATGCTTCCTCATATACAGGCTTCTTAAATTCGACTGCCTGTTCAAATGGAAATATATTAGCTATTTCAAAGGGATCAGGAGAAAAATGGCAGGCAGGAAAATGGCCCACCTTTTCAATAACTTCCTGGGGAGTCATCCATTTCCATTCACCAAACTCTGGCTTCTCAGACCCATCACCATTAAGGTCAATCTCATCATCATTTCCAGTAAGTCTAAATAAAAACCTGCACCACATTTCCACAAGTTAAATACCGGAATATCTCCTATGGAGCAGGCAAGCTTGTTAAAATACTTTGAAATTGAGTGTTCTGTTTAGCGTTAGAAGACAAGTATAAAATATGAACCAAGTACAGTGTGAGCCGAATGAGGATACAGTACAGTCCACCTACACTGTCTCCAAGTATTGAGCCCAAAGTTATCATTCAGTCACACTATCTCTAGTCCTGAGCCCAAAGTGATCTTTCGGTCACACTATCTGCTAGTCCTGGGCCCAATATATTACAACAGTTGTGAGCTGAATAGTTGTCAGTGTAAGCGGCCATTCGGCCTAGATCCATGGACAATGATGTGTCTGGTAAGTGGGCTGCACTACACTGGTAAGTGGGCTGCACTACATCATCTCCAGAAAATGGTGGGCTGCACTAGAAACATGGAAGCCAGAGCCTGTGAGATCTCTACTGAAATCCAACTGAAGCATATTTTTAAGCCCACCCCATATAAGATCAAACAAGACCCAAACAAGAGTTTGGAAAACCACACCATACCAAGTTGCTGAGTTACTGACTATAACTAATGGTGAAGATAATTGGCTAGTATCTACTGCAGGAAGCATTTGATGCAAACTACCTATTAGGTGGAAACATGAAAAGTACTTAAAGGTGCTACTTAGAACATATGGAAAATTCTTCAAAACTACCATATATGAAGATGAAGCAATGCATACAGAGCTATCAAAACACTGATATGGTCTCCAAGGTTCAGAGCACACAAGTATTACACAATAGCATTTCAGACAGAATTACAACCGCTTTATCCAAAAAAATGAAATAAGAAAGTGTTAATCCAACACAAGGACATAACAGTGATCTTAAGTCATAAAAGGAAGGTGGTTTTGATTTTCAATAGCACAACAGTAGAACACTATGGATTGCATACTTCCAGTAAGCAACAAAAAGTATGAACTATTGTCGCTGAAAGATCGGAATAACTACATTGCATTAAAAAATCATTACAAAAAGTCCTACCAAGGGATGGTCGGATGGAGCAATGAAATCTTGGATCAGCAGAAATATGGCCCATGGAATGGGGTGGGTAAGTGGAATCAAGCCTAGCTATTTATCACACAGTTTATGGAAAATAAGAATAATCACGGGATTTTATGTACAGAATTGTAGTTATTTGCCACCGAAAGTTCTGAACCAAATAAAATTTTGGCCCAAGTACTGCCATTGCTACCCAATTCGTCTACAAAAAATCTTTCCATCAGCCTTCTGTGTGAAAAATGGGCAGAGACAAAAACAAGTGCATTCAGGCACATGCTTAATTAATAGGTGAAAGTTGCAATGTATCTAACCATCAAGTTTAGTGTAGAACTGTTTTGAATATGAGATGAGTTTTAAAAAAATTAGACGCCACAAGTATGTTACAAACATCCACAGTCCACACAATATTTCATAGTAATCATAGCACTCCTATATAACCATAGAACACCACGGCATATGTCACGTGGGCTAACACCTTAACCAGTGTTCTACAAAAGCACTTATAAGCCAGAAGGGCAGCGGGGTGCGGCCTAGGGTCCGATCAGGGGCTGTTTGGATGGCAGCGTAGGGAAGCTGCCTGTGCTAGGCATCACTCTCAGGCATTCGATTTTGAGCGCCTGGGGTCAGATGTGCATGCCTAGCCAGCACTCCCAGGCCAGGGCTGCATCCAAACACGCCCACTTAGTGTCATAAGTCCAGGCATCCACCTTTTAGAACAGTAGCATGAGCTGGCATTTGAGGTAACGTGGGATTGGATCTTATATAACTGTGTATTTCTATGGCAAGATAGACTAGGAAGTATTCTGCCTGCTAACTGCTATGCTATGTGAAACCTGGAAGACTTTCACTTCAACTTGTTCAGATATAAAAAAAAATTACTAACAGGATGTTGCACCCATCTACTAATTGGTAGGAAGCAGATATATATATATATATGTCTGTCATGTAGGGTTAATCTTTCATGTTGAAGTACCAGCCAGACAAGGGGACAAACTGAAACGAGGTTATTTCATAGAATTCTCAGCTGAAGAATTTTAGCGAGCTTACCATTTTTGAGCTTGGCCTTTCCAATCAGTTCCCCCCCACCTAGCATTAAGCTTCTCTCTCACATCCGGTGGGAAATCATATGTCAACCAGTTAGGAGCCTACACAGATGCATGCATTCGCTCAGCTATCATTCACAAACGGACAAAATTATATTAACCATCATCAATCAGGCTTTGAAGACAGAGGCATAGGAGGTTTGTACATAAGCTCTAATCCCACCACTGTAGGATAGGGTAGTTGACACTGGGCAATTCGCAATTGAATCACGTGATGGAATCAGGTGAAAAGGCAAACTGACCTCAGCCACGATCTCTGCGGATGTGACACCAGTTTCTTCTCTCAGTTCCCTGAAGGCAGCCGCCCTTGGTTCTTCCCCAGCATCTATACCACCCTGTGGGCAGATTATGAGTGGTTAGTATTCGCGTTTAGGGATTTCTAGTACTAATTAGCAGGTTAAAAAGCACAGCAGATCTACAAAATCACCTGAGGCATCTGCCAGGCGCTAGGAATGTCGAGCCTAGAAGCCGAGAAAATCTGGAGAAAAGGAGAATCGCTTCATTAATCATCAGAACGAACCCCAGCAACACAATACCCAGAGCAGGCGCGTGGCGGAGAGGAGCTCGAGGGAAGGTAGGACGGGGCGCAGCGCTTGCCTTGGTGAGGGATGGGTCGGCGAGGCAGATGCCGACGTTGGTGCGGTAGCCCTGGGGCGGCGCGTCCATGGATGCGACGGCGACGAACGGGAGCGGCGGCCGCGCGGAGGTCGAGCAGGAGGCGGAGCGCGGCGGCCTGCCGCTGGCGGTTCTTGGGAGGCGGAGCGCGGAGGAGGAAGCGGGGCGGCTGTGGTGGACGAAGGCGAGGGGCAAGGGCTTTACAGCGACGCAGCGTGCGGCCGCGGCAGCCACCACCACCATCTCGCGCAATCTCGGTCCTTTCCTTTCCTGGACGATTCCATGGATAATGGATGACAGGCGGGCCCGTTATTGACAAATGGCAGGCCTCCATTTCGGCCTATTGGACCAAACAAATTACCCGGCCCACTCGAATCGGCCTGTCCCCATCCAGCATTCCGTCGCTCACAAATTGTAGCTGATGTATGTGCCATGTCATTTTCGTGACCGGTCAAAGTGCTGCCATGTTGTTGTAAAAAAAAAAAAGTGCTGCCATGTCAGCTACATCCAGGTTTGCTTGGACTGAAGTGGTTACAAGAGCCTCAATCTGCGAGACTGAATTTCGAAGATACTTCCAGGGGTAGGTTATACTGTGTAATTCGCAATAAAAAAAATTCTCATTGGAGCAAACTCCACAAAAGTCATGTGTGAGAGGTTTGTTTGTGGCAAAGTTTTATGGAAGGAACCCTGGAACATGTGGGAATGTTTGCTTGGGAAATCATGGGCAGCGCAGCAAAGAGTAACTAAAATAAGCACAATGCTATCTATATGGGCCCTTAGGAGCGGCCCATTATTTAGGCATAAAGAAAAGGATAAGGACAGACTGGAAAGGTAGCCCGGCCCACCTAAAATTGAACTGCTCCACCAAATTTTTAAATTCAGCTCCCTGCCTAACATCATCTCAAAGGGATAAGGCAAAGAAGGATGGATCTTTTTTGTGAAACTCACTTCGCTATCCTCCTCTTTTATTCCCCGAGGAAGTTCAGGCCCGTACGTTTGCGAGAGACCGAAGCAATATATCAATGTACTCTTTGTTCTGGCATACGGAGTATGTCAATGTACTCTAATACAAGCCTCTTCAATTAATATTAATATAACAAAATGTACAAGTCTGTCATACACTCTTCTAGTAAACTATGATTGATATATATGATGTGTCAATAAATGACTACTACATCCGTTCAAGAAAAGAAACACTTTCTATTAATACTCCTTAATTTTGTTCTAAATTAAACTGTCTTAATGGTAACCAAGTTATAAAGAAGGGGTGTCATAAATTAGTATCAATATATTTTTATGAAAGTAAATAGATACCAGTCCATAACTGATAGCTATCCGGCGTCTTAATTATTGATATCTTTTCTGTACCTCACTCTAAACATTGGGGAAGTACGCATAAAAATCTGCATGTAACGTGCATGCTGTAGACCTCGCGTGGCGGAGCCCGTACGATTTTGGCGGAGCTGGCCCAGCCTGGTCACGGCACGAGAAAACAAGTGGTGGCACAGGGCTGGACGCGCGCGTCACACCAAAGCCATGGCCGCGTCACGTGGAACACCCGTCGAGCGAGCGCGACCCGGCCGGGGCCCGGCGGCGGCCACCTGCCCCTGCCCCTGCCCGAGAACAACAAGCACGCACGATAAACAAGTGAGTGGGCGGGCGCCGGGGCCGGGGGCGGACACCTCTCGTTGGCTTGGCTTGGCTTGGCTTGCCCACGTGTGGCGAGCCAGGTCCGCCGCGGCGGCCGCACGACGCGGGACACAGACGAGACGCCTTCACAGAAACCCGCGAGAAAAATCTAGCCAGCCGTGTCTGCGTGCCGAATCCGCCCGCGTCTGGCGCACAGACCCGCGGTGTGGCCATCCAGAAGCCGTTGCACCCGCGGGGAAGTAAGCGCTGACGTGGCGGGCCGCCACCCCAAATCCCACGCCGAGTGTGGACGGACGGACAACCCTGCCTTGGTTGCCAAAGGAAAGACAGACAGCCAGAGGCCGGTTCCCTGATCCCGCCTCCTCTCTCTCTCTCTCTCTCTCTCTCTCCGAGGGCCCCACCGCCTCATGGAAATTACTCCAGTCTAGCAACACACGCCGGTCGCCCGCCCAACCCCAACCGCCTTAACTCCTCTATAAAACCCTCCGCCCTTGCCCTTTCGATCGTCGATTCCCCAATTCGCAACAACCCAAACAGAGAGAGGGGGGAGCCCCGGACCGGGTGGTGTCCGTTTCGATTCGATGCTTGTGGCCGCCCCTCGACGAACCAGTCGCAGCGGGATCCCGAGGGCGCTCGGCCGCCGCCGCCGCTGAAGCCCAGCCCGGCCCGCCCTTCCCCAAGGAAGGAAGGAAGGAAGCAGCGCGCCTCGACGACATGGGTGAGCTCGCGGCGTCGACCTCGCCCCCGCCGCCCGCGGCCGCCGTGGTGCCGGTGGTCTTCGTCGACGGCGAGCAGAGCGTGGACCTGGGCACGGTCGCCGTGCTGGGCGGCGTGAAGCGGCTGCAGGCCGTGGTGGCGGACCGCGTGGGCGTGGCGCCGCACCAGATCTCGGCGTCCCTGGCGCGGCCCCGCCGCGCGCGCCGCGTCCAGCTTGACGACGCCGCCGACCTCGCCGCCGCCGTCGCGCGGGAGGGGAACGGATGCTACGTCGTCGCGGGGCTCCGCCGCTCCCGCCGCGAGCGCCGGGGCGGGCGGTCCCGCCGCGACAGGAAGGCGGGAGGAGCAGGAGCCAACAACGGCGGCGCGGAGAAGACCATCCTGAAGCGCCTCCCGCCCTCGGATCTGGCGTCCCTGGTCGGCCCTCCGCCTCCGCTCTCCCTTCCCCTTCCCCACCCCGGTGCCGGGGTCCTCGACGGCGGGTGGGGATACGACGACTACGAGGCGCGCCTGCGGGAGCTGCAGCGCCAGCGCGACTGGTACCTCATGAGCACCGCGGCGGCGGCGGCGGGCCCGGACCCGTCCTACTTCCATTTGGCGGCGGCGGCGGCGGGGCACCCGGAGCACGACGACCCGACGGCGGCGGCGCTGTGGTCCCCGCGGCTCCGCCCGTCCCCTTGTTGCCCCGAGTGCGAGGCGGCGGCGGCGGGCATGCGGCAGCCGGCGTTCCACTGGTGTGTGCGCGACGCGGTGGTCTCCGCGGGCTTCCGCTCCCACGTGGGCCCCATCGAGCGCCCGCCGAAGAAGACCCCGTCTCCTCCCCCGACTCTGCCGAGCCCCGGCCGCCTCCCGGGCCTCCTCGGGATGCCCGTCTACTGATGCAGCCCGTCGATTGCTCCTCCATGCGCCCCCTCCTCCGCCCCGCTTGTACTCTAGCAAATTGTATCTACTCCCTAGAAGAAAACAAGCGGAGGCGGAGATGGGATGGGGGACGGATGGTGGAGGTTGCGTGCGGGACTTGCTTTGCGACACGGAGGAAGAGGACGACTTCGTTTCTACAGTAGCTAGTAGTCACAGTAGCAGCAATCGTACGGTCCGGCTCGGTCCTCCTTGGTGTGCAAGGAAGCCCTGGCAACGGAACGGAACGGAGCGGAGGAACTCAAGTCAGACGTGGCCCCCGTGTGGAAGCTGGATGGACACGTTTGCTCTTGGCCCAGCCCGCGGCAGCCGGCAGGGTTCCCTTTGTTCTGGCAGTAGAAAAGGCCATTTTTCTTTTTCTTTTTATTTTCCTTTGGTGGTGGGTGGTGCTGGTGGTGCGTGCCTGAGCAATGTGGCATGGGAGAGTCCAGGCTTATTGATTCGGCCAATATTTCTGGACTCCTCTTTTGTTTTTCCTTTGTGACTTGAGAGAAAAGAGAGGGAGAGATATTTGTTTCTGGTATATCGAAGTGGTATATGCAGAAGGCTTCTAGTACTATTGTGGCTCTGAGTGAAACTGCCTTGTGTGCTTTTGTGTCTTTCTTTTTTTCTGTTCGGTACACATGCTTATCCGCTGCGCGTGGTTTGGTCACGACGTGCGACGAGTCATGCTTCGGGTCTTCCTTTCCCCACCCTGTGATGTCACAAAAGTGTGGTAATAAAAAGGGTAAAGTAAGCCGACAGGTGGACATTAAAGGAACGAAACGGATAACATGATAGATCGATTGCTGAAAATGATAAGACAGTTGTGCTAATCTCGTGTTATTACAGCATATAGTACTGCACCAGGTTTGTTTGTACTAGTACTAAGAGCAAGTATAGTAACTCGTACAAGCCGGCGAAATGATGTCCATGTCAGCAGAAACAAGGGCCACGTTGGAGAGAGATGATGAAGTCGACGTTTTGCTTCTCGCCGGCCTGATGCACAAGATACGAGAGAAAAGCAACTCTTCCAGCCGACGTACGCCATAATACTAGTTGACGATATGCAGCTGAGATAGAAAAATTTAATGCTTACCATGCCTACTGCAGCCAACGAATAATTAACCTATAATACTAACCGGCTAAAAGGAGGGCTGTAAATGACTTGGCCCTCGCTTACAGCCTACTGCTGGCTGGGTTATTAACCATGCTCTAAGGCCTTTTCGCCGTGACCAGGTGGTGGGGCAGACAGCAGACTCGCTTCTGGCGGAAGGAGAGAAGGGAGACGTGGGCAGAGACCGGCCATGCATGACATGGCGCGCCGGTCCGTCCGATGCCGTCCGCCAGCAGCACAGCAGTGACGACATCCATGCCACCCAAATCCGTTGGATTGGATGCGATGACCCCGATGCCCTTGAAAGTCCACAGTCGGCAAGTCGCCGTCCACTTCCACCGTTTTGCACGTACCGTACCCTTGCTTGGCTTGATGACGACGTGACGTGCTCGCTTAGCTTCCATTCCATCGCGTCATCAGCAGGCGCCGTGCGCTAGACCTTTTTAATGCAATCGGTCAGCACATTTATCCACCAAAGTGCTCCAATCCTAACTGCACATAGTATCCTTTTTATCACTCATATTTTTTTTAAAAAAAACAATACTAGTCTGCTGTGATACAAAAGATACAAACACTAGTAATAGCTTTTCTGATAAATTCAACCAAACTTTTTTGAGAGCTTGCCTAAGCGCGTATTTTACTAAGCATAATAGAGTTTCAAACCAAACAATAGCCACCTGGTAATAAATTCAACCAGACTTAGTTGCATAACGAAAAATCGCTCCTTAAAAAGCAAGATTTGTAGTTATTATTGGATTTATAGTCGAGAATCCCAGATCATTCACACAGTCTCTCCATGTCAAGAATTTTGGACACAAAATGATTTCGGTTCACGCCAAAGGTTTTTGGGTCTAGCCAACACATCATAAGACCAAGGTTTAATAATGCTAACTTTTGATTTAGACGTACTAATAATCGGGGGCAAATCCCGTGCTTGTTTGAGAAAGGCTTGAGACTCCTTACCATCTCCCACACAGTGGAGCCCCCTCCAACCTCTCCTCTCACTTTTTTATATAAAATAAAAGGAGGAAAAAGAATAAGAGAGATCAAAAACAAAGGAACAAGAAACGAGAAGGAGAAAAAAGTGAAAAGAAAGGAGCACGAGAAAGGAGAAGAAGAAACAATTGTCTCCCTGCATTATGTGCTGCAGAGCCGCCTTTTTGCGAGAAAATACATCGAAATTTACGTGCTATTGCCACGCGATTTTCTTCGCCACACACGGCTCGTGTAGAATGACGAACTCCCCGTCAATTAGCTGGTTGTTTCAGGTGAAGAGTTACTAGCATATATACAGCAGGTTTAAGTAGCATATACTGTATATGCATACGCCTTGTTGACGTGTTCCAAAACAGTGGGTGCTTGCCGCTTGTTTCTCAGTATATTGGCTACCTACTAGTCGCGGGCAGGCATGCCCAAGGCAAGGCCAAGTCATGAGCGACCACGTCAGTGCGTGACTGCGTGCGTGGCGATATTAGCAGCCTAACAACGACACCCATGCATCTGTCGCCAGCAGAAATCATCGTCTTCTCCATCTGTCTGCTGCCTGTCACCTGCTCCTCCAACCATACTGCCTCCAACCGTTTCAAACTCATTTTTTTGTGTGAGTTGATTCAATATACAACGAATGATTTTCGTGGTTTTGAATCAGGCTCCGTGGCAGAGACGGAGAGCAGACGTTTTCAGAGCTCAAGAGGTCCATGCTTTTGACTTCGTGTTCTCGCATTTCTTGAGCTGCCACATGTCGTCCCTTTTTCTTCTTTTCATTTTTTTTGGCCCCACCATTGTAAATATCTCGAGTTGCATGGACGAATAAACAAGCTAGAAGCGTCTGAAAACAAATAAACCACGGGTACCCAGAGCCCAGAGCCTAGAGATATGTATCTTAGAGTTGTGCCGACAACAAAGACAAAGAATTCATTGATACTTAGTTTATATCCTAATGGTTATTATTTTATTATATAAATTTGGTTAAACTTGAAATGTTTTAACTCTCCAAGATTCTTAAATGACTTATAATTTGGGAAGGAGTGAGTATAAAAATAGACATATGGAGTAAAGATTGACACTATTGTTGTGTTTCTAATTGTAGAAGAATACTTTCTTCTTGCTGTGTTTATATGCTGTTGCAATTAATAATGTCTTTTACGGTCTATAAATACAAGGGAGATCGCTTAGCATGAAATGGTTTGACCTTTGGCATTTCTTTATTATTTTGGATAGATAGATAGGATTTAACCATGCCATCCACCATTTCCTTTCAAGAACACGATGAAAAGAAAGCAAAATGAAAATGGTTCCCTTTATACGACACAACTTTCTTAGATGGCATTAATGTGTAGGTGATTTCTTAATTCGTCAAGAAGTGGCATGTATTATAAATATTCATTTACTTCGGTCAAAATTGGAAACTTCATAAGCCTTTGAGACCTTGAATGATTTTTTATCTCATCGTTGAAGTTAACAATCGGCAACGGACATGTGCATAGACTTTGAAAAGTCACGAAGCAACAACTTTCCGAATCTTGGACCCGAAGTAGTGCTCTGCTCCTAGCTTTGGAATTAGTTTACTTAGCAACATAATCTGAGGACAAAAAAAGAACATAAATGAAAACTCTATGAGCTTGACATAACTAGTTGAGTTAGAAAGCGTATAATAACGACATACAAGCTTAGAGCATCTCCAACAGTTGGGCATTTTTCGTTTGCCATTTGTTGGAGAATGCCAAGTCTCAAAACCATTTGGGCCAAAAGGAAAAATTGGCCATCTCCAACAAGTTGGGCATTTTGACTTGCCATTTTCCAAATTAGTGGACCCAAGATTTGTCCGGGATATTCTTTGTTTTGGCGCGCCTCTTCTGCTCTTCGCGCGCGCGGGAGATTGCCCGTCGCCGCCAAGCCGCCGCTGCTGGCCGTACGTCGTGATCTATATAGTGTCTACCCACCAACTATTTTTTTTTTTTGGTGCTGCATGCGACCGTGAAAGAGAGAGGGCCCGGTGGGCTGGCAGGCTGCTGCTGCATGCCACCGTGACGAGGTCAGTGAGATGGCAGGATGCTGCTGCGGCATGCGACCGTGCGAGTATTGATCCGGTTATTTTGGACAACAAGTCCGGATTCACGGGATTCTAAATTTGCCAAACCAATGAGCCTATGCAAAAATGCCAAGTTTGGTCCATCAAATGCCAAGTTTGGCAAAATGCATTAGTCAAATGGCCAACTCGTTGGAGAGCAATTTTTAAGGTTTTTGGCAAAATTTCTAGAATGCATAACCCAAATGGCCAACTGTTGGAGATGCTCTTAGTTAAAAGGGGAGAGATGAGTTTGATGGAGTAGGGAGGTAAGAGCAACTCCAACACTTTGGCAAATATCACTTGGCAAATCTCTAGTTTTGCCAAGTCTAAAACCCATTTGCCAAGTGAAAAAATAGCCCTTCTTCAATAGTTTGCTATTTTGGGCTTGGCAAATTGAAAATTAGGTCCACATGTCTTAATTTTTTGTGGGGACGCATGCGGCTTGGTGATTCCTCTTCCTCTCGTGTGAAGGAGATGACGCATGCACCATTTGCTAAGTGCCCTAGACGCGCGCATATATGCGCCGGTCAGCCTCCCTTTTGCCAAGCTTGCTACTTTGCCAAGTGGTTTTAGGGTAGTGTTGGAGGAGCTTTTTTCTGGTTTTGCCAAAAAATAGGATTTGCCAAGTGGTTTAGGGTAGTGTTGGAGTTGCTCTAACTAAACTACTTCCACCTTACTCCCTCCATCCTGTAATATAGGGTATTCTGACTTTTGAATTTGTTCTGAAATATAGTACATCCGGGGAACAAATAGATAATATTTACTTAAATAAAAGTACATGATTATTTTCTATATAGAAAATAATTCATTTCCCTACCTATTTTGAATAAGAAGGTTGAGAGTTTATCTTTTAATTATGGGAATCAAATCAAATTTCAATATATAAGGAAGGTAAATGAGGGGTATATGCGTCTATTGTTCTCTCTATTATTTTGTCCTAAAATAGTAAGAATGTGCTATATATCAGGACGGAGGAAGTATGTTTGTTCTTCATACTCATCCATCATCTCTCTGACTCGAAGCAACAATGCGTCCTGTTTGCTTTCGAGACCCTCCAATGGCACCACTATCATCAGCATCTACCAACAACTACCGATCATACACATATACTGATGCCTCCCGTTACCCCTACATTGCCGCCCACCTGTCACACCCAGTACCTCTCTTAAGCCCTTTTGTAGTTGTGCAACATTAGGTAAATTGTCCTCCACAGGAATCTCTTATTCATTCTTGTTCATTCCAACAACCAATGTTTTCCGTCTAGAGGCTTTGTATTTAAGACTAGCCCACCCCGACGTGAGAAATGGTAAAAGATAAGCACCACGTCTCTTGACTCTTTCACATCTCCCCTTTATTTTTCTCAATTACTGCCTTTGTAATAAAGTTTGTGAAATATTATTTCTCTGTGTAAAAGTTGATCGTTTTGTATCAGTAAAATCACTCACATAAAGTCATTGTAAAATTATTACTAGTACTCTGCTACTGTAGTATATATATAATACGTGTGGCACGATGTACGGTGATGGTAAAAGAAATCAAACTTTGTGCCTAAAAAAACCCGGAGCGCAGGATACGGCCACGCGACGCGGGGGGAGAATATTCCGCAGCCAGTCCAAGCTGGACAGGCAAGGCAGCAGCCGCCGCAGCCCGCGCCCGGCCCGCGTGCTGCCCTGTTCCTCCCCGTCCCGTTCTCCTCGCTTTCATGCCAACGCAACGCACGCAAAAATCACCTGCTGCTTGTGGGCAATTGCAGTTGGTGCTTGCTACTGCTCCGGTGCTCCCGGCTCCCCCCTTCTCCCCCGCGGCGCTTCCCTTCGCTTGCTCGGGGCGCCACCGTGCGTGGGGTCCTCCCCCTCCTGCTCTGCTCTCCACCCACATCCACCCTGTCGCTGTCGTCCGCTCTGCTCAACCAAACCGGCGAAACCGCTCCTACTCCACCTCCCCCACCTCCTCTTCCAGATCCATCCGCCCCTCCTCGAAACCAGAGAGGTGGCGGCGGGGGCGATGGAGAGCCTGGCGCAGCGCGCCGCGCTGCTGCGGGAGTCGCTGCAGAAGAGCCAGCACGTCACCGACGCCGTCGTCTCCATCCTCGGCTCCTTCGACAGCCGCCTCACCGCGCTCGACTCCGCCATGCGCCCCATCCAGGTGCGCCGCCGCAGCCTCGCCTCCGCCTCCTCGGCGCCGCCCTCGTCTCTCTTAATCTTACTACTAGGGCCGGCTCCCCGCGTGCCTGCTGCTGGAGTGGTGCTCTGATGCTGCCGCTGCCGCTGCCTGCTTTGGGCGCAGGTGAGGACGCACGCCGTGCGGACCGCGCACGAGAACATCGACCGCACGCTGCGCTCCGCGGATGTGATCCTCACCCAATTCGACCGAACTCGAGAGGTGCGTGCTCCTAACTTCACTCTTGCCATGGTCGTCGCCCCCTTTTCACAGTATTTGCATCCTCGCGTACTTGAAACTGCAGCTCAATTTTTTTTTTTTTTTTTCGAAACCGCGCTCATAACGCGTTCTTCATTAAGAGAAGAGGGAGGGTTTGACATTACATCCCGCTGTAGCCATGGCGAGATGCCAGGTTACAGACGAGCGACACACTTACACAAATCACCGGGTGCAGCCTAAGCGGTGTACTAACTTGTGAAACTAATTTTGCGACCAGTTAGAGTAGGGAGCGTGCAGGTAGATGTGATCACCGGCTCTAATGGTGCAGCCTAAACTGCAGCTCAATTTAGCCTATAATTAGAGTAGGGAGCGTGCAGGTAGATGTGATCCTCAATTTCAGTGCATTTGGACGTTTCATGTATTATGTGAGCAGTCAAAGTTTTTGAACTTGGCCACTAGTCCCCTGTTTATCGCTATGAAGCATTCAACCTGTACAAATTTTGATCGACATAGTTACTACAATATATACATGCTTACTGTATGAAAGTTGTATCACTAGATTCATATTCGAATTACGTTTAAGACGATGTTCATTTTGTAATAACTGACAATGCACCGTTGGAGAAATCAATGCTCAAAATATACTTCTGAAGAATTTCTCCTTAAGTGTGTGTATGCCTTTAATTTATGAGCGGAGTGAGTAATACACGAAAGCATTATTGGATTTGTCATGAAAAATGCTAATAGATATTACCTGTCAAATTTTTATCAACTTTTACAAAGTAGTGGTCAAAAGTAATGGACCCTGTCGATCACCTAAATGACAATTTAAAAAGAATGAAGGTAGTATTTTATCTATAAATCTATTTGTGATGGGTTGTTTTTTGGGAGGATGGCCTGACTTCATCTGCTTTATGTACAGGCAGAGCGTGAAATACAGAAGGGTCCACATGAGAACCTTCAAGGTTTCTTAGATGCAGTTGATCGGTTGAGAAGTATCGAGCGTTTCTTTAGTTCGAATCGGAGTTACCGTAGTAGTGACGGGGTGCTCAACCACGTAAATGGCCTTCTTTCTAAGGCCCTTGTGAAAATGGAGGGTGAATTCCAGAATCAATTGTCCCAGCGCAGGTTTGTGTCTCATTATTAATTTATATTATACTGATTGTTTTGCTACCTAAACCTCATCTAACCCGATGCACCCTCACTGATTTCAGCAAACCGATCGAGCCTGATCGTCTTTTTGATTGTCTTCCAAGTACACTAAGACCTTCGTCTGAATCTCAGCCCGAAGGTGGGAAAAACCCATCCGAAAATCACCAAAACTCAGAGGCTGCTGTATATAGTCCTCCTGCTCTTATTGAGCCAAAGTTTGTTCCACTACTCTCTAAATTGGCACAACAATTGGTTCAAGCTGGATGCCAACAGCAATGCTCAGAAATATACAGGTACAAGGATTTACACTGATAATTTTGCAGTTTTTATCGTTATTGGTATGTAAAAAACTTTTTGTGCGCCCATTTGGTGTGTGCTAAGAGATGCAGTATGGTTGTACCTATGGAGTGACTTTGTGAAGCATATTCTCTTTTTATGCGCAGCGAAGCTCGTTCTTCAGCTTTAGAATCAAGTCTGAAGAACTTGGGTGTTGAAAAACTGAGCAAAGATGAGGTGCAGAAAATGCCATGGGAAATTTTGGAGTCTAAAATAGGGAATTGGATCCATTTCATGCGAATTGCTGTAAGTAATTTCCCTCTCTCAGATCTGCTGTTACGGCAAAGCATTGCTCTGGTGACATTTGCCTCTGCTTGTGACAGGTCAAACTTCTTTTTGCTGGGGAGCGCCAGCTTTGTGACCAAGTTTTTGAATGCAGTCAATCTTTGAGGGATAAGTGCTTTGCAGCAATAACAAAGAACAGTCTGGCTACACTGCTCAGTTTTGGAGAGGCAATTGCTATGAGTAAACGGTCACCAGAGAAACTGTTTGTTCTGCTAGACATGTACGAGATAATGTGCGAACTTCAAACAGAGGTAAATATCTGATTCTGACCATAGCTACAGTCACATCTTTCAGTTGCCAACCATTGCCTTGTTGTGCACATTGATATCAGCACACTTTGCCTTGTAGTCAGATGTCCATTTGGGCTATAGTAGCTGTTTTGAATGTTTGCTCCACTTGTATTGATCATTGATGACATGTCAGCTGACTTAATGTAAAAACACTGCTGCATATGTGAACAATATGCTTTACCCTAATCTACAACTTTCTTGTCGCATGCATATTCAAATAACAGGAGTGGACCTATACCACAGTTAGGGGTGTGAATTGCTGCTCCTAAGGGTATCCACCAATCCTTTTTGGCTTAATTATTAAGTACTGGTCATACAGTTCACTACCATCCATTATCCATGTGTTGGACCATGATTGTTTTTCCCCAAAAAGTTGAACTTAAAAAAAAAAGTGCAATTTCACTTGAAAAAATTTGTAGGGTAATTTCATTCTGTTTAAGATATGTAAGATTGTAAGAAATACTTTAAATATCTATACTTTAGATTGGTGAATATTTTGCTTATAGAAGCCCCTGAAAGCTTCATTTTGTTGTTGATTTTGTAGATTGATACCATTTTTGTTGGAGAATCATGTTTGCAAATGCGTGACTCTGCACTGAGTTTGACAAAATGCTTAGCACAAACGGCACAAAAGACTTTCAGTGATTTTGAAGAAGCGGTTGAAAAGGATGCAACAAAGAATATTCATACCGATGGAACAGTTCATCCTTTAACGAGCTATGTGATCAACTATGTTAAGTTTTTGTTTGAGTAAGTATCTATTCAAATTCATATGCAATTTATGTATTGTTGTAAATGAATAGGTGTACAAGATCTGTCTTTTTTTTTCTAATTATCCACTGGCTTTTCTAGTTATTTATCTTATATTCTTATGCAATTATTTCTGCCATGTGACGTTCCTTATGTGTAGCCTCCTGATTCGCCAAAAGCAACACTTTCTTTTTCAGTTTGAATGTTTTGACAACCAGAACAACACTCATTTGTAGCCCTGTAGCTGTAGGTGAACTTATGCACCATTCTTGTAATGACCCTTTTGGCATATTTTACAAATGATTTTCATGTTAGCCTCCTTCAACACCCGAGGCACACATGCAAGCACAAAAGTCGAAAAAACTGACAACCACCTGTTAATGTCTGTGCAGCTACCAGTCAACTCTAAAGCAGCTTTTCCAGGAGTTCAAAAAGGAAGATGGAACAGGTTCTGAGCTGGCAGCTGTGACAATGAAAATCATGCAAGCCTTACAAAATAATTTAGAAGCAAAAGCAAAACAATACAAGGACCCTGCCTTGATGCACATATTTTTGATGAACAACATTCACTATATTGTCAAATCTGTCCGCAGGTATGTTCTTGTATCAAGTAATGCTAGGAAGAAAGTAATCACAGTGTGTGTAGTATCTTATCCTCTCTTCTCTGTCACTCAGATCAGAAGCCAAGGATTTGTTGGGTGATGACTGGATTCAAAGGCACCGAAGGATTGTACAGCAAAATGCTAATCAGTATAGAAGGATTGCTTGGTCAAAGGTATCCGTGTTCTGGATCTTTGGTTAAAAAAACTCAGATTAATTTTCGTACATACTGATATCTTTTCTTTTAAGGCTTTATTTGACCTCACTAAATAGATATTCTCACTAGCCACTACCTACCTGTCCAAACACAGTTGAGCATCCAGTATTCATGTTGCCACCGACTCCAGAGTAGATATAAGTAGGCTTCAGAGACAATGTTGGTCATAAACTCACCACTCCTGATTCATAACATGGAAGTGAGCTAATCATTGGCTTCATTCCAACAACTGCCATGTAGTATCTAGTACTTGATTCTGACTGAGTAGGCAATGTTTATAGATAGGATTATATCGGGATGTAGGATTCTTCCAGGAAGCACCACTTGGCCTGTTTGTATATGCAATGATCACTTGGAAAACGAATCCATTAGATGTAGATACTACTATCCATGTGGGTAACCTTTATATTTATTTGGTGTGATGTTACAGGTGTTGCAATGCCTCTCTGGTCAAGGTTTGACTTCGTCAGGTGGTAGTGGTCAAGTAAGTAGTGATGGTGGCAATAGCAGTGGAGCTTCAAGAGCAGCTGTGAAGGAAAGGTCAGTCTGATTCTGATATGATAATTATTTGAGATCTGCTTTCTGTACAAGTTCTGAAGTATTATCATGTTTTTTGGTTTCTTCCTGTGGTGCTATCAGATTCAGGTCTTTCAATGCGTTATTTGAAGAGATCTATCAGAAGCAATGTGGCTGGTCTGTTCCAGACACCGAGCTGCGCGAATCACTAAGACTCGCGGTTGCTGAAATCCTGTTGCCTGCGTACCGGTCTTTCATAAAACGTTTTGGGTATGCTGCTCTGACTCCTTGTTACTTGTGGAAAGTTAACCTATGAGCCTAGTAATTGATTATGCTTTCTGAAAGATAACTGCAGTATTCCTTCTACTTAATGTTCGTGGTGCTTAAACATTTTATTTTGATCTGTAGGCCTCTCATTGAGAATAGCAAAGCACCTGGAAAATACGTGAAGCACACTCCCGAGCAACTTGAGCTGCTGCTAGGCAATTTATTTGAGGGGAAACAAGAACGCGCTTGATAGTTTGGGTACTGCAACAAGGATGTGGTGCTGTTCTGTGTAAAAAAAATGGAAACCCTGTTAGCGCTAGCATTGCTTGTGATCTCCCCATTTGGGAGTCAATATATAGCTGCTGAGGCACCATTCCTTGTTTCGGTCCATTATTGTTTGTACAGAAGAATATACATGTCAGCTATGCCCTGTTGCCTTGTTTTGACCTGGTAGTTGTTAACTAGGCTTGTTAGTTGTTATGCAGTGCTTGCGCGGGAACTGAACAATTGAGTTTTTTAGTTAAACATGTTTGCTAACCATTATTAATTGTGTTCAAGATTCGTGTCTTTTCTGTTACGATGGGAGCCCTAACAAAGGAATACTATGTGTGCATTGAGTTTTGGAGGGTATGCCAACTAAGGACAGAGTTCACGACCAGTGTTAGTTGATTTATTCATTCGGGAAGAGTACTGAGATGGTTTCTACGGCTACCATAGTTGATAAGTTCAAGCAAAGAAACCATCAACCGAACAGGGTCAGTCTGGCATTTATCTTGTTTGCACAGACAATATGGGACTATCTAGTGCAAACTCATCTCCTGTGCAAACTCTAATTTGGCCTATAGGGAAGTGAGCTCACTTGGCTAGGTGACTCAATGTGGCACTACACCTAGCCATCCAGGTTCGAATCCCGTCGGGAGTGAATTTGGGTGCCTATTTTCTTCTTAATTAAAAAGCCCCATAGTTCTCCTAGGTTGGGTCGAGTTTTTTTTTTTTTAATTTGGCCTATATGATGTTGATCCAAGGGGCGCGGAGAGATTGAGTAATTTTGCACTTAACCACCCGCTCTTAATCACACTTTTACAAATCTCTCCTTCCACCTCTCTCATCCGCCCCCTTGGATCAGCAGCAAACTGATATACAGTGCTCTCTGTCTTTTTTTTTTTGTACGAGGAAACAAAATAGATTAATCAGCAGCAAACTGCTGCAAAGGATATACAGTGTCTGATGTTTTCGGCGTCTAAAAAAAATCTCTCTTAAGAATTATTGATATACAGTGCTCTCTCAGTCTTCGGAACCAAGCAAGAGGTCTGCAGCTGGAGAAAGGTGACACTGAAACATCAGCAAACAGCAGGGAGAAGTCAACACCTACCGGGGGACAAGGCAGCAGACAACGGAGCACGGCACGGGGGCAGAGAGCAAAGCTACCCTGACCAAGAACCGAGGACAAGATCCATCCCCTGCTACGCAGCGGAGGTTTGGAGATCTGGCATCTGAGAGCGCGATTCAGTGGGTGGGCAAATGAAGAGCAAGACAAGATCAGGAGGTTAGTAGAGCATCCGATGAGTAGCTTCCAGATGCACTTGAGCGGCGGGGGCGGCGCGGGGAGCAGGATGATGCCGCCGAAGCAGCTGCTGACCATCGTCATCGTCATCTTCTCCACGCTCTCCTTCATCAAGCTGCTGCTCCTCACCAGCTCGTCCTTCTCGTCCACCTCCCGCACCAGCCCGGCGTGGGACGCCGGCGCCGGGGGCAACGGGACGGCCAGGAGCGCGCTCGCCGCCAAGGAGCTCGCGCTGCTCCGCTCCGTCGTCGCCGCGCGGGCGCCGTGCAGGCTGCTCGTGTTCGGCCTCTCCCCGCAGCTCCTCGCCCTCGCCAACCTCAACTCCGGGGCCGGCGGCGCGGGGGCCGCCACCACCGCCTTCGTCACGGACAGCGCCGACGACGCGGACGCCGCGCGCAGCGTGCTCCGCTCCGAGCGCGGCGGGGATGGGTCCGTGGCCGTCCACCGGGCCAGGTACCGCGACGCGGCGGCGGAGGCGTGGCCGCTGCTGCGGCGGGCGCGCGGGAGCCCGGCGTGCGGGCGGCCCACGGGGACGGTGCGCAAGTCCGGGTGCCCGCTCGCGCTCACCTCGCTGCCGCGGGAGGTGCTCGACAAGCGCTGGGACGTGGTCGTCGTCGACGGGCCCAGCGGGGCGGCGCCCGAGGAGCCCGGCCGGATGGGGACCATCTACACCGCCGCCGCGCTGGCGCGCGCCGTGGCTGGCGGCGAGGTGGTGGACGTGGCGGTGCACGACGTGGACCGCACGGTCGAGCGGTGGTATGCGTGGGAGTACCTCTGCGAGGACAACCTCGTCGCCGCAAAGGGCCGCCTCTGGCATTTCCGCATCGCCGCCGGTGCGGGGCCGACAGACGCGTTCTGCTCCATCGGCCCCGTCCAGATCTTGTAGGACCGCTGGACGAGCAAGGGCAAGATACCAAGATCACCGGAGACATTGCCATTTCTTTCCCAATAGGGGAATGCGGATGGAATTCTTGATCGACATCTTTTGCCATAGCTTCACCTCACCAATGGCACTGAGCAGACACCCTGTGTAAAGCCAATGCAATGATCTTGTGGCAGCGGGGTGCTCATGCGAAGAAGATCCAGCAATTTTTGCTCTTAGAAAAAGGATTGAGCTGTTCATAGAATTATACTGCTAGAAGCTAGATAAATCTGTTCAAATCTTTTGTTCAACTAGGCTGTGGAGGGGAGCATGTCCAAGAAGAACCTTTCTTTTCTAAACAACTACACTGCATTGTTGCTTTCTTTGTCTGTAGCAACCAAATTTATCAATTTATCTTGCTTCAGTGCTTCCACATTGTCTTGAGTTCTTTTTCTCCCAGGATACTGTATTACTGTGCTACTACCACATTATTTTAGTTTTTGTTCTTCGATATAGCTGAAGTGGAGTTTGTGAAACACTATGATTTTTTCATGCACTCATTTGATATAGCTTGATTTTAGAAAGGAAAAAAATCAAACTATAACTGTTTTTTCATGCTTTGTTCATGAGAACTTGATTTTCTAAAACCTATATTGTGGATGCATGGCCAGAATTGAGCTGGTGAAAAATGAAAGTGGCCACATTTCATCTGTTAAAATCTCACAAAACTATTCCTACTGACCACATGATAGTGCTCTAATTGTATCGTTGCTATCACAGTGTTGGTTTGTCCTGCTATGCTTCAAAGGCCATGTTTACGGATGTTGTACTGTACTTGTGTTTGTAGATGTAGGCTCTTTTTCCTTTTCTTATCCATAGGGACATTTGTTCTTTTTTTTTTGTATAAGGTTCTGGACATGAGATATGTTGCTGGTGTTTAGCGTCTGAAAACTTTGTGCTGCAGCCCACCGCTATTTGTTTTGTAGTCTTCATGAATTCGAGCTGCTGTCAGTGATTTGAAAATAGTACTCCTGTTACTCTGTCTGTGTCCTTTGCAAGTATCTTGTGCTGGTACTACTGATAATGCTTGATCTTAGTGAGATTTGTTTCTTGTGCGATGCTTTATGTGTTCTGAAATATAGTCTACAGCAATTTCTCTTTCGTCCATTCTCTCTCTCTTTTTTATTTGCATAAAAGGTGAATTGTGCTTGGCTTAGGCTTACTGGATCATTCTATTCATGTGTGCATAAAATATCTACAGCTATCAGTCATCACTCAAGCAGGTACTTGAGGGGCCTGGTACTGGAGATGGAACAAATTCAGATCTGATCTCTCAAATTATGAATGTTATACATGATTAGGAGACCAACCTTGACATCAAATCAAAGCAATACGAGGATCATTGTCTGGCACACCTATTTTTCATGAATAATGTACGGCAATATCGTCAGGTCTATATGCAGGTATATGGATGACGGCGTGGTCTCGAAAAAAAAAAACAATATCGTCAGGTCTATATGCAGGTATATGGATGACGTTATGAAAGCTATGCAATCTCATTAATTGGTCAGAATAATCGTTTTCTTGAGGATTTATTTCGTGATGATGACTGGATTCAAAGGCACCAAAGGATTGTGCAGCAACATCTACTAAGAGTTTCTTGGAGAAAGGTCAGATACCTAAAATATTGGCTTTAATTTAGGCTAAGCATCTCTTGCTGATTTTTGTTGAATGGCATTGTCTCCTTTTAAACTTTCCTAACAACAGGCATTTGAGTTTCTCTCAGCTCAAGGTCTAACTTTATCGTTAAGTTGCACAATAGAGAATGCTCGGGGACGTATTCAAAGTATTGGGTCTAACAGCAGTACAGCCTCCAAATCTGTCGTCAGGGAGAGGTAGGAATTAAATTCCTAACGTGTAGTAAGTTAAAAACTGTGTTATAGTGTTTCACCTTGCCTTGGTAATGGAGTTTGTTTCCCAACGTTACCAGATTCTGATCTTTCAACTTGCAATTTGAAGAGGTTTGACAGATATAGATAAACTGGTTGTCCTGGATAGAGAATTGCGAGATAACCTTATTCTTGCTATTGCTGAAATTTTGATACCTGTTTGCTTGCAGAGATTCCTGAAACGCTTTGGGTATCTTTGTATTCACCCACTATTTACTGCCTTTTCTACTGACTGTTATAATGCTATCAAGTTTCTCAAGACATTTCTCGTTGCTAAATCATGAGTGTGAGAATGACATTAGACATCAATTCTATGATTCCTTAGAAATTCTCTGCTGTAGTTTATTTTAGACATTTGTTCTCTTTTTATATTGCTAAATATTATAATATTTTAGTATGGTGCTCCCCTGGTGATCTCCAAAAAATGAGTGGAAGAATGATATGAGTCCCTTAATTTGTGCTATTAGCAGAGCTTCCAATCTGTACTGATCGGTTTAGAAGTATTAAGAATCAAAGGCCATATTAGTGTTGTGTCTACAAAGCTCTATGTAAGCAGTTGCTGCTATTCTTATTTGCAGTGTACCAAAGGCCAATATTAGTGGTGTGTCAACTAAGCTTGGATGATGCCAGATTAAACAGTTTACCAAAAAATTAATCTATGGAAAACCTTCTTTATATAGAAACTAAAAGTGTGTATACATTTTGAAGAAAAATATTACATCAACAGAAGTTTTCTGATTCCTTGCACGTGTTATTGAGTTCATTGTGAAACTCTCTCTATTTCTAATAATATTATTGGTATTGTTGACTCTACCTTTCATCATCTAGGCCTCTTGTTGGGAGCAGTCATAACTCATCGAATACATAAAGTACACTCCAGATGCACTTCAGGAGGTGGTTGATACTCTATTTGCAAAGAAATCACTGATTGGATAGGGATTGTACCAAGCATCATGACTAACTGAAAGTCGATTGCTCTTTTGTAGTGTTATGGAGATGGGAGATCTTCTGACTGGAATTGAATCACTAGGTTCAAAACTTCCTCGTCCACATATTTTGCTTAAACCTATCTGCACCAGTTACCAGTATACATGCTTTTATTTTCGTTTTTGGTAATGAAACATTTGCAAATACTTTAAGTGTTTTTTTTAAAAAAAAACTTTGGTGTAGACAAGTAGGACTTTGTTGTCTAGGACCAGGCATGAAGGAAAATATTCCTGTTATCAAAAAAAGAAAATGTTGTCAAAAAAAGAGGAAAATATTCCAATCTTCCATTCAGTATGTACCAGTACCCTACCTGCCCACTTTATTCTTATTCTTTGATTCTTGTCCTTGCTAGATTATGTCATTAGTTTTTTCTTTACTCCTCATGCTATTTGAAAGCAATTTTTTTTTTAAAAAAAATCATATGAACTAATGCCCCTTGTCCTATCATAAAATATTTCTGAAAATCATTGAGCTTAATGTACAAAAACTCAGTCCTAAAATTTGACTTGTTACCTTCAGTGATAATATTGTGGATGATAGGCCATATTCCCAAACCCAGACTCAAAATGATGATAACGACTTTGGTTACAGGGTCTTTCTGCTAAGAAAATATCCTTTGGTGGGATGTCATATCTTTTCAGTCCTTTGGTTTTGCTGCTTTACTACCAAAAGATCAGCTTGACTACTTTTTTTGTGTGCGTATTCATATAAATCCTTGGACTCTAATCCCTGCAGGGGCCAAGGCCCCTCCAGTTCCATCAAAAAAAAAAAAAAAAAATCCTTGGACCGCTCCAGTGGCGACTACCGCGGCTTTCTTCGGGCGGCTGACCGCTCAGACGACGGCGATGGTGAAAACCATCTCTCCTCGGGCTCGCCCGGGAGCGACGACGGTGGCATTCCCGTCATTTCCTTCCTGAAGGCGTCGTCGACCCTCCGCCCGTCTGCAGCGACTGGCGGGCTCAGGAACGTAGGTTCCGGCGGGGCACCTCTGGAGTTGGCGCCTGAGGGCGTCATTCCCTTCTTGAAGGCTCCGAAGAGGCCGCCATGAGCTCCAACCTCGTCTGCAGGCCCGGCCCTGGGGGGGTGCCAGCAGAGCAGCCGCACAGGGCCCATGAGGCCAGGGGGCCCAACCCCAAATATGTATGTACCTATAGTATTCAGCCCAACAGCCCAGGAACAAAAGAAATCAACGATTCAGCTGCCTGCCTGCCTCCGCGACTCCGCGTGCGCCGTCCGCGACTCGCCGACTCCCGTCCCGTGCCCTACGGTACCGCCGCCGGCCGCGTCGCCGTGACTTCTTCTTGCCCGCGAGTGAAGGAGTGATTGACATCATCAAATCCACATCGAATCCGTCCGATCGACGATCGTTCCTGTGCAAGTCCGAGCGGACGCGGCCACGCCGGCCATCTGTTTGGCTGTTCGCGGCTTCCTGCTTGCCGGCCATCAGGTACAGGAAAAGCTAATTGGCCCCAATCTTTAGTTCTTTACTCTTTACTTCTTTAGATTTGGGATCGCATATGGTGCAGCAGTATGGCATGATTTTATTTAATTACGTACTACTTTTGTAAACAGAGGCGGATTTGGGATCGCATATGTCTGCTATGGAGATTTTTGAGTTTGTCACAGAGGCGGATTGTTATCCTAATATTTCTATTGCTTATCGGATCTTATTCACTATGCCGGTGACTGTGGCCTCAGCTGAAAGGACCTTTTCAAAGCTAAAACTATTGAAGAATTATTTGAGGTCCGTAATGTCCCAAGAAAGATTAAATGGTTTGGCAACTTTATGCATCGAGAAGAAATTATTAGATGAAATTGATATCGAGGCTATCATCAATGACTTCGCAGCAGCTAATGTTAGAAGAAACTTTTAAGGTAAGATAAGATGTATTACTTGTTTAAAAACAATGTCTTGTATGCATTGAACTTGTTATGTATTACTTGTTTAAAAAGAATGTCTTGCATGCATTGCACTTATTAAAGTAGCCGTTATATTATTAGATTAGAGTTGTATTAAAGGGCCCATTGCTTGTAGCTTCGCTCCGGGCCTTTGATTTGACAGGGCCGGCCCTGCTCGTCTGCCGCCCCGGTGCCCCTTGTGTTTCGTCGCCGTCGGCATGCTTGGTTACTAGGGTAGTGTCTTCGCGCGAGCTACGCTCCGCAGGTTGTTTGCTGGGCCGGAGGTGGCCTTTCTTTCTTTTCTCCTTTCGTGTTCGTTTGACCGGAGGTGGCAGTGCGTGTTTCAAAACTTGTTTCCACCCTGGTCCCGTTGTTTTGCATTGCATGTTGCATTCTTCTCCTTAATGAAAAAGAAGCGCAAGTCTTTTGCGTTTTCGAGAAAAAAAAATCCTTGGATTCTGATCCTTAATTCCCTCTTGACGTGCTGCATGAGCTAATTTCTTATGTCCCGTCAGCTGAAGTTGATTTCTCTTGTCGCGTCAGTTGGGTCCTAGGAATTAGGGAAATTATTGCTTATGTTCAGCAGTGTCTCATCCCCAGTATTAATTATTGAGTTGGGCAACGACTTCTCTGATCCATTCCAAGCTCAATCTCCCTGTGTGTAGGCCTGTAAGGAGCATCGTATAGTTTGCATTCACCTGTTCATTTCTGGATCTGGAATTGACAGCAGAGTAAGCAGTACTGGGTTCCTTGGTAGTATATTAATATCTGATGGTGACTGGCAGAAAAGGGTCGCTTTCTTTTTAGATGAAGAATGATGGCTTTTCGTTAGTTGATATAGTCACTTAATTGCAATATGACCGTTGATGGAGTGCGCCAAAGAGATGTGAAGATTAGGGTCTTTTATATGCAGGATTACACCGACAGATACGGCTGGTCAGTTCGTTAAATAATACCTGAATACTACATACATTTGCTTTTACCTTCTTGCAGTGGAGTTTCTTTTTCTTTCCCCTTCATCAGGCAGGAGGATATTGGAGTATTGGACAGCCTGGGAAATTAATTAGATTTATGTTTGTGTGATGCCATTGCAATTGCCTGGATATTAAACAAATGGGTGGCAAACTGGGAACTGATAGACTAGAATGTTGCTTTACATGGTGCTTATCCCGTTAAACCATTGTTTAGTTGGGCATGGTTCCTTCACTAATAATATAGTTGATAGGGGCATGGAACAAGATTACTTGCAGAGAGCATAAACTTTAGTACAGAGGCATCAAGTACAGCGTGGTGTCAGGAAGAGTTTGTCCATCCATGGAGCTTCTGTGACGTACTTGGAATGGCATTCGAAACCATAATATTTAACTATGGTTATGAAAAAGTAGGTGGTGCTGAGCATTTGTTCATCATGTTCTATTAATTCTTAATTAATTAATTCTTTCAGATGATGGACCTTTGTTGGTCCCCTGATCCCACGCGTATGAATATGGAATGGCCGGTTGGCAGGTTTGACTCCTGTAGGAGAAGGTTAGCAGCCGTGCTTGTTGGTCGCTAAAGAGCACGCAAACCACAAGGCATGAACTGCTGAACCGCAAGCTGCCCAGCGCCCCAGCCCACACAGGCTTGAGTACGTTCAGGTCAGTCTGAAGCCCAGCAAGTTCCAATTGCATGTGTTCTCGAAGTCCCGGCCGGCCACCATTTCCAAGCTGGATATGCATTGCGTTGCCTAGTCGGTCGAATTATGCATCCAGAACATTGGCCTATGCCTATGATGATGTTATGAATTCGCATTGGTATGTGGATTTGTAAGCTTGTGCTGCATATCTGTCCTGCAACCGGCCAATAAGTTTTAGTACCCTCTAGCTGGGCGATGATACGTTTTGAGCTGGGAGCACCCTCGTTAGGGACAGGAGTGGAGACGTCCCTAACATGGCAGCTTCCTTGCTTGTGTCATTCTGGACGCCACCGGATGCGTCTGCCAACAACCATGCTCGTCCTAGCTAGTGCTAGTGCCCCAATCAAAGTTAATTGGCCCTGTCCTGCCCTGCCCTGCACTTGTTTTGGCCCCTAACTCGAAGCAGCAGCAGCAACGTGCCAGAGGCGAAGCTTCCATTCCGTCGTGCTCGTGCACGGTGTCCACACATGTTGCCAAGAAGACGTGTCCAATCACCACCGTTTACTTGGGTCGGTCTTGGACCGCTGTAGAGTCTGATTCTATCTAACTCTGTATCTCAAAGCTGGGCTTGTGGGCACATGGATCATGGTTGATAGAATCGGAAACGTGGCCTTCTGATTTGTACCTTCTCACCTAACGTTCCTGCATTTTCCCCAGCTTCATCTATCTATACATACATGTGCTGAAACTGGAGCTTCCGTCAGTCTCACGTCTGTCCGCCGCTAGCAAATGGTTTGGTTATCCCAAAATAAATACACATATCACTTCTTGAGGAATTATTTCTACAATTTAATTAACTAAAAATACACATCTTGCTTAGTGTACATGGTTTGTGCGTTTTTATTTTTTCTATGGCAGCACATATATAGTTTGTTGGTGATGGATGATGACGACGACTACTATGGGCTATATACCTTTGGGCGAAGGAATGAGGAGGCGAGGCGACAGGCACCTTGTTGCTGCTGCCTGTGGATTTCTTGCGCTTTACTAGCTTGGCTTTGGCAATTGGGAATTGGGAAGGGGATGCGGATGTGGTTCGTTCGCCTCACCTGACGTCGACGCCACACCGGCCGTCGCCTTTTGGAACTTGCCAAAGTCTCCTTCACTTTACTGGTGCTCAAGATAATTCGTTCCTCAGCTGATGGCTCTCTGCCTGTCGGTGATTACGTTAGTGCCTTCCTTGTCTTAGACGAGATAGGATAGTAAAGCCTGAAATGACAGTCCTAATCACATGGATCAAGATTTTGCTCTCTTTAGCAACTGTGATGTGATGCGTGTGGACTTGCTGGCATTTGGAAACGGCCACACCGTGTAGCAGAAGCACTGTGACTGAAGCAAGCAGGACAATTGGACAGGGGAGTGCTAACTGCTAAGGTTGACGACGACGATCGACGACCAAAATAATGTTAGGCGCGTAGTTGCGGCAAGGCAACTACTTAACGTTCCTCCTCCTTTCTATCATCTTTATTATCTTTGTATCTTTTTTTTATATAACGGAAGAAGAAAGGCCATCTTTTTGGCTTCCCAATCTTGAGCCTTAAACTTGCCCCCAATCATTGCTGCTTTTGGATCCTAAATGCTCCATGATCGTTAACCACCTCATCTGCTCTGCATTTCTATACCATACCATCAAGCCCTGTTAGTACTAGTAGTGCTACTACCTAGCTACGCACAAGGATGCAGTGCCAAAGCAGCATCAACAAAACCCAACACCAACAGAGAATTGAAGTGAATACACACAGACACAACATTTAGCACCAGTTCACTTCAGTTGAGGCACTATTGCAGCTAGGCACTATTGCAGCTATCTAGCAGTAGCATGCAGTTGTTGAGCTGAGCGCCGGTAGTGGCAGCAGTTCTTTTGCCTCCCTACCCAACGACTCACCCGTCTGTCTGTCTGTCACTCCGTCAATCCGGCCGATCTCTCCAGTCAGTAGTCACTGCCCTCGATCCACCTTCTACCAATATCCCCTCCTGCTCCTGCTTCAGTTCGTCGCAGTTGCAGCATATATACTCCAGGACTCCACCCACTGCCCCGACCTCCACCTCCTCCTCGCTCTCTCTTCTTCCTCCTCATCGATCACAACACAATTCACACACAGCCGGCCATCTGCAAGCTAGTCGATCGAGCGATCGAACCACAGCCATGGCGGTGAAGGACTGCGCCGGGCACAAGGGCTGCGAGTGCGAGCGTGATCGCCTCTACCGCAAGTGCTGCGCGGCGCTCGTCGCCTTCATCCTCCTCGTCCTCTTCGTCATCCTCATCGTCTGGCTGGTGCTGCGCCCGCACAAGCCCCGGTTCTACCTGCAGGACCTGTCGGTGCTGTGCCTCAACGTGACGCCGCCGGCGTCCACGTACCTCTTCACCACCATGCAGGCGACCGTCGCCGCGCGGAACGCCAACGACCGCGTCGGCGTCTACTACGACCAGGCGGACGCGTACGCCGAGTACAAGGGCGTCGCCATCACCGTGCCCACGCGCCTCCCCGTGCAGTACCAGGGGCCCCGCGACGCGTCGGTGTGGTCGCCGTTCCTCCGCTCCCTCGACAGCGTCCAGCTCCCGCCGCAGCTCGCCGTCGCGCTGGCCCAGGACGAGACGGCGGGGTACGTGCTCATCGACGTCCGCGTCGATGGGTGGGTCAGGTGGAAGGTCGGCACGTGGATCTCCGGGCACTACCACCTCCGCGTCAACTGCCCCGCGCTGCTCACCGTCAACGAGGGCAAGGGCAGCTACGGCGCCAACACCGGCGGTGGGACGGGGTACTTCCGATTCCAGCAGGCTGCCGCCTGCGCCGTCGACGTCTAGTCTAGCTGGCTGGTGGCTGGTGGCGTTCCTTTCGTCTTGCGTCGTTGCAGCTTTTTTTGGTACATCAACATTCGTTCGTTCTTGTAAATCGATCGATCGTCGCATCGGAATCAGCTGCGTTTGTCAATTCATCGATAAAAATGGACGATGATGTCTAGTTTCAGAGCTTTGAATCACGATGAGTGTTCAACAGGCAGGCTGATTAGGTAGTGATGGATCGGATTCTTCGGATTGGTGGGTTGGTTGAAGTCTTTGGATTGAAGAAGGGAGCTAGAGTTATGGAGGAAAAGATGCATCATATCAAACTGTACTATCTATGGAGCAAACGTGAAGGTTGCTCCATCCATATATCAATAATGTGAATTGTTCATATATCTACACATAAATAAATGATTGCCTTGTCTCTGTCAAGTCGTTTGATCGCTTCATCGGTGTTCATCATTCAGGCACTAGCTTTTGTGACTTTTCATCGATCAACTGTTAGTTGGTTGGTTGATGTTAGCCTTTCGATCGATCGATTCGTCGAAAAGCAAAGGGAAGGAAAAAGGCTATCTTTTTCGCCGTGGATGGAAGCAGCAACAGCAGAAGCAAACTAGTCTTTGCTTGTGGCGGAAATGTTGGACCTTTCTCTTGGATCCCAGCTTGTTTGGTTGAAAACCAAGGATCGATCGATGCAAGTCTGATAATGAAAACTTTTCTCTTGTGTGGCAAGTGAGGATGAGCTGTTGGTTGAATGGCCAATAAACTGGCATGGCCGGGGAAACCGGGCACGTCACTCGCACATGGCGATGGTGATGCTGACGCCGCCGCGCCATGTACCGTGATATCCCTTATAGCCCTCTTGCCAAGAATTCCTGCACATCATCCACTCAACTGTTTGCGTGTCGCCCAATAAGAGAAGACGACACCGCTCCAAATTATTAAACCACAACCAGGGCGCGTCATCAACCCGTTGGTGTTGATTGTGACGGGTTAGCACTTAGCAGTAGGCGCGCGCTAGTATAGGGCAAACTGTTTTATGCGCGCGTGTATAGTAAGTAGTACTTAATTAGTAGATGACAATATTCTTCCTTTGCCCCTAGAGGACACAATCTATATGGATACATAATTTTAATTATCTAATATACCTAATATTAAAGTATGAGAATTTCTTCATCTAACCCTCTTTTCGCTTTCATGGTGGTGGTCGCTCTCACCAGTGCACGTGTATAGGACTAAATGACACAAGATATATTTGTGCCTAATATTAAACATTGCAAAATTTTTCTACGAGTTTTTGTGCTTCACCCTCTTCTCTGAATTCGTCCCATTGCTTTGAGCATAAGAGACATCTTCATCGGTTCTACTACTAGTATAGTACATAATAAATTGCTGCCTCTCACTCCCACCTTTCTGTGGCACTCACTTAGGCCCTACTTCTCACTCTTCTTCCGTCGTCATATCTCACCTAAATTAGAGTTGTAAATCCTCCCACATATCTTCTTTTGTTCCTTGGTTCGTCATATGTCATTTAATTTAGAGTTACAAGAACCTGCACTAGCTTCACACCACACATGGTTGGTGGCCTGGCCTGAGCCTACACATGTCATGACTCTCGGCACGCACATGTGTATCTAGCCTTCGATCTTAATGCCACACCATAAGGAAAGAAGCTTTCCATGTGGATATGCATGTCATGTAACTAGATTTCGCTAGGAATCAAAGTTTCTCCGAAAAGATTGTTTTCCTAAAGGTTTCCATTGAAAACCGGAAGGGGCCCAATCTCTTCTAGTGTTAAAATTGTCCTTAGGAGTTAGGCTAGTCTCAATGCAACGTTTCATCTCACAGTTTCCAAAAACATGAAATTTATTGTGAAATGGATACCTCTCTCAATGCAAATTTTATTGCACAGATTCATAGAACTATTTTTAGACTCTATGGGCTCATGCGTCTTTTTTTTTCTCCTATCCCTGCCGTAGGCATGCCCGGTTCACCCCAAAAATAGCCATGAAATGCCTCAGTGCTCGTTTCACCCAGTTACCAAGACGTTGGAAACACCGCTACCGCGTTTCACCATGGTGAAACGATTTTACTCTCTCTCCTCTCCATTTCATGCAAAAATCCTTCTATGCTGATGTGTCGCTATATTAAATGTGCATGAAATGCCCATAAAACCTCCACTGAGACTAGCCTTAGAATAATTTCCTTAGCAGGCACTAGTCACGTATTTAAACTGAGTCAATCTCTTCTCTTATTAATCCTTTATCGCATTATTGATCTTAAGATTTAATTAAAATAAGATTGATTGTTTTCTCAAAAGCAGAGTAAATCTCCTTTAGAAAAAAGAATTAAAATAAGATTGGACCAAGTATAATAAGATAGTGAGCACGTTCTCTCTATACATAACTTTGGCATTGCGCGTGCTAGAATAGAATAGATATAGCAAGTAACACGCTAATCGCTGCGATTGGTTGGTGGATCGGATGGTGCCAAATACTCTGCACGCGCTCCTTCATCCAGTTACCTTAGCCACCGTTGCAACTGCTGACGCGCGCAATATATGACATGGACTATCTATACTTGTAGTACCAGTAGCAGTAGGCAGTAGCAGAGTGAGGTAGAAGCTGCTGGGAGTGGATAGTGGATATCACCTTTCAGTTGCAAGTCCCTTTCGTCTCTTGCGTGGTCGCTACCTCGCGGCAACTGCTCTGCCCGGGCCTGACTGCAGCTAGCATCGATCATGGCAAAGGTACATACAAAGTGGCTTTCAGGTCGGTTGCGGTTTTACTTGCTGCACACCACCGGCTGACCGGCGGCAGCCGACACGCTAGGGGTTGCGACATGATTAAATTTGGTTTGAGACAGAGAGAGCCCCGCTGAATGCATTGATCGATCGATAATACGATCGACGCAGACAATTAAGTCCTCAAACCAGTGGAAATCTGGGGTCCTGACCTGACTAGCAGGAACAACACTACTTACTTGCTTGTTGCTACGTACTAGTATATTGGGGGACAAAAACTGATGGATATGAGATGCAGTTACAGAAGATGGAGGGGAGCCTGGAGGAGAATGCAAATGCATCATGGACATGGACAAGAAAGTGGCCGGAACGGAAACGGCTTTGCGTCGCCAAGATGCTAAAGGGGAGGAGGAAGTGGAAACCTTTGCGTTGCTAAGATGCTAAAGCAGGGCAGAGGAAGGTGCAGCGGCTCTGTGCATGCGTCCAAAGGCATTTTCGTAGCTTCCGTGCTGGTTTCGCCAAAGCCAAGAGAATGGAGGGCTATATCTATATACGAGGCTGCAATTTTGCGGTCTAACTTGTAGAGCGTGTAACTTATAGACGGGAGAAATAGAGTGATTTGAGTGGAGGATCCACAACTCTCCAATAATGCAACTCATGAGAGGAGCGAGGAAGGATAAACATATATAGTATATACTAGTGATTTGCGCGCGCCCATGCGCGCGAGCAATGGCCACAGTAGCATTCTGTAAAGAAACTGCAACAGAGATTAGATGTGCAGATATGAACTAAATGTTACAATAGGGACGTACCGTAGATACAAGATGTCTAGACGAACTAAATATTACAGGTGGGTTGATAGATGTTCAGTTCGTCATAATGGTACATAAAAGAGTTCAACAATAGTCTACAAAGGAAGCGCAGTATCTGAGATGGCCTAAGAGGAATGCATGTCTTCATGTAGGGGTGAAGCGCTGTGGCGCTAGCATCGAAGATATCACCAATGTTTCACAGCATCAGTTCAAGTGCCAGCTTCGATCCGACTGAAGCTGTCTGCAGGCTCAATCTGGAAGCAAATGTGTAAATGTAAACGTTAGGCCATATCATCTTAGTGCTACATGCAGTTGTAAGGGCGTGGCTGTGTAGAAAGACTCGTTAGAGGAGACACCATAGGATCGAGGAGGAGCTGGGATCTCCGCTATGGTTGTTGTACCTTCCACGATTAGGCTCATGTGCTTGGCTACATGATACATGTCAAAACATGATTAGCGGGTTCATCGTGCATTGATGTTTCATATTCATATGGATGTCACCCAAATAATTTTCTATAAAAACATAAATGATTATGGATAATGGCATGCATCCTTCACACAGATTTTTTTTGGGGGGAACTTCACAGAATTTTAATAAATCTACATAACAACTAAGGGCTCAAACAGTAATTAACACGCATAGTTTGTCTGTTCTCCACAATCCAACCTAAGCAAATTCAAATATCATTACATAAACAGAGAATTATGTCTAATAGGTGAGGTAGCATAAGTAGGATTATGCCTTTTTTACTCATTGTGTTGTGGCAGTTCATAACTGGCATCTAAGAAAATGATTTATGAGTAAAGATATCACCTATCCTGGTAGTGAGCTATGTAGATAGGTAGATCATAAAAGTTGGATTTTCATTGGAGCAGAAAGATAGTATATAGAAAGGGGAACATAGTAGATAGAAAAAAACTAAAAGGGAGGAAATCCATCAATGTAAAGTAGCATGATAACGTTTACACCTACAGTACAAATATTTAGCTGCATAAGTGGGCACAGAAGGCAAGTGAAACCGAACATTGCTCTTGATTAGAGAAGTCCAGAAAACTAAATCTGCAATGCTGCCAAATCTAATAAAAGCAACAGAAGGTAGCACAATAATTCCAAACATTGCTCGTCCTGCAGAATTACAAATTACAATTTAAATCAAATTAGAAATGGTAAGAAAGACTCATCCAAGGATCGTCAACGTTTTTACTCTCTGTGAGAGCCAAAAAAACTGCTCATATTAGTAAACACATCCTAGGTAAGAGCTTATTTTGCTAGCGGTTAAAAAATTGCATTAGCTTGAGTTAAGCACACATAGCAGCCATGTGAAACCGATATATGGTAGAAGTGTGAACTAAGAATAGAGTAAGCTGTATTAACATAAGGTAGAATCAAAGGGAACATAAACCAAAAAAAAAATACAGGCAAAAGTGCAGAGATATTTAGGCAGTAGATGAACAAGCATACCAGATGTCGATTTGTGAACACAAAAATGGTCATGCTGAGGAACATACAACGATGGATGAATTCTTGTCTGGCACTGCAAGTAGAGACACTGCAAAATAAGCCCAAATTAAGAACAAAAGTTTTTGAAGGGGAAACAAACAGAGGCACTTTAACAGGGCAAAGACACTGTCGCTGGGAATGTATTAAAGGAATGGGATACTATTTAATAGCTGCAATAAACCCCATCAAATATACTATTACAAACCAAGAAAATAAAGATGAAAGAGAAGAAATGTATAAGCTGACACCATATATTTCAACTAACCTAGAGCAACAACCGTGAGCCAAGGGAGCAAACATTAGAATTTTATTTGTGCAACACTACAGAGACCACAGCTAGTAAATGGTGATAAATAATGCAGTTTCCAATAGATCTGTGTACAAATACATACCGTGAGCCAAGGGAGCAAACATTAGAATTCACATCTCTATAGAAATACTTTCTCAACATGCACAGAACTGAAGGAAGCTGTGAAGTATCTTGCAGTTTCTACAAATTAAATGGTGATAAATAATGCAGTTTCCAATAGATCTGTGTACAAATACATATGTCATAATAGTAAAGGTTCTGAACTCAAACCTGAACAGCATTGATCAACACGTTTCCAGAACTGACGGCAGCAAATACATTACGTTGACAGGTAGTTTGAACTGCATAAAATTTTTGTATGTTGGCATACACCAAACGACCCCATCTGACAACCTGATGCCATAAACATATGCTATGAAATTCAGTAGTAGAGGCTAACAAGAAAAGATAAAGACAGTTAACACACCCTCACAACTGATGTAAAATTGTCATCCAAGATCTCTTCTTGGCAACTTCAGTTCCCTGAATGCCCATTGATAGACGGATATCTGCCTACAGATTTCAGAATTCGTTAAGTACTACCAAAAGATGCTTTTTAATTATTTGTTGGAAAGATGCTTGTTTAAATTGCAATAGAAAAACTAAAGCAATCCAAGTTTTCTGGTCACTGCATGTCAATTTCATAGCCTGAAGTTTTAGTACTTTTCCGCTTTTTGTATGCAAACATTACAACACCATAGTATACATTTTTTAGTGGCAGTGGGCAAAATATATGTCTCAAATATAAATGTTTTATAGGCTATAACAATATTATGTCATTGCCATTCAGAGGCACAAACACAAACCATCAGAAAAATAGTCTGAAGGCTAACCTTTGTCATGTTGCTTAGCAGGTAGCTTCCAATTTATTTATTCTGGATCAAACCTACCTCATCCGTAGGTTATCTCCTGATGACTTCTTGAGAGCATTTGAGTGCTTGTCATTTTTGTAGTCCTCCCTACATAGAGATCAAACTTCAAAGAATCAATAGAAGATTTGTTTTCTCTCTTAAAGGTGAGCAATTAAATCTACCTTATTGGCAGTTAATAAAGGGACAAAAAAATTACCAATACCAATCACCAGTCAACTGTTCTTACCAGTTTCGGCACCACAAATTCATCAATTCTGTATTTCTGTAGTAGCAAAGGTGAACATATATATAGCTGCTGCCTCAATTTTCTGTAAAGGAAGGACGATTACCACAACCTGAGCACACCCAAAAACAGAGCAACAAATAATTCTATTAGGTACAGTCACATAGACCAGGCATGATAAATGAATGAGTCGGCAGCAACTGAAGGCAAACCTGCCAACCCAAACTCAAGAACAAACTGGCTACAAATGTAGACATTTAAGAACCTATAGAATTATCACTTTAGTACAAATTAATCCAACAGAGCACACGGAGACACCATACAATTAGCCAACTCTGAAGGCATCATACAGAGCAAAGAATGTGGTTCCTTTTAGCAAAGCAGAGGCCGCGCATCTTATCAAGAGTATGAACTGGTACTACTGTACTCGTACTGTAAGTAGAGGAAACTATGAACTGAGTATGAACTGAATCTACGAAGAGATACGGCAACTCTGACTCCAGATGTGAAACATCACATACTGCTGAAACAACTCATACCTAATTCAGAATCTGAGCACACACGAATGGCCGGATGGTGCTGCAATCGGTAATCCAAATTCAGTCTTCTTTTTTTGAGGGGAAATTCAGTCTTCAGAGGTATGGACTCATACCTGTTCGCTCTCGACTCAGAGCACGAGAGCTGAAAAGCACCGCTCTCGACTCCGGCGGCGTACACAGCTCAACGCGGCGTTCCGACTCGTGGGGGATCCTGAGCGACGGGGCGGCGTCAGGTACGATGCAGGCGGCTTAGATCTCGAATCAAGGCATACATCCATGCAATAGAAACGGTGGCTCAAGAAGCATAAAAATTTGAAATAAAATTTACTCACCTCCGGAGAAATTTGGAAATCTAGCCCGTTATTCGCGTGCCCCTTGAAACTTGACCCGGAATTCGTAAGCCTTTAGAAATATGACCCATGTCACGCGAATTCTTTGGAAATTTAGTCTTTTCGGGATTTTAGCAGTATAGGTAATTTCAGGGAGCTGCTTTCACTGTTTGGGGTATGGGAAAAGACATTTCTACCCCTTCCTCATTCCAATCAACTTGGGCACCTCCCTGTACACCTCCCTGCCCGCCTGGGCACCTCCCTAACCGCCTGGATGGAAGAACAGGCAATATTTTGCACAAAAACAAATATGCGTGATCCAAATAAATAACACCAAGGTGTCGTACATGAGAAAAACAACCATACACCAGCATAAATAATAAAAAATATAGAATCCCAGCATAGATTTAATAAGAGTAGAGGTTCACATAGATTTAATAAATAGGTTCACATCAACCACTTAACCATCTAGCCAATCTCGAAAGAGTACAGGTTCACATAGGTTCACATAGTTGAAATAAAAACAGCCATCAACCATACAAAAGAGTCTCATCCAGCCAATTTAGAACCACAAGTTCACAAACACAAAAGATGGCTGGGAATCAAAAGGAGACAGAGGAAAGTCTCATGACATCGATTATTCAAGCATCCATGTTCTTCCCCTTCCTTGGAGTGAGTTTCTTGTGGATAGCTTGCCTCTTTCTTGGACTCTTCCTTGGAGTGGTCATTGTATTACTTGGCCCTTCTCCGGTTTGACTACACATCATAGGTAAATGGTTCAATACATGAGCTAAAATGCACACACATGTCACACACAGTAAATGATTGTTACCTTGTTGTAAGTGCTTTGGAGCTTGTAGTGATTTGACTTGTCCCTCCAAGTTCCCCCATTGTTAGTTGCAGTTGGCTATAAAATGAGAAAGGTTAATTGCAATAGGTTAAAAGAGACTAGTGCTGATTTTAGTTTTTAGGAATCACCTTTGCCTCCTTGTAACAGGTCCAGGACTGTTGTTGATTTCACTTGTGTCTTTCGCCACTACAACCTTCTGCCTTTTGGATGGACTAGGAGTTGCACCACCTTTGCTAGAACCAGGAGGCCTCCCAGCCTTCCCTTTCTTTGCTCGACTTTTCCTGTACATGAAAATTGAGATGAGTGTTAGCGTGCTGCATTTGAAAAGTGTTAGTACCCTGACTTGTTGACCATCATCACTCATCAGCCTTGCTGAAATTCTCCATGTACAACCCTCGTGACTGCATCTGCCAAGGAAATAATCTGTGCGAGATTTCTTTGTTGCAAGCTGAAATTGCCCCTTTATAGCATGCTGTCGCACTGCTGCCCTAAACTCATCCATACTAGCATATACTGTTCCAACCTCCATTGGAGGGTCATCTGGGTCATAGACCATAGAATCCTCACCAGTACATGATCATCAACCGCCAAGTCGCATCTTGTAGCTCGATATCATTAAGATTAATCTGAGTCCCCTTTTGGACCGCCATCCTAGCCCTTCAGCTCTCTCATCCTCTCGCTCTAAGGCCAACAAACTCATACACGAAATCCTCATCCACCACAGGAAGTGCAGTACCAATCTGTTCTTCTGTAAGAGGAGTTACCAGCAGACTATCCCAGTCAATTGGATGAGAAACAACTACAAGATTGCTGCAATCTCCTTGTTCTGTGACATTGTCATGGCCTACATTACTAGCTGCAGCTTCTGCCTCTATAACAGCCGAGTTGGAAGACATTTGTGCGGGTTTGTCCACCACATCACATTGAGTTACCACATCAACAGAGCCACCATCAGCAAATGGAGAGAACTGGAAACACAAACTAAATGCTCCATCCGGATCCGGATCGATTCTACCGTGTACCGACAAAAAATAAAGTGACACAATTTAGATTGTGTCCCAAATCAACAGGAGAACACCTAAACATACAGTACAGTGCAGAAGGAGTACAGTGGAGAAGGAGAGATTGGGGCTCTTACCCCGGAGAAGCCATGGAGCATGTGGAGGAGCGTCACCACGGACCCCTTCACCCGCCGGCTGGAGGCACCAAGGGGCCGACCTTCTGGGTGCACGGCGGCGGCCTTCCAAACCCTAGAAAGAAGAACAAAATCTCAAGCAATGGATGGGGCGGGGAGGAGGAGGCGCAAGGAGAAGCGGGGGGGGGGTCGGGCGCTGGCTGGGGCGGCGACCGTCATCCGGCGGCCGGACTGGCGGGGGCGGCGGACGGCGACGGAGCGCGCCGAGGTTGGTCTCGGTCCCCGTCGCCGGAGCGACTGGAGCGACTCCCGTACGGTGGAGCGATTCCTGCTGGCCACGGAACAAAGAGATAAGGGAGGGGCAATGAAGTCTTTTCCCCCACCCCAAACAGTGCAACAAGATTTATTGAATTATTGAAATTGCTAAAATCCCGAAAAGACTAAATTTCCAAAGAATTCGCGTGACCTGGGTCATATTTCTAAAGGCTTACGAATTCCGGGTCAAGTTTCAAGGGGCACGCGAATAACGGGCTAAATTTCCAAATTTCTCTCACCTCCGTGTCCGTGGTCGAGTAATGGATGGAGACTAACGTGCCGCGCCGTCGGAGTCGGAGGGCCTACTGGGCGACGTGCTCCTGGCCGTGGTTCTCCCTAGCGGCCGCCATGCCCTGGATGCGCCATCTGGGCGTCTCCCCTAACTGGAGGAGGAAGTTTCAGTTAGGGAGAGGGTGGAGCGCCGCTCGGCACGGGATTCCTCACCGGGATCTGAGGGAACGCCGTCTTGGGAGGGATCTGCCGGCAATATGGCTGGGGAATGGCGTCGGCACCGTGGAGGGGCCGCCGCTCGCTGCCATCTCAGCTCCGGACGATGGCGTCACCACCAGATGCAGTTGGGGAAGGGGCGCGCGGCAGACACACGGGTTGAGGAGGGTGCCGTCACCATCGCCGGTGAGGAAGCCGCCGCTAAGCCACCGCGTGAGCTCGCGAGATAAGGTTCGCGATCCCCGTCGGTCGCGCGCTGCCATTCGGGGCGGCGGCGGCGGTTGCTGCGAGTCTGGCCGAGGAGGCAGGCTGACCACCACGCGGGGGAGGAAGGGGCCCGGTCAAGGGGGTAGTGTGCCGGGGTGCGGTGCCGGAGGAAGAGGGAGAGGAGGAGTGAGAGGGAGGGGAAGGGAGGTCGGGGCGGGGCCGGGGCGGGAGCCGGAGGAGGAGCCCCGTCGGACCCGGGGAGAGAGAGCAGCGAGGGAGGCGGCTGCGGACGAGAGTGAGAGTTAGGGTTAGGGTTGAGGCCGAAGCCGATATATATTTGGCGCGAAGGAGATAGAATAACCGTCGATCTTCAAATCCAACGCGCGAAATTAATTATGCTAACGTGGACACATTCTGGTGGCGTTGTGGCCACAAGGAATTTTCTCTTTAGATATGCATGATTGATAATATCATGTCATATTTCATCTGCGGATAATCCACGGGGCCCGAGACACATGTTTTTCTCTATTTTCTTCCCTCCAATTAGAGATCTAGTGTTGAACGAGACTATGTAAAACTAACGACGAAATGTATGGATTACATGTTATCTAAATAGTATGTACAAGACTACATTTAAGTTGTTGTGAACTTACAATTTCTTGGTCATGATATATTTTTATATTTGTGTGTTACTTTCTCTCAAAGTAAGGCCCCTTTGAATTGCAAGAAAAAGAAAGGAAACATGTAGGATTCAGGACCTCCTGCTTGGAGAGGTTCCGCGCTTCCGGCGGCTCCAGCTCCGAGTACAGTAATGAGCCGTCGGAGCCCAAATCCCTAGCTCCTCTTGCTCCTTCTGGTTGCACGTTGCTTTTTTTGCTGCGGGTCCTCTCGTCCGACGCCTTTTTTCTCGAATACGTAAAAGGTTTGCGCATCGTTGTATTAAGTAGAAGAGAGTTTTACAAGTTTTCTGGGGTGTTACAAATTTTAAACACAGCTGAAAGTCCCTAGTTTGGTTTTGGCTAATTGATGAAACCTAGGACTAACCTTGTTTATCTAAGTGGTTGATTTAGAGAAAGGTTGTCCACATGATGAGCATATTGAATATGAAGCATGACACGTGTCATGTGATCAAAGATGAAGATCAAGACGATGCTTGGCTCCATGGACCGGTGTTGAAGGTGAAGGGCTAGTCGAGGCTTCGGAGTGAAGGACCATGCGATGGTGAAGCTCGGGCAAGACTAGGCGCCGATGGACCGATGCACGGTGAAGGGCAAGTGAAGTCAAGATCGATGGATCGAGACGGTCACATGATGGTGTGAAGCGTTCATATCATTTGGAGGAACAAAATGGGCTCAAGGCAAAGGTATAACCGTTAGGGCCATTTTGTTTTGCACTCAAGACACCATAGAGGGTGTGAGTGGTTTAGGATCGATAGCCGCACTATTAAGAGGGGAAGTCTTATCGGCTATTCGACGCACTGGTGCCACTAGGTGAATTCATGAAGTGCATTGCATGTAGGGCCTAGTGAGCTAACCTAACCTTTGGGAAATGATTGTGAAAAGCTAACACACAAGCACATGGAGATGTACTCTTGGTGGTGTTGGCACATTTACAAAGGTGGCATTTGAACGCGCTGTGGTTTGCAGGGTAGAGATGGGTTTGGGTCCCTCTCTTCCTCCCGCCGAGCATGTGAGGCGGGATTCGGCGCTTTCGGGAAAAATGGATGCATATTTTCTATTGCGCCGGATGCAAAATTTGGTTGAAATCATGCTATCTCTGTTGATCAAGTTGGTATACTTGTTGGTTAGCATGTCTGAGAAGTTGGCGTCTTGACGGGCTGAAAAACGAAGTTTTTGCAGCGCCGGACGCGCAGGGCTTTGGCGCCGGACGCGTCCGGCGCGTGTTAGCTTGGCTCAGGTTGGTGGCTCTGCGTTGCGAGCGCCGGACGCGAGACGGACGCGGCGTCGGACGCGGCGTGTTCAACGTGCGCGTCCGGCGCATGCGAGTCTTGGCGTGGTCTTTGGGGCCGGCGAGCGAAGCGCGACGCCCGGCCGTGCGTCCGGCGGCCGGCGGACGCGACGAAACTTTGAGTTTCGGCCGGTCTCGGGCGCGGACGCGGCGCGACGCGCGCGCGCCGGACGCCGCGGACGCCGACGTGGCGGCACGCGGTTAACCGGCGCCAACGGTCGTCTGGGCGCGCGCGGAGCCGAAGCGCGGACGGACGCGTCCGGCTGGCGGCTGCGCGGACGCGTCCGCGCGGTGAAAATCTCGCCCGAGGGGGCAACGGCTAGTTTGAAGAGTTTGGGCTATAAATAGATGGGTGGCCGGGCTTGGCTCTCTCTCTTGGCTCTCCCAACTCATTCATTCATCCTTTGAGCTAAAGAAACACTCTCCCTCTCATCTCTCTTATTTGATTGTGAATCCAAAGTGAGATTGAGAGATCACCTAGTGCATTGCATTGCTTGAGAGCATTCTAGTGGCACTTGTGGGTGGTTTAGCCGGTGGATTTCTTGTTACTCTTGGAGAGTACCGCTCCTAGCCGGCTTGGAGATTGTTGGAGGCGTTGGCAAGAGAAGGTGATTGTTCTTGGCCACCTCCGATTGCTTGTGAGAGGTTTGAGCTCACCTCGTGGGGATCACGAAGAGCATCCTAGTGGATTGAGCGTATCGTTGAGTACCTCGCTTGAGAGTGGTGTCTTGCGGTGCCTTGCGGGGCGAGCCTTGAGGGGCTAGTGACTTGAGGGTCACACCGAGGAACCATCTAGGTGTTGGTCGACACAACCGGTGACGTAGCTTGGCGGTGCCCAAGTGAACACCGGGTGAACAAAAACAATTGTGCTCATCCGTGTCTCCCGGTGATTGGTTGTCATCGATTGTGTGTTGCCGATTGTGATCGATTGCTCATTCTCTTGGTGATTGGCAACCTCGACTCGACGCGTTGGTATAACAAGTCGCATCCTCTCTTGTATTACTTTGATTACATTCTTGCAAAGTAGAATTGCTTGCGTGGTCGGTCGGGAACCACATCTTGTGTAGACTAAATCCCGTGGGTAGAACTCTTGATCACTAGTGGTAGCTTTTGTGTGTACTAGTGATCACCTACTAGAATTGCTTGGATAGGAGGCTTGCAACATCTAGTAGGCTAAGCATAACTTGCTTTCCGCCGTTTGTGTATCTAACGAAGTTTGCTTAGTGAGTTTGTAGAAATTTTTATAGGCTATTCACCCCCCCTCTAGCCATCTAGAACCTTACAACAGCCCTCCACCCCAGAGCGCGTACAAACCGGACTACTCACGCACTAGACATTCTAATTTCCGCGCACCGGCCTCGATCCACAAGTCGGCGGTGTGCTTGATGTTGTTGAGGACCTGGTGGAGGGAGGTCTCCACGTCTCTGAAGCACCTTGCGTTCCTCTCCTTCCAAATCTCCCAGGCGACGACGGCGAAGAGTGAATCCGCTCCTTTGCGCTTGGTCCCGTGCCATCTCTCTCTCCAGCTCTCCCACCACTCCTCGATTGACGTGGCGCCTATCCCGGCGGTGTTCGCTCGCAGCGTCACGAGGATGGCCCACCACACCTGGCGGGAGAAGGAGCAGTTGGCGACGATGTGGTCGATCGTTTCTGGCTCTTGGTCGCAGAGGTAGCAGGTGCCGTTCGCCTGTAGTCCGTGCCTGTGTCGCCTGTCCGCCGTCCAGTGACGTCGGCGGATGGCCAACCAGAGGAAGATCCTGACCCTCAGCGGCGCCCACGTCTTCCAGATTCTCTTGCAGCCTGGGATGGGGTGTGATCCAGCAAGGAGAGCCCTATGGGCTGATTTGGCCGTGTATTTTCCATCCGCTGTCCATCTCCAGACTACTCGGTCATCCGCCTCGGTTAGTGTGGTCTGGTCGATCCGGTGCCAAAGGTTTAGGTATTCGGCGGCGGCTGAGACGGGCAGCCCCCTGGAGATCTGCCGCACCCAGGTTCTGCCCGTCTGGCCCCACTGGAGCCCCTCTGCCACCGTGGTCTCCCGGATCTCCCTTGCGCCGACGTGGTGTAGAAGCAGGGGCGCGATGTCTGCCACGGAGAGGCCATCGATCCACCTTGCGGTCCAGAACCGGGTGGTCCGACCATTGCCGAGGATCGTGAAGGTGGAGGCTCGGAAGAATTCGTGCACCTCCCTCGGTACCTTGATCTCCAGCTGTGACCATGCGCGTTCCTCGTCCGCCTGCTGCAGCCAAAGCCATCTTGTCTGCAGTGCTATGGAGGTGCGCCTAAGGTCCGGGATCCCAAGGCCGCCCAGGTCGGTGGGTCTGCATACAGCTGGCCAGGCCACCATACACTTCCCTCTGACGTCGCCGTCCTTCCCCGTCCAGAAGAATCTCCTGCAGATGCTGCTGATCTCGTCGAGCGCCCAAGGGGGCAGGCCGTCCGCAATGATGGTGTAGATCGGGATCGCGGAGAGGACGGACTTCACCCAGATGAGCCGGCCGCTCCTCGCCATGAGCGGGCCATGGCACGCCGGTAGACGGGCCGCTACCGAATCCACGGCGGCCTGGTACCTTGCCTTGGGGATCTTCTTGGTGCTTAGTGGTAGGCCCAGGTAGGTGATTGGGAACTCGGAGATTTGACAGCCAATGATGTCCTGTATGGGCTGTAGATCGATGCCCGGGGGGTAGATTGTCGTGATGGAGCATTTGGCTAGGTTTGTCCGCAACCCCGATGCGTCCCCGAACGTCTGCAGGATCATCTTGAGGGCCCTTGCCTCCGCTACGCTGGGTTGCATGAAAATGATGACATCGTCGGCGTAGAGGCTGCAGTGGTGCCTGATGGCTGGTGTCCCGACGGGCTGGAGCAGTTGGTCCTCGGCTGCAGTCGTCATCAGCCTGGCAAAGACCTCCATCCCGATGATGAAGAGCATTGGCGAGAGAGAGTCTCCTTGCCTCACTCCACGGCGGTGTTTGATCGGCCTCCCTGGCCGACCATTAACCAGAATGCGGGAGGAAGCGGAGGACAGCAGCGTTGCTACCCAGCGTCTCCACCGCACCCCGAACCCGAAAGCGCGAAGGGCGTCTAGCAGGAAGGTCCACGCCACGGTGTCGAAGGCCTTGGAGATGTCCAACTTCAGGAGCGCTTTGTGAATCTTCTTCTTCCTTAGATGGACTGCTGCGCGCTGGACGAACTTGAAGTTGTCGTGGATCGTCCTCCCCCTGATGAAGGCGTTCTGGTTGGGTGAGATGATCTCATTCAGTCTAGCAGCCAACCTGGTCGCCATCAGTTTGGATGCGAGCTTGCCAAAGCTATGGATCATCGTGATGGGCCTGTAGTCGGCCGGCGAGACCGCCCCAGCTCTCTTGGGCAAGAGTACCACGAGGGCGTTGTTGAGGCTGCCGAAGTGTGAGCAGTCGCCGAAGAAGAGTCCGTTCAGTGCAGCCACGACATCATCCTTGATGGTTGCCCATGCTGACTTGTAGAAGGCCCCTGTGAAGCCGTCAGGACCTGGTGCCCGATCGGACGGCATGTCGCGCACGACCCTCTCCACCTCATCCCCTGAGAATGGCAGGTCAAGTGCGGTCAGATCTAGCGGGGTGATGCCCAGGGCGGTGAAGTCGGTGGAGACCCCTCCCGGGCCTTCGACTCCAAAGACGCCCTTGAAATGCCTGTAGATGGTCTCTTCGATGTCCTGGGCGTCTGTGCACATGTCTCCGTCCTCCCTCCTGAGGCGGCAGATCCCGTTCTTGCGTTTCCTTCCCCGGGCGAGGAGGTGGAAGTACTTCGTGTTGGCGTCCCCTTCAGCTAGGAATCGCAGCCGCGGGCCCGGGAAGCCGCTGCACCTGACGGCGACGCCGCGCTGCGAGTTACCGCCGGCCGGGTTAATTACCTGCCCGCGCTGGCGCGTCCACGTCAGGATCTACGACGACCCCGACTGTGAGAGGCTTACTGGAATACTGGCACCTGGCCTGGGACAAATGGACGGCAGCGTACCCGTCCGTGCAGACGGCGGAACCACCTGGAGCCCGCGTGGGGTGGTGTTTCACGTCCGTGGCAGTGGAAAGGCTTAAGTCTGGTCGCTGCATCGTCCCTTCTTCGTTATCATTTTTCACGTATTTTTAATGAATATATATATATACACACACACGTACGTATATATACAATATACTGTATTTGCGGGACACACAGGTTATGCCGGGGCCGAGCTCATCACGGATAGCGCGTCGAGTTCAACGGTTCAACCTGGCCGACCTCACGGACGATCGACGACCGCGTGGAGGCCGCTGACCCGGCCGGAGTGCAGCAAGGACGCGTTCCCGGTGGTGTCGCCGGCCGGGCGGTGGCTGGTGTTCCGGTTGGTCTGTACGTCGTCGATACGGTGCGCGATGAGTGTGCGGCTTGACGGCGGACAAGGAGGGGATCAACCACGTGTGCTTAGCTCGGACTCGCAGACGCAGTGGCTGCTGGGCAGCGTCGTGTCTGAGCCCATGTCAGGTCCGCCTGCATGCATCACGCTCGCGATCACGGCTCACCCACACGCTCGCCCCCCGGGTGCTACGCCGTCGTCCACCTGAGCCCTTTCACGTGAAGTGAAGGGTAAGCCTGTGAAAGAAAAATATATAAGTACAGAGGTATTTCTACAAAGGGTGCATTTTCTATACTCCCGGGAGTAATTACTCCCATCTCTAAAAACTCACCTTAGGTATGTGTTTATACTTGTTTATCACTTTAAGTATGTCTATATACTAATACTAAGATACTCTAAAACTTCTTACGCGAAAAAATTTCAAGGGAACCCATACTTTTTAATATATTACGAAAATGCCACTTACTGTACTATATAAAATAAGTATGGCCACATACTCTAAATATGCTTGCATACTTGACGTATATAATACCATAGATGGTCTAGTATGATCATATACTTCGTGTGTATATACTTTTTTTTGTCATATATACCCTAAATCTTAAGATATGAACATGGGAGTAACTACTCCCTGGGAGTAGAAAATACTTTCCCTTTCTACAAATATATATATATATATATATATATATATATATATATATATATATATATATATATACACACACACACACTTACAAGTTAATGACCATGCATTAAAACCTTCATAGCCCGTAGGGCTTCATGCAGGGAACGCCATCCACGATAGCCAACAAAAGGCTGTCCATCAGATTTGGCATCGTGCGGGTAAAAAGGTGAGAAGTGGATTCGCGTTACTGTAGCCCGTCTGGCTTCTTCCCTTTTACGGTGGCTCCCTCTCTCTTTAACTCAGGATTTTGTTGCTTCTCGTATGAATCCAGCTTCTGATTCTCGTCAATAATGCAGGTGCGAACCCCACGTGCTCCCGTCCCCACACCAAAAAGAGGAGAGCAAGCCGTCCGCCGTCCTTATCTCTTCTAAAAAAAATTCCCGTCGCTCCCTCTCTCCCCATCGCTCTCTTCCTCTCCGTCCCAACACGAAGACGGGCGGCGCAGGCGGCCACGGCGGCGGCGGCGGCGGCGGCGGCAGCGGCCGCCCTCCTCCTCCTCTCCTGCTCCACCTCCACCTCCTCCTCCTCCTCGCGTCGCGGCGTGCCGGCCGGGCCAACGCCGCCGGTTCATGCGTGCCAGGCGGTGGTGGGGCGCGGCGGTGCTTCCGGGCTGCGCCGCGGTGCCGCGCGTGGGCCTCAGCCACGGCGCCGCATGACTGGGTCCTGTCGGTGGCCGCCGGCTTCGCTGCTCCCCTGTGCCGTGCTACAGGAAACCCTAATCCCCTGTGCTACACTGCTACTTGTCGCCACCGCCCAGCGCCGACTCCATCTCCGGCAGCGGTGCCCTGGCGCGGCTGCCGCAGGTGCTGTCGGCCTCGTGGGCGCCGCAGGCCAATCGCCGGCAGCCATGGCCAGCCCCTCTGTGCAAGCTCCTGCAGCCAGTCGAGTGACCCCTCCTCCTCTCTTTCTCTCTCACTCTGACTCTCTACTGATGTGGCATATGCATGGTGGCAAGCTCGATTTTGCCATGGATCTGGTGTGCTCCTCCTTCCTACCACTATACATGGTTATTATTATTTTGTTTTGGTTACGTACGTCCCGATCTGCTTTGGTTCCTCTGGATTTGAGAGGAGAACATTATTATGGCATAGATCGAGCACATGAGCGTCTCGGTGATGTTTTTGGGTCTGCATTTCAGTCATGTGCGTGATGATTACGATTTCCTATTTTTATTACGCTAAGAATTGAGGGAATGGGCTACATACCATGATTGCGCCATAAATTTGGTTTTTGTTCCATGTAATTTATCATATTCTACCCTGATGCTTGGTGCACGTGATGGAAAAGTTCTTTTTGTTGTATAGCCTGTGATGAAAATGAACTCTTATATGGCTTAGGAACAATAGGCTGATGATCTTCGGAGGCACATGGCTTCATTGCTACCTATTTATTCATCCTCTCGCAGTTCTGCTAGAATTGGCACCAATTGGGGTACGCACGTAACAGAATTATTATCGTTCCGTCGATTCCGGCTAGGACGAGCAGATCTGATTTTTGCTCTTGTTCATTATTTCGGCGGCGTGCACGCCCCGGTGTTTGCTCATTGCTGGGACACACAACTCCTCTCTTCATCCATTGTTTTCTGTATGTGCCTCCAACTTGGATTCCTACATATGGTATTTTCGGTGCATGCCCTTGTGCCTAGATCAAATGATGCCATTTTGTTAATTTCTGAGGCTACTCCTATTCCCTGTATTTTATCTATTTTGTTTTATTTGTCGTGCCCTTGTAACAACCTGGACATTTTTCTTAATTCTAAGGTGTCAGCTTAGCTAAATTTTGCCTTGTTTACAAGATCCTATCCATACTTTTTGCTAGCCAGGTGTGGAGCATAAGAAACGATCAAAACAGACACTGCTATTTCCTCTTCATTGTGCAGGTCACCGGGTACATCAGGGGCCCACCTCTTATTTAGAAGCAACAAAGATACCTTCCAGCTAACTGTTGTAGCTGAAGGTGTCTCTTCATTTTTCCACCACTTCTCACTTTTTATTCAGCTAATTGCTAAATAGCCTCTAATATTTTATTTGGATTCGTGGTTTCATTAAAAACATATATGCCAACCAATGAGGTTAACCGGACCATAAAAGATATAGTCGGTTTCAGTCACAGGAACTTAGTCTGCTTGTTGGCTGACATTCATAACTGCTAAATAGCCTCTAATATTTTATTTGGATTCGTAGTTTCATTAAAAACGTAGATGCCAACCACTGAAACTAACCGGACCATAAAAGATATAGTCGGTTTCAGTCACAGGAACTTAGTCTGCTTGTTGTCTGACATTCATCATATGCCATATATTATGCATATTCTGAAAAATCCACGTGGGTTGATTTTTATGATCTTACCACCTACAATGGCCTATAGGTTGTATAATGTTGCCCACCTGATCAGTTAGTGCGTCAAAGTTTCAGGCCATGTGATATATTCTGAATACCTTTTACATTACTGTTTATTTTTATACTGTGCTCTGCCACTTAAATTTGATGCCTCTACAGTTTCACATATTTATAGAGGGATGGAGTCATGGCATGAGAGGAGGTATCTTTGAGGCAAGGGAAGATCTTTGATCCATCTAAGGGGAATAAGAGTGGCAGGGCTGAAGTGGAACAGAATGGATGATTCTGCATTGCACAGGTGCAGTGTTAGCATGAACTTGAAAGGTTAATGTTGGCATATTTTTTTAAAACTTCACTAAACCCTTTCTTTTTCAATCTGGATTTGTGCAGCCCCACAAATATGATAAAAAAACTTCATAACCTTGCTAGAGTAAGTTTTTTTTGATCTGTACAATTCATGGTGTCATGGTCTCATGGATCAGCAACACTGAAATAGATGCTGTTGTATAGGCAAAAACTTTTACATCTACATGTTGGGGCCCTATTCTCCCATGAAATATGTACTATGAAATCATGCTCTGCATGTTGCTATTTTTACTTGGTTCCAAGTAAAAAACAGATTCTCCTTAAACATATACATGTTTTAATTTTGCCTTCCTTAGTCCACTTACTCCGGTCAGTGTTCTTGGTATATCTCTTACATCATTTAGTTTCAAATCAGACATGATTACGGAAATAAATATCTTATTTATTGACTCATACAAAATTGAACAGGTTCATATCTAAATTGATTGGCTATCATTTGAAGCTATTTGAACTCAGATTTCAGAGCTTGTGGTGGCTCCTTTCAACTTAAATAAAAAGAGTGAGATGCTATGTCACGAAGATGAACATGCTCCTTGCCACCAAGCAAAGGATCGGGGAGGGGAAGGTGAGATTTGGGACTATCTTTGATTCTAAGTCTTGATGCCGCTTATTTTAAGGTACTTTGATAAAGTTCAGGTTTCAGGATGATTAGTATAGTTGTAAGCTACATAACTTATTTGTGGAAAACTGGAAAATATAAGATTTTTAGCGTCCCATCAATTTGAAAGTTGGAAAAGCCAAGATTGGATATATTAATTTACAGTAAAAAATTCCCCCCTCCATTGCGGGTCGGGCTCCCGCAATAGAATTTAGGTTCCAAACATATTTGCTTCTCTCTAAAACTATTTTGACCTACAGAGGAGTGCCTCCATCCTCATGATAGAATGTTTAAATCTCAAATGTGTTCAAATTCGTAATAGTTGGTGCCAATAATTTCGTATTGACATTTTCGTATGCCACTAATGGATTTTTGAAAGAAACAGAGGAGAGTAATTTCCTTTGTTTTCACTTTGTATAAATGTGACTGAGATGCCAATGATTAAGTTCCCCCTCCTAAGCCGCTCTTCCGCCGTGTCTTTATAGCACACCATTTTAGATCGATATATAAGTTCGGTTTCACGTATCCCGCATAGAAAATATAGTCACGCGTGTTCATCGTCAATGTTACAACAAAATGAACTTCTTTTCTTCATGTCACTGTAGTTACGCATGTTTACCACCAATGTTAGGCTTCATGCTAAACCGGGACAGATTTTGCTCAGCGAGATCCCTAAGAAATTAGCCCCTTTTACTTCATTCCTACATTCCCGTAGGTTGTGAGTTGTGACTAGGTTCTGAACATATTTTTTGACAAATAGATGATGGTTCAGTCAATAAGAGCCTAAGCTCCACCTGTGACAGTATTAATCTACCTTCCCTCGGTTTCCCAAATTTCATATCTTCCTTGAGAGTGGTTTATGAGATATAGATAATTAGCATTCGAGGTGTTCTTTCCTTCACGTTGATCTAATTTGATGTTCATGTGCTAAGTATTTGGTGTAATTTTCTTATAAACCTGAAATATTTTGCTTCATAAATCATAATATAACATACCAATTCAGAATCAATGGTCTCATTATTGGCCAGTCAAACATCACACTTGCTTTTCACCTGACAGATTGTGCATCTAAAGAAAACTGTGCTGCTGCTGCAGGCTCAGTCCCTCCAGTCTGTCTGCAGATTGAAACATCACACTTGCTTTTCACCTGACTGATTGTTGTTGACGGTCGTTAAGTGCCAATTTTTACCGTCAACTAAACATGAGAAAGGACTAAAATATGTTCACCAACTAGATATAGGGGTTATACTTGACGAATTCCACGAGTTTTGGTGAATGTCTCGTTTCACGGGTGTCGGTGAAAATACCCAAGGAAGGCCCACATGTCGGGTTTACATAGAGATAATCGGGAACCGGTGAAAATTCATGTAACTGGAAGGTTCGAGAAGGCTCGGACCAAACGGGAGCCCGAACGGGCTCGGTGGAGAGTCGGCCAACTCCCACCCTTGGTCGGCCGACTCATGACTGGACCAATCGCATCGGCCTCGCGGATCCCCGTTCCACCGCCTTTGAGGATGAATAATAATCGTCCGTTTAGGTCGGTTTGATCCGAGGGCTGTGGTGCATCCTAGAGGGCTATATAAACAGGGCCCCGGCCCCCGGAGGAGGCATCCCTTAAACCCTAATTCATTATCTCCCGGCGGGATCGAGTTGTAGGCGTCCCTTGAATGGATGACTTCTCCTCTCTAGAGAATTAGAGCTAGACATTCCAATGTAGTAGATTAGATCTAGATGAGAGTTAGGGAGAGGGGAGCTACGCTCCGGTTCGGAGAAGTCTTCGGAGATTTGGTATGTCTTTGTATCTACTCTTTGTAAGACTTATGCTTTAATATATTTATCTTCTCTATCTACTTTATGCCTTTCATATGTATGCTTAGTATAGTTGTTACATTCTAGCATGGGATCTTCGCTCGTATTGAGTGCTCTAGTTATCATATGTAATTAGAGTAGTAATCGATAGTGTAGGCATGGTGTCTAGACTGTAGGTTACCTGAGGTTGCGCCCAATCCCACGGATAGTTGTGGTAGCCCCGGAGGTGACAAGGCTACTGTCGGCCTTTGTATTCCACCACGTTCGGGTTGGTGTTTCGTAGAGCTTTTTGGCAGCCTTCCCCGACTACTCTTTACCCGGTCTTCTTCGAGAGTTGGAAAGGTACTTGTTGCTCCAAAGTGCTATTGTGTGATCGCTATACTTATCCATACCCCGTTATTATAGAACCAAAGTAGTAGAGAAGAACATAGGAACCTAGATCTCTCTCGTTGTCCTCCCACTATATCTAGTTACTCATTTATTAGTTAATTCTCCTATTTGTGCTTATACATATATCCTATCATATATCTTTTACCCCCGCTTTAGTCTAGTTGGTTTACTAAGTTTGTAGATACATGATGGTGATTTATTAGATTCTTTAACCCTTGCTTCCCCGTGGTAAAATATAAATAACGATACCTGGTTTACTCCCGGTAAAATGCTACAATGGTATGTTACGTGCGCTTGCGAATCCTTCTTATTTTAGTTGCACTTAACGAATACCAACAAGCATTTTTGGCGCCGTTGCCGGGGAAGCAATCGGTGTTAAGTTTTTGATAATGATCTTGATGTCTGCTAGTTTAGTGTACCACTAGCTTTAGTAGGATTACCCCTTGTTCTGTTGAGTGTGGAATAGACAGGACAAAAGATGTCGTTTTGACCTTCCGACAAGTTTCCACAAGACATTGAAGAGCCCAGGGTCCCTCAACATTCAACATTCAACTGGAACCTTGCCATCTCACAGGTTTGTGTATACATATATATTATTCTAACCATGTGCAGATTGGAGAAAATGTCGTCGTCACAATAAATGATGAACATAGATGCCGCAACACTACTCACAAATTTCATCCTGTGAGTCATGGTAAGTATGATCAAGAACGGTGAGATAGTCTTGCTCATGGACTTTAAAATTATGAGTAGTTATCTTTTTAAAATTCTTGCACCTCACTACATGTTTACTTTTAAGAATTCATGCATCCACTCCACTCTTTTATGTTTGCTCATCCATTGCATGTTTAGTTTCTTGCATTCATCCATACGTTTTGCATCTAAAAAAAAAAAATTCCTCACCATGATCATGCTCTTTCATCTCCTCTTGAGTAAATCACTATAGTGCTTTTCATGCTACCTCTGTTTGCTATAGTATACTTTGGTTTGGAAGTGCTTTGGAATTGAGTACTTCTATGGGCTTTTAATGTAAGCGTGGTGCTTAGGTTAAATTGCCTCGCTTTAGTCAAATTAGACATGGAGTCTAGTTTGGTTTTTGAACTAAAATTATGCTTTAGTAGATATTGGTTATTTTGCTAGACTAACCCTTGCGAGAGAACTCTCAAATCCAATTTGGCTAAGTCAAGGGATGAACACTCATTGGAGATGAAGCAAGGCATATGATGAATTCCAACAACTTCGCACAAAAGACACAACTCATCCATCGTTCAAGGAAGAATTTGATGGAACAAAGAAGAAGACAAGAGTGCCACAAGAAGGAACAACAACTTTAACTCACTCAAAGAAGTGGATCAAGGCAACAAGCTATGATTGGCATCACCTTGAAGACATCATAGCATTGAGCCCAAAACTCGAGCTAGGATGCCAATGAGGAGCATGGTGCAACTCATCTCATTTTAGCCAATTAAAGACCTGCTCTCATTGTTCCCGAAGACACCATCTTGCACATCGACAAAGAAGGACAAGGATGGCATGATAAGCGTACATCCTTGTGTCAACCAATCACCAATCAAGGGTTGACCATCGACCAAGCCTTGAAGGACCATGACTATGGTTGCAAGATGATGTCCCTAAGCCATTAGAGATGAAGCCTACGCACAAATACTAAAGAAGCCTCTTCCTTGATCATCAAGACGGATGGCATATCATTAACCCAACAACTCTTCGCCATACTGCTAGAAGATGAAAACCATCAAGGAAGAACTCGAGTCTACATCTCCAATGAACATCAATGCGTCAACCAAGACTCAATGAAAATCAAGAATGGTTGATTAAAGAAGATCATGAAACTGTCTGTCTCCTCATCCTGGATTGGATAGTCCAAACAAAAGCAGAATGCAAAGGAGAGATCTCTACTCAACGGACCTATAATCGAAGTCCCTCTCGGATACATGAAGGCTTACAAACGAGAGGACAAACAAAGATTAATGCGAGGACATAGGAGTACAACACACTCGAGGGATGACTCAACACTCGTATTTGGTTTCACGTGGCGGCGACAACAAGGTCAAGCTTGGGGGAGGAAGGCCGATGACTCTTCAAACAATGATCCGGCAATGCTCTTCCTCTTTTGAAGCCCCGTCGCTCCGGCACGTTGAGAAGAAACAATGAGTGGAGCACAAGGTCTAGGCATAAAAAAAAAGGAGTGAAATTTTAGAAGACAAGATGCTCAAGGAGAGAGGTCAATCAAGCAAGGCAAACTCCAAGAAGAAGTAAAGGACCACTAGGAGCATCTACTCTTCATCACAAGGTACTCCGGTGATAAAGACTACTGGACAAGAAAGAACATGGGTGACTCCTTTCCTAGAGTTACCATCTCAAGAGGTGCAGTTCTCAAGGTATCTACCTTTGGGATCAAATGATGCACCAAGGAGTGAACATGACAAGAAGTCCCGTTCGGAGGACTTAAATCACGAACCCTCGCCAAGGAGGTAACTTGGTATTTATCAAAGCATTTCCCTTTTCGGCATTGCATGTTCCTTTAAGCATTTTTATTTTCCCTACATGCATCTTAATTGCATCTTTGCTTTATTATCTCTGCATTAGAAAAAGAAAATAAAGGTGTTGTGCATTTGCATCCAGAAAACTAGTAAGCCCATGTGAATAATCATTCATTGTGGTGGCATAAAAATAATTTTTTCAGCATATCTATTTTCTCTGTCTACATCCCTATATTATAAAATGATAAAAATATTTCTTGTGATCCCGTTAAAAGACATTTGAGTTAAGGCGTTCTAGACAACCAAGGCTTAGAGGTTTTCATCACTAATGCTTAATCGGTTCCACAAGCTTTGTTGTCTATTTGAGCTTCACAGAACATAAAGGATCAAGAAGAGTCAATAGACGAAGGATGTCTAGTCTCTCCGTCGGAGTGCTGCCCTCAACAGCCGAGCGCTGTCTCCAACGGCAACTATCCACGACACTCTAGGCATACTAGAACGCCTTCACCGCTAGTCGGCAACATCGACGGACTACGTCAACATCCAGGCTTGGGGGAGAGCATCCCCCGTGTACCAAGCTAAGTGATCCCAACTTGTCTATTTATCTATGTTATAGTTTGCTTTGTTAAAACAACTAAAAACGATGCATAACTATAGAAACCCAGAAAGATTTCTTTTCTACTTTTGAGAGTTCTTGTAGTCTGTCTTAAAAGTGATCCCTAGAATAAACTCTACATGGAGATGATGAATAGTTGCTCTGCCATAATTCCTTTCAAGTACCTAGTTTTCAACCTTGCACTCTCCCGAGTTTTGGACACAACTGTTTAGATTTGAGATTTGCTCGAACCCGAAACTTGTGGGTAGCAAACACTTGATCTAAGTCTAGGTGGTTGACGGGTATGATATGGGAAAAGTTTTGAGCTGCTTGTCCATCTTGTTCCTAGAGATACTAGAGTTCGGAGAATTTATCTCGTGAAAATATTAAATTCCTGCATGATGAGTTCCTTTATGATGAGAGTTCAAATTCCTACCACAAACATATATTCATGCTTACTAGACTAGGAAAACCCATCTCGTTTATATAGAACATTTTATAGGCATTGAGTGTAGTCTTTATAGGCATTGAGTGTGGTTATGCTTTGTGGACCCATAAGGAATCAGTCATGCGGTTAAAGTCAATACTATGTGCTCTCCATCCATTGATCTATGCTACTTCGTCCTCGAAGCATGCACCTATTTTATAAGTACTACATTCATTCTCGTGCTACTTCGTCCCTAGAAGTACCACCCATATATAGATCCACATCCATCACATATTGTGCTATCTCTACCCTGGAGATAAGCACCTATGCTGCTCCTATCCTGAGAGTACGCATTCCCCCACATATTGTGCTGTCTCTACCCTGGAGATACGCACTTATGCTGCTCCTACCCTGGGAGTACGCATCCATCCATCTATCCACATATACATACGCCACTCATTTCACTTCATCCAGAAAAAATTTTACTCCTATCCTGGGAGTGAACATCTAGAAATAATCATCGCCATTCCATTTGTCTACATAAAAGCTCCAGTTATTATCATTTCAAGTTATACACTCCCCGTTGCTAAAGTTTCGTTTTCGGATTGGTTGCTCTAAATAAAAGAAAAGAAGAAAAAAAGAGAAAAAAAAAAAAAAGAAGAGAAAAAAAAAGAGAGAGAAAAAACAAAAAAAAAAAGCAACCAAGTCCTCCTCTTCAAGGGTCTTCAAAGTTTCCAAATAAAAGGAGGTATGTTATCCCCAAAGGAGCAAGTGTAGAAGTAGATGTTCACCAAGTGATCACCCCTTATAATCATTTCCTTATTATCATCATCTCATCATCATCCTATCATCATCTTATCATCCATTTCCTCATTCACATGCACATATGACTTTATTATTATTTTTGTTCCTATTGGATCCATGGTTTAACTGTGCAATATATGCAAGTGAGTTTGAGTGTCTCCCCACCTATGAGCTCCACATAAGCCTATTAGAAAGTAGGGTGAGAGAGAAGGCACTTTCCACTATGCCTTAGTTCCACAAATACCACATATTTTGAGAGAAGAGAGAAGGCATACACTACTCATGCCTTGGAGAGGATCCGAAATACCACAAATGAGAGATCGAAAGGTTCATACAAGGAACTCGAGTTTTTATTTGAAAATCTTGCAAAAACTCCAGAATAATAGTTGATCAAAGAGCGAGAAACATAGCGCTTGACTTGACCATTCGTCTTTCAACCGCTCAAGACCCAAGTGACGGTTACAAGCCCTATGGTGAAAGGTAATATGAGTAAGTTTTGAGTCGAATAGTTCACTCTAATCCGGAGGAGAGTTCTTGTTTGAACGCTTGTGTACTTTTGAGGCGTGAAAGCATTGTAGCAACTCCCGATCCACACCGAGTTTATCTTTGCTCGGGGACGAGCAAAAGGAAAGCTTGGGGGAGTTGTTGACGGTCGTTAAGTGCCAATTTTTACCGTCAACTAAACATGAGAAAGGACTAAAATATGTTCACCAACTAGATATAGGGGTTATACCGACGTAATTCCACGAGTTTTGGTGAATGTCCGTTTCGCGGGTGTCACCGAAAATACCCAAGGAAGGCCCACATGTCGGGTTTACATAGAGATAATCGGGAACCGGTGAAAATTCATGTCTGGAAGGTTCGAGAAGGCTCGGACCAAACGGGAGCCCGAACGGGCTCGGTGGAGAGTCGGCCGACTCCCACCCTTGGTCGGCCGACTCATGACTGGACCAATCGGCATCGGCCTCGCGGATCCCTGTTCCACCGCCTTTGAGGATGAATAATAATCGTCCGTTTAGGTCGGTTTGATCCGAGGGCCGTGGTGCATCCTAGAGGGCTATATAAACAGGGCCCCGGCCCCCGGAGGAGGCATCCCTTAAACCCTAATTCATTATCTCCCGGCGGGATCGAGTTGTAGAGGCGTCCCTTGAATGGATGACTTCTCCTCTCTAGAGAATTAGAGCTAGACATTCCAATGTAGTAGATTAGATCTAGATGAGAGTTAGGGAGAGGGGAGCTACGCTCCGATTCTCGGAGAAGTCTTCGTAGATTTGGTATGTCTTTGTATCTACTCTTTGTAAGACTTATGCTTTAATATATTTATCTTCTCTATCTACTTTATGCCTTTCATATGTATGCTTAGTATAGTTGTTACATTCTAGCATGGGATCTTCGCTCGTATTGAGTGCTCTAGTTATCATATGTAATTAGAGTAGTAATCGATAGTGTAGGCATGGTGTCTAGACTGTAGGTTACCTGAGGTTGCGCCCAATCCCACGGATAGTTGTGGTAGCCCCGCAGGTGACAAAATGTCGGGCCTTTGTATTCCACCACGTTCGGGTTGGTGTTTCGTAGAGCTTTTTGGCAGCCTTCCCCGACTACTCTTTACCCAGTCTTCTTCGAGAGTTGGAAAGGTACTTGTTGCTCCAAAGTGCTATTGTGTGATCGCTATACTTATCCATACCCCGTTATTATAGAACCAAAGTAGTAGAGAAGAACATAGGAACCTAGATCTCTCTCGTTGTCCTCCCACTATATCTAGTTACTCATTTATTAGTTAATTCTCCTATTTGTGCTTATACATATATCCTATCATATATCTTTTACCCCCGCTTTAGTCTAGTTGGTTTACTAAGTTTGTAGATACATGATGGTGATTTATTAGATTCTTTAACCCTTGCTTCCCCGTGGTAAAATATAAATAACGATACCGGTTTACTCCCGGTAAAATGCTACAATGGTATGTTCTGTGCGCTTGCGGAATCCTTCTTATTTTAGTTGCACTTAACGAATACCAACAATTGTGCATCTAAAAACTGTATTGCTGCTGCAGGCTCAGTCCCTCAGATGACCTTCATGGCCTTCGTCCATTATCAGTTTATGACTAACAATGCTTCTGTTGTTGCTATATATATTTATACCGCTTTTGAATGCATCTTACAAGTTAATTTTTGTTGCACCATTGATCTAACTAGGTTTTGTTTTGTCCGTTCTTCTTATCTCCTAGATACCTTTGGTGCTATGAACCTTTGCCTATTACCGTTGTTTATGTGCCCATCCAAGTACGAGCCTACAATGCTTCTTTATCTTCCATCTTGCTCCACCAGGGAAACTAAAACGAGCCGACATATTATATTTCTACATTACGGGTTCCCTTCAGATTGGAATTCACTCTTTCATTTTAGAAAAAGCACATTGAACTACAATAAGCCATTGACTAGGGACTGGAATTTAATAGCAGCCGCCTTTTATTGGGATCTCGAAAGAAGTAAGCTCATCACTCTTCTACGGTTGTATCTAGAAGCATATCATCAAATTTTAATCTGTTTGGTTAACCATTTTTCCTCACACCTTGTGTCATTGAAATTTAGTCCCACACCGTTATTTCATATTACATATTCTTGTTCATGTCCTATAAGATTTATACAAAAAAAGTGCATTTCAATACTCGTCCCGCTCCCATGTCTCGAAACATAGTGTTTAGCTGAATGTTGTTCCCTTTTAGTGTATTCACTACTTACAACAGCCTCAAATGGTGCCAATTTTCTAATTTCATTTCATTGTTTCATTTAATTGCTTCATCCTAATTTCAAATTTTACATCTTGGTATGTTCTCTTCCCGTGTTTTAGTCCCTCTCGGGTACTATGGTTTTTACCTTCCGGTTTTATTTTTTAACCTTGTGACACCACCGGAGCACCACATTAGTGCTTCTATTATGTTGCGATTCCATCTTTGGTAAAAAAATATAAACTCAAGAAAAGGCATTAACTACGATTCACATGCCATAACAATGATTTCATTTCAATGCATAGTTACGGATAGCTAAGTTCGTAAAGTTTGGTCTCATGTCATTCTTAAACTTAGTGGCTATATTGTTGCATGATATGGTAGACTTGATCAATTTTCCCGCAATTTGACCATCCGGTATCTCGAAACAGAGCTATCCCACTTCACATTGATTTGGAACAAATCTTGTCAATTTATTTGAGTTCGTATACTAAATTTTGAAACTACTCCACTTCAGCTTGATTTGGAACAGATCATGTCCGAAACCTCACACTAACTAGAGTGTGCTCACAATCGAGCAAAAGACATTCACAAAGCCATGTCTTGTTAACTTTAGTTTACCGATGATAGCATCTTGCAACCGAGCCGATGTTGCTCACATCCCTCATGCAGACACCGGACTAGCAAGGGGCTCCTCCAGCTATGGACCAAGCAATCCCATCAATCATCAATGCACCCCTTCGAACCCAAGTCTCCTTTGTGATGCCCCTAGGTACTTTTCCCCTCTCCAGTTCGTTTCGGTGTATTTCGAATGTAAAAAGAAAAGGATTTGAGTGGACTTTTCTATTGTTATGGCTAGGTTTGCAAGTAGATTCTTCGGCACAAGTCTATAGCCTCCATGGACACACCTTTCGCACCGCAAGCCATGCTAACGAAAAGATCGCGGCAGACCTCACACCCCAATTTAAAATTCACCGCCAACCACCATATGACCTCGTGCGTGCTCATGTAAAACATGTAATTGCTGCCTACGATGCGCGCAATGAATATAACGACCACGTACTAGAGGCCTTATCATTCGGTTACTCATGTTATGTATCTATGTAATACATAAAACCAACATGTTTATCACTGCCAACTGGTCATCTTATTCTACCTCTTGCTTGTAATGATACAATGTCATATCCATGTGTCCCTTATCTTAGTGATAACCAGTATTTGTTTCGCGCCATTCCACTAGTTAAAAACTTCATAGCCCGTAGGGCTTCCCTCCAGGAAACGCGTCCACGTAGGCCTAAATTCCCGTGGCCGTCCGATCCTCGATCGTGCGGTCCTGATTGTTTGGAGCCGCTCCGTACAGTACCAGCTTCTAGCTAGGATCCGCTTCTTACAGCTTCTCGCCGCTTATATCTGATTCTGCTAGCTTCCGGCGACAAATTCGGCTCGAATGAAAAAGTTGCCAACTACAAAGTTTCATAGCTTTTCGAGATCTACGCTTTTCGTATTGGGAGTTCCTCCATCCGAGGTAGCTTACGAAGTTTAAATTTCAAATTTGAGAAATTCAAGCGTACTTCAGCGTGACAAGACGAACACAAATGAAAAGGTTGCCAACTACAAAGTTTCATAACTTTTCGAGGTCTTTAGACTTTATTTTAGGTGTTCTTTCATCCGAGGTCATCTAAAATATTCAAATTTTGAATTTTCCAAATTCAGACGTACAGCTCCTCGTCACTCGGAGATGATTTTGCTAGCTTCCACCACCGAATTCAACTCAAATGAAGAAGTTGTCAACTACAAAGTTTCATAACTTTTCGAGGTCTACGTTTTTCATGTTGGGGGTTCCTTCATCCGAGGTCGTTCACGGAATTTGAATTTTAAATTTGAGAAATTCGAACGTAGTTTAGCGTAACAAGATGAGCTCAAATGAAAAAGCTGCCAACTATAAAGTTTCATAACTTCTCGAGATCTTTAAACTTTATTTCGGTATTTTCCCATTCGAGGTCGTTTAAAAAATTTAAATTTTGAGTTATTCAAATTCAAACTTTGTTTAGTATGACAAGATGAACTCGAATGAAAAGTTTCCAATACAAAGTTTCATAACATTTTGAGACCTATAAAATTTATTTTGGGTATTTTCCCATTCAAGGTCACTTAAAAATTTTAAATTTTGAAATTTCAAAGTTTAAACTTTTGTGTTCCATGACAAACATTATGCATTGCGGGTTTCAATGTATTGTGTACCCTTGACGCGCGCGAAAGCGTGCCTCTGGGGCGCGCCGGTCCACTAGTTTACTCATTATATGTGGTGTGACCGTGTGAGAGATGTAGCAACTTTCGCCTTTTTTTTTTGAGATTAGCCTACTATATTATTGTTTTAGGTTGCGAGCGAGGTGGGAAAACTATCCATAGGCCGCGGATTCTTAATTGGGCCAACCCATCGTAACCAGACGGCCCAGACCACACAAAAGAGTGAAAAGACACTCCTTCCTCCTCTTGGGTTAGGGTTACGGATCCACCGAATCGAGCAGCTGGTGCGGCTGCTGCGTCGCAACGCCGCCCCGCCGCCGCCGTCGCCCGGCCCCTCCGCCTCCCATCGGCCATCGCCACTCCATCGAACCGCCGCGCCGCTAGATGAGTTCCTGAGGATCCATTGGACGTAGAGTCCGCCCTGCCGCAGGACAGCGAGCGGCCAGCCGCCAGCGGCGGCCCCTCCTTGCTCCCGGCGGCCCGGCGCCTCACAGAAGAAGCCTTGCGCCCCTTCACCAAGCATACCTAGGCGGCTCACCTTCGAATCGTCTGGCTTTCTCCATCCCAGCAAGATTTAGTCGGTTAAGGTAATTAGTCAGTTGCTTCATCCTCGTCTCTTTCGCTCTTCTCTATGCTCAGTCTCATTCTGACCTCGTTCGGTGCCCGAGTGTCTCGTGTGTTCAATAGTTTTGCTTCATCCCGTATACATGTGACTTTGATCTGAATTACTGTGGCTGTCCTATGCATGTGAACTCATGTGAATTGACCTTATTAAGTTTGTGCACTCAACTTAGTGCACTCGGCCGTGGTGGTCATTAAATTGGCAATCCTTATTAAGTTGTGCTCTCAAATTATCCACTGAACAAAGTCATCATACCGTGCTGATTGCCAGTTTCTTCATCTTTATTTAATCAATCAAAGGCCAGGAGATATTGACATGAGAGAAAAACAGAGAAGAAAAGTAGTCTGAGTAAATTCAGACAAAGCAGGTGCAGGCTAGGCATGGTGTCTAGCTAACCAGAAAATAACTTGGGTCTTCCTTTTTCTTTCTCACTAACTCAATGTTGTGTAAAAGTTATAAATAAATTCTCATATCAATAGATGTTTTTATGAGCTGCTGTGCCTTAAAAATGGTTTCTCCTGCGAATAAAATACTGAATCTCATCATCTCGGGGCACCGTTGTTTTTGCCTTGACATTTTTCAGTTGTGTGATGGCGCACTTTTTATCTTATATATGTGGAAAAACTGATTATCTTGGTGGTTTCACTAATTATTGTGCATCTTGTAAATGTTGCAGGGAACCTCTTTCTACTCTCGCACCGCTTCTCATCGGTGTGTATGGAAGAGACAATACAGAGCGTTTCGAGAGGAGACGTTTGCGGCGCATCTTGCCGTGTCTCAGAACTTTGTTCTCATCCGTGTGTCCGTGCCTAATGATCCATTTTTGGTGAGGCAAGTACCAAAATCTGCGGGACACGCTTCTAGCACCGGCGCAGCTTGATGTCATCTATGGAGGATTTTCCCTAGCCATTCTTGAGGAGACTCGACCCCGAGATCCAGCCGGACATCTACCCCAAGATGCCTCGGGAGCTAGCAGCAGCAATGGAGGTAAACTTGCATGCTCTAGTGATTAATCGTAGAGTGTAGCTCTGTTTGGATGCACCCCTATTCACCTCAATGCGGTGTTGGGGTGGATTGGTGTGGAATTTAGTTTAATTTCCACCCCAATCCATTCTAACGCACATGACTGAAGTGAATACTAATGCATCGAAAAGTAGTGAATATGAATGCGTCCCAAAAAAACCTTTGGTGCTCAACTGATACATGTGCTCCTCTTAGGAAATCACCGTTTTCCGCCACCTCGCATTGAGGACATCCGTGTAATTCAAAGGATCGAAGGTGGGATTCCAAACCGTCGCCCTTGCGAGTTGACCACTGTTTATTGATTACAAGGGCTTCGAAAGGACATACCGTATTTGGGGATGCCCAGTTTTGAATGTTCAAGCCCACGCCACCCAAGGCATGTGGAGGCGATGCCGCCGACTCCGGTCATGCGAGGTGAACAAGACGAGCTTTCGGTTGCATTGACAAGTTTGGATGTGGCCATTCGTGAGCACTACATGCCGCACACGATGATACCGATCTATCCGAGACCACATTTCGGATCTGAATTGGTATATGCTTGTTATCTCTAGTTAATCCATTTTTGGGATCTCTATTTTGGTCCGCGACACGACATGATTATCTTGTTTGTGACAAGTCTTTGTTTATAGGTTACTCGTAAACAAAGACTTCTTGCTTGACCATTCCAAAGAAAGAAGACCTCAATGACAAGCAGCCCCTTTCTAGGTTGTCTCGCTCAAGCTGCTGGGGGTTTGACGAGAGCGCTAAAATCCCATTTATCTCAACCGGATGATGGTGTTGACGCCGCCTGTCTTGCAAAATCTCATCTCGTTTCGGCGGAAAGTGGACATCCTTCTTACCGGGCTCGCCGACTTTGACCTGGTTGGTTCTTTCGGAACGTTCATCGTAAATATCGGAATTGATTGGGCTGCTATGTTGGAGTTCACTGTTCTCACCTCTCTGGAATTACAGACCTCATTGCAGGACTCTGTATCTGGGTTGATATCTCGAGGGTGGGCAGGTTTATCTCAAGACAGAAAGTTGCTTTGAAGGATTCAATTGACATTCTAAAAGCTGCTTCTCTCTATGATACCATTGTTGAGGTCTCATATCGAGGAAAGCTGCAGCACATTACAGATAGTTTGTCTAAATGCCGCCTTCGCACTCTTGACGTTGGAGACATTGGAGAGTACTTGAAAGAGGCCGAGATGCCGATGGACGAGAGAAGTTTATTTTGTCGGGGAGTTTATGGACCCCAAGATTGAATCTGAAATCATCAGCCTAATTGCGAAAGAAATGATTGGTGATCACATCTGGCGATTGGTTCTCGCAGTTGATTCACATCTAAGTCAATTGATTGTTAATGGAAGCTATGATGACATCAGTAGGTTGTTCAGGTTGGTTCTGAAGATTCCAGATGGCAGTGACTTGTTCTATACAGCTTTGACTGATTACATCCGGAGAACGCTTGGTGCCCTTATTTCTAACAAGGACAAAGACCCTGTTGAATATGTCCAACTCATATTGGATGAGAGGCAAAAGTTCGAGAGGATTATCAAGCAACATGGTCGCAGAGATATGAGAGTGGCAAGTCAGTTCTCTCTAGCCCTCAGAGAAATTAGTGGTGAACATCTCCATCTACCTCAGTACCTTTCCCTATTTCTTCATCATATTCTTGCTCAGGAAAGGGCTGATTTGAATGTAGTTGGTGGTGCTTTGCACAAAGCCATGGCACTTGTGGCAGATTTTGATGACAAATCAGCCTTTCGATTTATTATCGTTACATCTTGCCGATCGACTTCTATGTGGCACTTACAGTGAAGAAGTGGAACTTGATGTACTCTTGAAGCTGCAGCCACACTGTTGCCCTCATTACGTTGATAAGTTGAGGACAATGATTGATGATATCAGGAGTTCAAAGCTATTGATGAGAAGTTTCTACGACTACAATCTTCTTCCTCATGATGCCATTCCCATCTGTGTCCGCGTGCTGCGGTCGCAGTTTTGGCCTAAGCAACCAGTGATTAACTGTAAGCTTCCTGAGGAGATGATGCAAAGTTGGGAGGTGTTTCATGACTTCTATCTGCAGCAGTACAGCGGAAGGAAGATGACTTGGTCTGTCAGTATGGGAAGCACCATAGTTACAGCAAGGTTTGGAGATGATGAGGAGTACGAGTTAAGTTTGCCATTGCATCACTTGTGTGTCCTTGTTCTATTTAATTCAGCAAGCAGTTTGACCTTTGAAGAAATACAGCAGAAGACATGCATTCCACATGCCCATCTTAAAAAATGCCTCTCTGCCCTAACCGGTATTGGTCGAATCTTCTTCACAATGGGACCGGTGGGCAAATAACAAGAAAAGATAGGTTCTTTCGAATGATCAATTTTCTAGTAAATCAAACAAGCTAACATTTGCAAGTTTGGTTAAACTCAAGGATGTACGCATAACTATTGATGAAGATTCAACAAGCGCCATGGATTCTGTAATTGTGAAGATTCTTAAGGAGAAGTTAACTGGACTCTCTTTTAATGGGGTGGTGAAGGGATTGAAAATATTTCTCAAAAGTAAATTTAGCATCACCCCTCGTCTTGCAGAGGAGACTGCACACTCGATGAGTTGGGAGGTGGTCGGAAAGAAGTGTTGGATGGAAAGGTCTACTACAGGTACTACCTGTACTAGAAGGTGGGTGCTTTGAAAGCCTGTTGATGTGTGTTTTTACCTCATTCTTTGTTGTTGTTTGCCTGATTTGGCTTCATTAGTTTTGTTGATTAGAAAGTACTGTAGCTTCCTTCCAGTGGTTGGCCTGATTTGTCTGCTGGTTGACACTCCTAAAAGTATATATGCAGCAAATGAAACTGTTTTTGCTTGTATGTTGTGGGTCTGATTTTCATTTCTAATTTTTGGCCATTTTGTACAGTGAGGTAGATAGATGGAAAAGCTGCTGATAAGTGGCTAAATTATTTGTGATACTGATTGTCATTTTTCAAATACATAGCTGGTGATGTTATGCTTGGGTCTATAAAGTGACCGTTTGTGCATTAGTGGCCGAACCATGTTCACTTAGTTGTTGAATTGGAAAGACTAGTGACTCTAGTGGTTTGCTTTGGGATTTTTCTTGTTCTAGGTGTTGTTCCTGTTTTCCGTGTCTGCACTGTTATGGCTAGGTTTGCAAGTAGATTCTTCAGGCACAAGTCTATAGCCTCCATGGACACACCTTTAAGACTGCAAGCCATGCTACTGAAAAGATCAGCGGCAGCCTCACACCCCAGAATTTAAAATTCACCGCCAACCACCATATGACCTGTGCGTGCTCATGTAAAACATGTAATTGCTGCCTACGATGCAGCGCAATGAATATAACGACCACAGACTAGAGGCCTTATCATTCAGTTACTCATGTTATGTATCTATGTAATACATAAAACCAACATGTTTATCACTGCCAACTGGTCATCTTATTCTACCTCTTGCTTGTAATGATACAATGTCATATCCATGTGTCCCTTATCTTAGTGATAACCAGTATTTGTTTCGCCTAGGCGCGCGAGGGCGCGCCATTCCACTAGTTAAAAACTTCATAGCCCGTAGGGCTTCCCTCCAGGAAACGCGTCCACGTAGGCCTAAATTCCCGTGGCCGTCCGATCCTCGATCGTGCGGTCCTGATTGTTTGGAGCCGCTCCGTACGCATACACCTTTCTAGCTAGGATCCGCTTCTTACGCTTCTCGCCGCTTATATCTGATTCTGCTAGCTTCCGGCGACAAATTCGGCTCGAATGAAAAAGTTGCCAACTACAAAGTTTCATAGCTTTTCGAGATCTACGCTTTTCGTATTGGGAGTTCCTCCATCCGAGGTAGCTTACGAAGTTTAAATTTCAAATTTGAGAAATTCAAGCGTACTTCAGCGTGACAAGACGAACACAAATGAAAAGGTTGCCAACTACAAAGTTTCATAACTTTTCGAGGTCTTTAGACTTTATTTTAGGTGTTCTTTCATCCGAGGTCATCTAAAATATTCAAATTTTGAATTTTCCAAATTCGACGTACATGCCTCCTCGTCACTCGGAGATGATTTTGCTAGCTTCCACCACCGAATTCAACTCAAATGAAGAAGTTGTCAACTACAAAGTTTCATAACTTTTCGAGGTCTACGTTTTTCATGTTGGGGGTTCCTTCATCCGAGGTCGTTCACGGAATTTGAATTTTAAATTTGAGAAATTCGAACGTAGTTTAGCGTAACAAGATGAGCTCAAATGAAAAAGCCGCCAACTATAAAGTTTCATAACTTCTCGAGATCTTTAAACTTTATTTCCGGTATTTTCCCATTCGAGGTCGTTTAAAAAATTTAAATTTCGAGTTATTCAAATTCAAACTTTGTTTAGTATGACAAGATGAACTCGAATGAAAAAGTTTCCAGCTACAAAGTTTCATAACATTTTGAGACCTATAAAATTTATTTTGGGTATTTTCCCATTCAAGGTCACTTAAAAATTTTAAATTTTGAAATTTCAAAGTTTAAACTTTTGTGTTCCATGACAGATTATGCATTGCAGGTTTCAATGTATTGTGTACCCTTGACGCGCGCGAAAGCGTGCCTCTGGGGCGCGCCGGTCCACTAGTTTACTCATTATATGTGGTGTGACCGTGTGAGAGATGTAGCAACTTTCGCCTTTTTTTTTGAGATTAGCCTACTATATTATTGTTTTAGGTTGCGAGCGAGGTGGGAAAACTATCCATAGGCCGCGGATTCTTAATTGGGCCAACCCATCGTAACCAGACGGCCCAGACCACACAAAAGAGTGAAAAGACACTCCTTCCTCCTCTTGGGTTAGGGTTACGGATCCACCGAATCGAGCAGCTGGTGCGGCTGCTGCGTCGCAACGCCGCCCCCGCCGCCGCCGCCCCGGCCCCTCCGCCTCCCATCGGCCATCGCCACTCCATCGAACCGCCGCGCCGCTAGATGAGTTCCTGAGGATCCATTGGACGTAGAGTCCGCCCTGCCGCAGGACAGCGCCTCACAGAAGAAGCCTTGCGCCCCTTCACCAAGCATACCTAGGCGGCTCACCTTCGAATCGTCTGGCTTTCTCCATCCCAGCAAGATTTAGTCGGTTAAGGTAATTAGTCAGTTGCTTCATCCTCGTCTCTTTCGCTCTTCTCTATGCTCAGTCTCATTCTGACCTCGTTCGGTGCCCGAGTGTCTGTGTGTTCAATAGTTTTGCTTCATCCTGTATACATGTGACTTTGATCTGAATTCTGTGCTGTCCTATGCATGTGAACTCATGTGAATTGACCTTATTAAGTTTGTGCACTCAACTTAGTGCACTCTGGCTGTGGTGGTCATTAAATTGGCAATCCTTATTAAGTTGTGCTCTCAAATTATCCACTGAACAAAGTCATCATACCGTGCTGATTGCCAGTTTCTTCATCTTTATTTAATCAATCAAAGGCCAGGAGATATTGACATGAGAGAAAAACAGAGAAGAAAAGTAGTCTGAGTAAATTCAGACAAAGCAGGTGCGCTAGGCATGGTGTCTAGCTAACCAGAAAATAACTTGGGTCTTCCTTTTTCTTTCTCACTAACTCAATGTTGTGTAAAAGTTATAAATAAATTCTCATATCAATAGATGTTTTTATGAGCTGCTGTGCCTTAAAAATGGTTTCTCCTGCGAATAAAATACTGAATCTCATCATCTCAGGGCACTGTTGTTTTTGCCTTGACATTTTTCAGTTGTGTGATGGCGCACTTTTTATCTTATATATGTGGAAAAACTGATTATCTTGGTGGTTTCACTAATTATTGTGCATCTTGTAAATGTTGCAGGAACCTCTTTCTACTCTCGCACCGCTTCTCATCAGTGTGTATGGAAGAGACAATACAGGAGCGTTTCGAGAGGAGACGTTTGCGGCGCATCTTGCCGTGTCTCAGCAGGAACTTTGTTCTCATCCGTGTGTCCGTGCCTAATGATCCATTTTTGGTGAGGCAGTACCAAAATCTGCGGGACACGCTTCTAGCAGCTGGCGCAGTTGATGTCATCTATGGAGGATTTTCCCTAGCCATTCTTGAGGAGACTCTGACCCCTGAGATCCAGGCTGGACATCTACCCCAAGATGCCTGGGAGCTAGCAGCAGCAATGGAGGTAAACTTGCATGCTCTAGTGATTAATCGTAGAGTGTAGCTCCTGTTTGGATGCACCCCTATTCACCTCAATGCAGTGTTGGGGTGGATTGGTGTGGAATTTAGTTTAATTTCCACCCCAATCCATTCTAACGCACATGACTGAAGTGAATACTAATGCATCGAAAAGTAGTGAATATGAATGCGTCCCAAAAAAACCTTTGGTGCTCAACTGATACATGTGCTCCTCTTAGGAAATCACTGTTTTCTGCCACCTCTGCATTGAGGACATCCGCTGTGTAATTCAAAGGATCGAAGGTGGGATTCCAAACTGTCAGCCCTTGCGAGTTGACCAGCTGTTTATTGATTACAAGGGCTTCAGAAAGGACATACTGTATTTGGGGATGCCCAGTTTTGAATGTTCAAGCCCACGCCACCCAAGGCATGTGGAGGCAGATGCTGCTGACAGCTCTGGTCATGCAGAGGTGAACAAGACTGAGCTTTCAGTTGCATTGACAAGTTTGGATGTGGCCATTCGTGAGCACTACATGCTGCACACTGATGATACTGATCTATCTGAGACCACATTTCAGGATCTGAATTGGTATATGCTGTTATCTCTAGTTAATCCATTTTTGGGATCTCTATTTTGGTCTGCGACACTGACATGATTATCTTGTTTGTGACAGTGCTGTTTATAGGTTACTCGTAAACAAAGACTTCTTGCTTGACCATTCCAGCAAAGAAGACCTCAATGACAGCAGCCCCTTTCTAGGTTGTCTGCTCAAGCTGCTGGGGGGTTTGACGAGAGCGCTAAAATCCCATTTATCTCAACCAGATGATGGTGTTGACGCTGCTGTCTTGCAAAATCTCATCTCGTTTCAGCAGAAAGTGGACATCCTTCTTACTGGGCTCGCCGACTTTGACCTGGTTGGTTCTTTCGGAACGTTCATCGCAAATATCGGAATTGATTGGGCTGCTATGTTGGAGTTCACTGTTCTCACCTCTCTGGAATTACAGACCTCATTGCAGGACTCTGTATCTGGGTTGATATCTCGAGGGTGGGCAGGTTTATCTCAAGACAGAAAGTTGCTGAAGGATTCAATTGACATTCTAAAAGCTGCTTCTCTCTATGATACCATTGTTGAGGTCTCATATCTGAGGAAAGCTGCAGCACATTACAGTAGTTTGTCTAAATGCCGCCTTCGCACTCTTGACGTTGGAGACATTGGAGAGTACTTGAAAGAGGCTGAGATGCTGATGGACAGAGAAGTTTATTTTGTCAGGGAGTTTATGGACCCCAAGATTGAATCTGAAATCATCAGCCTAATTGCGAAAGAAATGATTGGTGATCACATCTGGCGATTGGTTCTCGCAGTTGATTCACATCTAAGTCAATTGATTGTTAATGGAAGCTATGATGACATCAGTAGGTTGTTCAGGTTGGTTCTGAAGATTCCAGATGGCAGTGACTTGTTCTATACAGCTTTGACTGATTACATCCGGAGAACGCTTGGTGCCCTTATTTCTAACAAGGACAAAGACCCTGTTGAATATGTCCAACTCATATTGGATGAGAGGCAAAAGTTCGAGAGGATTATCAAGCAACATGGTCGCAGTGATATGAGAGTGGCAAGTCAGTTCTCTCTAGCCCTCAGAGAAATTAGTGGTGAACATCTCCATCTACCTCAGTACCTTTCCCTATTTCTTCATCATATTCTTGCTCAGGAAAGGGCTGATTTGAATGTAGTTGGTGGTGCTTTGCACAAAGCCATGGCACTTGTGGCAGATTTTGATGACAAATCAGCCTTTCAAATTTATTATCAGTTACATCTTGCCGATCGACTTCTATGTGGCACTTACAGTGAAGAAGTGGAACTTGATGTACTCTTGAAGCTGCAGCCACACTGTTGCCCTCATTACGTTGATAAGTTGAGGACAATGATTGATGATATCAGGAGTTCAAAGCTATTGATGAGAAGTTTCTACGACTACAATCTTCTTCCTCATGATGCCATTCCCATCTGTGTCCGCGTGCTGCGGTCGCAGTTCTGGCCTAAGCAACCAGTGATTAACTGTAAGCTTCCTGAGGAGATGATGCAAAGTTGGGAGGTGTTTCATGACTTCTATCTGCAGCAGTACAGCGGAAGGAAGATGACTTGGTCTGTCAGTATGGGAAGCACCATAGTTACAGCAAGGTTTGGAGATGATGAGGAGTACGAGTTAAGTTTGCCATTGCATCACTTGTGTGTCCTTGTTCTATTTAATTCAGCAAGCAGTTTGACCTTTGAAGAAATACAGCAGAAGACATGCATTCCACATGCCCATCTTAAAAAATGCCTCTCTGCCCTAACCGGTATTGGTCAGAATCTTCTTCACAATGGGACCGGTGGGCAAATAACAAGAAAAGATAGGTTCTTTCTGAATGATCAGTTTTCTAGTAAATCAAACAAGCTAACATTTGCAAGTTTGGTTAAACTCAAGGATGTACGCATAACTATTGATGAAGATTCAACAAGCGCCATGGATTCTGTAATTGTGAAGATTCTTAAGGAGAAGTTAACTGGACTCTCTTTTAATGGGGTGGTGAAGGGATTGAAAATATTTCTCAAAAGTAAATTTAGCATCACCCCTCGTGCTGTGCAGAGGAGACTGCACACTCTGATGAGTTGGGAGGTGGTCAGGAAAGAAGTGTTGGATGGAAAGGTCTACTACAGGTACTACCTGTACTAGAAGGTGGGTGCTTTGAAAGCCTGTTGATGTGTGTTTTTACCTCATTCTTTGTTGTTGTTCGCCTGATTTGGCTTCATTAGTTTTGTTGATTAGAAAGTACTGTAGCTTCCTTCCAGTGGTTGGCCTGATTTGTCTGCTGGTTGACACTCCTAAAAGTATATATGCAGCAAATGAAACTGTTTTTGCTTGTATGTTGTGGGTCTGATTTTCATTTCTAATTTTTGGCCATTTTGTACAGTGAGGTAGATAGATGGAAAAGCTGCTGATAAGTGGCTAAATTATTTGTGATACTGATTGTCATTTTTCAAATACATAGCTGGTGATGTTATGCTTGGGTCTATAAAGTGACCGTTTGTGCATTAGTGGCCGAACCATGTTCACTTAGTTGTTGAATTGGAAAGACTAGTGACTCTAGTGGTTTGCTTTGGGATTTTTCTTGTTCTAGGTGTTGTTCCTGTTTTCCGTGTCTGCACTGTTTTACATATAATTGTTCTTGCGCCTGTTCTATTATTTAGGGTTTAGAGATGTACTTATGTTTGAGAGATCATGTACTGCATTGTTATTGTGTTTTATCTCAAATTGAAAGTAAATAAAAGGCTTATTATTGTCCTAGAGTATAAAGCATCTGCTCCATATACTTTTTGCCATCTGATCCCTTAGTATTTTGTGTTTCTAGAATTTTGTGCTTGATGCAGCTGTCACTGAACTTGAGCCTATTGATGCATGCTTACCTCATTCTTTGCTCTGGTGTTATGTGCGCCTGATTGGCAATGATCAGCACTGTGGTGTTATGTTTTTTTTTACTTTGTTTATGAAGCCCACCCAAGTGTTCATGCCTGCTGTGCTTGCATTCATATTAGAAGTGACCTTAGAAATAATGAGTTATCCGTAATGATGAGTTCTTTTCACTTATTGAGTCTGATTACATCCATAACCTTCACCTAATAAGTAGCCCACTGCATCTTCTTTTTCTGCTATCCACCTATATGTATCTCATCTATTTTATAGGTTTTTTTATATAAAAATATACCTCCCATATTGGAAAGTTTAGGTGCAAGACAACTACACTGTTCTGCAATAGTTGTCTGCTGGTTGACACTCTTGAAAGTATATGCAGCAGATGCAATTGTTTTTCTTTGTATGTTGTGGATCTAATTTTTGTTTCTAATCTTTGGTCATTTTATAGGATTGAGCTAGATAGATGGAGGAGTTGCCGATTAGTGGCCCAAATGATTTGTGATACTAATTATCATTTTTCAAACATATAGTTGGTGATGTTATGCTTGGGTCTATAGATTGACCTTGTGCATGTTAGTGGCTGAACCATGTTCACTTAGTCGTTGAATTGGAAAGACTAGTGACTTTACTGGTTTGCTTTGTGATTTTTCTTGTTTTAATTTAAGGTGCAGTTCCTATTTTTTGTGTTAGTCACTGTCACAAATTAGAAGTAAATAAAAGGCTTATTATTGTCCTAGAGTATAAAGTATTTGCCACATATATCTTTTGCTTTCTGATGCCTTAGTATTTTTGTGTTTCTAGCATTTTGAGCCTGATGCGGCTGTCACTGAACTTGAGCATATTGATGCGTGCTTTTACCTCATTCTTTGCTGTAGTGTTATATGTGCCTGAATGGCAATGATCAGCGCTGTGGGTTTATGCTACTTTTTTTTAACTTTGTTTATGCCTGACCTACTGATGTTTTCCTTTTTCTGTGCTTGCATTCATATTAGAAGTGACCTTAGAAAAAAAATGAGTTCTTTTCACTTATTGAGTGTGATAGGATCCATGGCCTTCACCTAATAGAGTCTTTTGCGTGTACATCATGTGCTAATTACTGGGACTATGGTATTATTATTTATCCATTTAGGATGCTAGTTATTAATTTGTATCCAACTGGATTGTGTCATGGAGAAACTCTTAATCAACTGAGTGATGGATAAAGGAAAAACAGTTACAAGGGCGACGGCCAGGGTGACCGGGGAAACCATGGTGAGGCCGACCTCTTTGGGGGGGTCGAGAGAATTGGAGAAGGCATACATATGAATGGAGGGCGGTGAAACAACCAGAAACAAGCGGTTCAGCCATGGATAGTTTCTCTGCGGCCCCGATCTCGCCAACACCATATGGAAGACGGACCTACAGCCTAGGTGCAGGTCTACAGGGAAGTAACTCCCTTCCAATAGGGATTCATTATCCTCATGGTGGGTGGACCTGACCTCAGAGGATAGGCGTCGAGAGGCAGATGTGACGACCGGGAACTGCTGCAACAACGAGTTCTTGATGGAGTTCGACTTCTGCCATGGCAGTGTGGAGCACCTGGGCCAATTCTGGGTCTGAGGAGAATGGAGCAGGACACGGAGCTCGGGTCAACAGGATCATGGGGATAAAGTATCCATCGATGGAGGAGAGGATTTCACAGGAGATTCGGCTCACAGAAGAGATAAAACATCAGAAATATGAACAACATACAGCTGATTCTGGGGTCTCCCATATGAGTTAACCGGATAAGGACAATGATTTGATGAATTTGGAGGCGGCTTTCTCCCAATTGGAAACCTCCATTGCTAGCTAATTAAATCTGATCAAGGCTAATGTGAGCGGCCCTGGTGCAAGCGGTAGAGCTTTACCGCCTGTGACCAAGAGGTCCCGGGTTCAAGCACCAGCCTCTACACATTTGTGTGGGAAAGGCTGTTTGCTATTTTCCCTTCCCCAGACCCCGCAGTGCGGGAGCCTACGGCACTGGGTACGCCCTCTTTTTTAAGGCTAATGTAAGAGGATCAACAAGAGTGCACAATACCTCGGAAGACGAAGATGGAGAGGACAATAATTGACCACATTAATATGGGTTCTCGAATGAGGATCTTTTCAATCACTCATGGGTGTTGGTTGGGCTGAGTTGGATATGGGTCCTGAAACAGTGCGTTCTTGAGGGGATATGATTTCCAGCCAGAAGAGGAGATGATCGTGTTCAGGCATACTGCCAAAAATGTGAGGCTGCTGAGACCACCACCTCCTCTGTCTGCCTTGTTCACGCAGATAGTGAAGGAAGTGAGATGGCTAGAAGAGGCCTGGATTGAGAAGGATGGTCTACTTGGATGGAATTTCAGGCGGGAATAAGATCTCCAAAATCAATTGCAGAGAGTGGGCGGACACCAGCAATGAGATGGAGGTAGATACTGACCTCCACATCATCAATTTGAGGGCCAAGGAGCCCAGGAGTTTGTTTTAGACAATGAGATCTGGGAAGAGTTGGAGGCAGGGGTGCTTACCTGGGAAGAGAAGGCGAGGCCCGTGACTAGTGCCGAGAGGTGGACATTAAGGAAGTACCCAAGCCGAGAGGAGGGCACCTGGGTGCTGCAGAGGGAGGTGGCAAATGTAAGAACTCTGGAGATCCCATCAAGTGCTTTCGATGTCTAGAATCTGGCCATCATCAATTTGAATGCACCCAGTCTGCTACAAGTGCACGGCGGACCGTGTCCTGCTCACAAAAACTCAAGATGTTTGGATTTGGAATACCGGGTCAAGGTCAATGCCTTTTAGTTCCTATTTTGGCTGGTGATGCTTCTGAGGAGAAGATAGACAAAGAACTGAAAAGCACACTGAATGATGAATGGGAATACTGGGTCAAGAACTGAATGAAGATAGACAAATACAGATTACATGGCTAATCCAAAGAGATTACACAAAACATCTGCTCCTCCACGATCTTTTTGTGGCATTCTTCACTTCGTTGTGCTTCACTTTTGCGAGAGACCATTGGGGACCGTAGTAACAAGGCTGCTGCCCTGAATACCATTCTATTCCTCCTTTTCTACAATTGCCAGCAGCATGGAGCTACAAAGGTGCTAAAATGCTTTGCCGTGAGGTGTGATGCAAAGGTGCTAAAATGCTTTGCTGTGAGGTGTGATGGCTTGACAATATTGTGTACCTCCCGGTGTGTTGATCCATGGTGATCCCTAACGAAGACCAAAGGGCCAATGCCATGGCACACCCACTGATCACATGTGATGCTGATTCCTCAGCACAACCGCAGACTTCACAGCTCGTATAGTCCACATTTTTCTTATACAGCACATACTTGCACCGGACTCTACTGCATTAGTAGCCACATAAAAAGCTGCACTCTGGGCAGTGCCATGCTTTTTTCCAAATGAATTTGCCTTGGTAGTGGGTTGGGGGCTCCCCTTGACTGCAGCAGCTTGTATAGAGAAAAGGTGTCGGGTCTCCTAGGAATGGAGCTGAATGGTGTTTGCCTATGGTCTGACTCTTGCACATGTTTGTTTAGCATTCTTGATTTTATATTAATGCACATGATTTGTGCATTGTGTACTTACAGAGTTTTCTTATAATTGTTTGATTTTATATCAGCACTACCTAGAAGTATGTTTGGATTGCTTTTAGTTTGTTGTGATAAAATTGCACGGCTGCTTGGTAGCAAGAAACTGTTTGAACTATTTGACCAATCAGTAGAATGAACTGTTAGGAAGCATTTTTTTTTTAAATAGCCTCTTGTGGCCTTATTCTTCCATTCTATTGTAAGACAATTTCTTTTCTCGTTGAATAAATGCAGAGTCAAGGTCCTGAAGAAGACGGTGCTTCATTTTCGCCAGCACGAACGCATGGACAATGGAATCTTTTGGTTGCTGGTTGAGTTGTTTGAACCATTGTACATGTAATCATGTTCTAAGTACCTTGGTTCTGGTACCTTGGCTCTATCATCTATCATATCAACTTCATCTGTATGGAGGCACTTATGTATGCATTTTATTGGGCTCCTGGTACCTATAATTAACGATGTTATAATATGGTGCTTGTATATATGATATAATATAGCAGTGAGCATATGTTTCTTATATTAACTAGTAGGTTGGCATTCGGGTTTTATCATTCATGTTCTGGTATCACCAACATACAATCCGTTATCATCTACTCGCATGCAACAAACACATTGCATTTCACTTCGTCTTCACAGTTCACACTCCCAGCTGGGCCATGCTCGGTCTGCCTCGCCTCATTAGCTAGCTTTCTCGCTCGATCACATTTCACGCAGCAGCAGCCATGGTCAGGAAGCTCGCACTCGCTTCCCTCTTCTTCAACGGCAGCGAGGGAAGCCAGTGCCTTTCCTCGTCGGCGTACATACCTCCTTCAGCACGGCGGCGTTGTGGCAGTGGCCATCTTGTACCCACGACACCCCCAGCAAGCGAGAGGGGCTGGAGGAGAAGGGGTACGAGATGAGCATGAACCCGGCCTACTACGTCCACGACTAGTCATCGGCCGGCGCCGGCGATTGCTACTTCTCCAGCGGGCTCTCTGACTCCTCCGCAGCCCAGACTCTCTACCTCTCCATCCAAGAGATCCATCGTGAAGACGAAAAAGGCTGCGGCGGCGGCGGCGGCGGCGGCGTTCGACGGCGCCACGGCGCTGGCCATCGAGTCGGCCGACCCGTACGGCGACTGCCGGCGGTCCATGGACAGGAGATGGTGCTGAGCCACGGCGCCGATGACTGGGGCTGGCTGGAGGAGATGCTCGGGTGGTATGGTACCTCAGGGCCAACGGCAAGAAGACGCACGGCCTCATCGTCGGCGCCTTCGTCGACCTGCTCGTCGCGCTCGCCTCCTCTGCTTCTGCTCCGCCCCCCGCCTCCTGCTCGTCCAGCTTGAGGCATCTTCAGCGGAAAACCGAGTAGGCGAAGGCGAGTGCTCATCACTCATCGGCATCGCTCCTCGTCCACCAGCGCTAATGCGGATGTGTGCCACTGATTTGATTTCGTTTGATTTGTGTCATGACAAACATTAAATGGTGCTGGTTAGTTGATGATTGGCAATGCAGATGTAGACTTGGGAGCAAGACACCTTGGGCAGAGCTGGCTGTGGCTTGATTTGGATTCCAGTCTTTTTCGGTGCTGATTCGTTTCTGTGGTGAGATTTAGATCCTGTTGTCTCGTTTGCAAGTTGTAGATCCGCCTCCCATCTCATGCATCAGGCGCGAAGCGAATTGGCCAAGTCGCGACATAGGACGGCTGTCAGCATCCACGGCTCCGCCTTGCCCCTCTCTCCCCGGCCTCCACCTTCCACTCTCCAGTCTTAGTAACTGGCTCTGGATCTAGCTAGCGCAGTGATTTTGTGGTAGGGGCAGGTGTGGATGATGCTGCCAGCACCACACAAGTAGCTGGCAGGGCATTTTGTGCCCCCGTGTTCTATCTGTAGATCTCGTTTTGATGTAGTGCTTGTTCACTTTTAGTCTGAATGTGTTCCTGCTGGGAAGCGAAGCATTGTTCGTTGCATTTTGTAGTTCATTCTTGAGATCCGCTTGCCCGCCTCTACTGATCTCTGCTTGGCTTCGCGTCTAATAAGTCTATCAGTGCACCAATTCAGACAATCAGTAACATTGCATTCGTCAAATTAGAAATAGAAAAGGCATGTGCGTTCAGTAACATGCCTGGGAAGCCATTGCGTCAAGGTCGTGTTGTCCGTCCCAGAGAAAATAGGCAAAACCAGGACAGGACTGGAGCTTATATGGGCACCCATTTTTCGATCCCTGTTCATGCTTTGTTTTTTTTTTTTCTTCTCGTTTCGTCAGATCTCAGAGCAAAAATGGTTGTTATTTTATGGCTCCTTAGTATGAATGGTGTGATAATATACTAGCATGGATATATAGATCACTTTGTAAGTTGATTTTTCAAGACGTGTGAACATTTCAGTGATACATGGTGTAGCGAACTGAAATGCATATTGTTTCTTAACTGAACTCATGTTTGTTGGGGGCTAATTTGTGCCTTATTCGTTTCTATATGAGTTGTGCCTAATTTGTTGGGACTAATTTGTTTCTTAAGTCTCACACTCCTCGCTTGATCAAGGAATCTTTGTTTGTCAGTCAGTATTGCAAGCATTACGGTTCAATTATAAATTTGAATGGTAACCCAATTTGAAACTTGATAGATCTTAGGTAATTGTGGAAGTGGAACCGAGCCTGCTATTTGATTGAAACTAGTATCAGGGGCGCGCGCATCCGCGCCCGTGTCCCCATGAGCTAGTCACTCCCTACTTGGAAGACTTAGTAGGATTGTTCTTATTGTCCTGCTAACCATGTGTATATCCAGTTCTCAAATAAGTGGTTGATCTTATTGCTTCATAGGGTACACTGTAAAGGAGCTATTATTTCAAGCAACTGCCACAAACAATGTAATCATTACATACAGAGTATTTTTTGAATCGGAGCACTGGAGTATAGATTTGGAAATAAGATTCAATGGTAGTTGGTTTAAAGAGATGACAGTATATTTATAATAAAATGTTAAAAATGCATAGGAATTTGTCTAACAAGAAACAACTGAATGAAGCTTGAAATAAAGTGTAGGAAATTGAAACAACTGTCGTAGGCATTATGCAGATGCCGTCTTCAAACTCCTGAGACTTTCTTCCTTTTTCGCTGCACATGAAGAACACATAACATCAAGTTTAGCACTATGTACCATACATTTCATGGGTATGATGAATTAACCACTGTCATTATATTCCATGGAAACATGAGTACAAATACAGCTGAGATATAAATTGTGGATACTAATTGCAGTATTCTTTACTGACTGGAGCAGTAAAAACTGCATCATATATAATTTTGTATAACAATTATTGAAATAGTAAAACAGAGTACAGTTGCTTATATCATCACAGTGTGCAATCCATGCTATCTAGTTTAGTCAATGATGACCCACAAAATTGAAACTGAAGCTATGTTGTCAGTAGAGCACTCATTCTTTTACTTGCAGATACTCTGAATATAGGATGGAGTAGTAGGACTATTGTGAACCAATAGTGATTTAATTCATGTACACTATGGAGCATCATAGAAAAATTAGAAATCGCTTTTTTGTCAGAAGCTATAGCTTCAACTTCTGAGAATTGTAGAGTTTAAAGACCTAACGGGGTTATAGCCAATATTTCAAAATGAAAGTATATGAATATTAATATACACTTCAAGTTCTGAGAGCCCATCAGAGGTACTAACTTGTCCTATGCAACTAATACTCATTAAATAATTGAAAGAAATGCAATCTACCTTCATGATCGCCAAGAGCCATTCTGAATAAATTCAGGTGAGGAAAAATCAATCTAACAGAGAGAAAACAAGGTTTCTTTTTTGGATTACCTGAACCCAATTTGGTACTCTGGTCGCTGCTCAATAGTATGTCTTGGGGTACAAAGGGTTTTCTTTTTTTTTGCTGGTAGTAACCAGCAAGGTTGCCAGCACTATATCACAGTGAGAATTAAGTGCCCAACTGTAGAGAACCTGAGTGGCCATACATGTCAAATTTTAGGCATATATATTATGAAGAAAACATAAGCCTATTGACCAAACCTAAGCAGGCTCTAAGTTGCTGACAAACGTCGAAAGACATCAAGAAGCCTAGGTGAAAAATGATATTTGTATAAACCTTTATGCTACCCCTAACCCTACTTTCAACATGAGGATTGTACCAAATTTGCAAAATTATGAGGCACATACATTAAATCCGGTGATAAGAAAACTCAATGAGAGGTACTTTAAAACAAGCACACAAATGTTTGATTGTTTTTCACCCCTTTTTACAAATAAACCGCAAGAACTTTCCAGCAGTTCGAATAGACCTCTGATAATGGATGAATGAGAAGAAGTGGCTGAGATGGCAAACAAAGCTGCACCAAAATAACAAACAATTCAATTTGTGGAGTCTGAGCACAACGCTACTTCGATTCATTGCAAGGAGATGAGGTACTAATACATATTCTGTTAATGAAAGATACCTAAGTAGAATTTGAGATTGACAGAGAAAAAATGGTCTCATGTATTATCTAAACATATGGAACCTGCAGTGGTAGTACATCTAGAAGCAAAATCTGATGCTACATAAAGAGGCATTGGAATCACAGAACGGAACAGGTACTAATTAATATCGGAGTCGCAAAAGATAATTACATTTCACCAAAATGGATGTGGCTCCATGTAATAGAACCAAAAATCAGAACATATGTTATTCTTAAGACCCAAAGCATCTGGACTCATGATAGAAACAAACCAACAAAGAAAAAACAGAGGTTTCAGGACTTGGATTCAATTTTGATCTGAACTCATGAAAGAAACAAGCCAACAAAGAAAAAAAAGAGGTTTCAGTTTTGGGTGGCCTATATTCAATTTGGAACCCCCAATCCTTAATGTTCATCAAATCCCTAGGCAAACATATAGAACTTGGATACTTAGTTTAGTAGAAGCCCAAAAAAAAAGCATGTAAAACAATCGATTCAGTTAAGGTAGAACCCACCAGCATGTCATAAATCAGCCAGGATTGTGCATATGAATGAAATAAAAATTGATCACATGTATATAGTATGTATATCTGTTTCCACAAGACATGGGAGCAAGCCTAATGTGCACGTATTCATTCAGGTGAGAGAAAATAGAAATTAGAAATCGATGAGCACATGCTGGCCATGATGCAGCCATCAAACTTCAATGTAATGCAAAGAATGACCAGATTAATCTAACCTTAGATCTGTAGACATTTAAATAGATCACATGTATATAGTATGTATATCTGTTTCCAAAAGACATGGGAGGAGCAAGCCTAATGTGCACGTATTCGTTCAGATGAGAGAAAATAGAAATTAGAAATTGATGAGCACATGCTGGCCACAATGCAGCCATCAAACTTCAATGTAATGCAAAGAATGACCAGATTAATCTAACCTTAGATCTGTAGACATTTAAATAGATAGGGGAAATAGACATGTCCCTTGAAGCAGCAAATGGATCTCTAAAATGGATCTGACTGATCAAGAAGATAAATCCCAAAAATGCATAGTGAGCTGAGACATAGAAAAACAAGAGAAAACAAAGGCCAACTGTAAACTAAATCTCCTTAGCTACAGCTTGTATCCCTATGTTCAGCCCAGGTAACTAACATGTTGGATCTCCTAGATGGAAATGTAATATTAGTCGGTAGTTGGCAAACAGATATAACCATCTATAGAAATGAGAGCACTGACAAAAACCGTTGGAAATATATGCAGTGAGCATGTATTGATACGAAATTGGTACATCTGAAAATTAAACATGGTAAAATCAGTAACTAAGCTCAGTATTAGAAACTAAACAGGAAATAAAGGCATGTCAAATGAGGGCAATTATTTTTGGAGAATAATAATATGGAAGTGCAAAATAAACAGGGGCACATAAATAAACTACCCCTTGTGGAAACTAATTGGTGGGAACCAGCAAGCAACGCTCAGCAAGCAAATGTATAGGCATAGCTGAAAAGCCTTTTTTTTCCTAAAAAGAGGTAGAACCACAATCTATCTTAGCAGCATCCATAAGTAATTATGTGAATTTATGTATCCTAATAAGCATAGGCAACAACAGCCTGGAAGGAGACTCTGAGCATAAGACAGAAAAACTAAATGCAGAAGGGAAGAATAGAAAGCAAAGGAGTTGGCACTGATCACTCAAACGAAAACACACAGCGCTAAAAATCACAAGGAGCAGCAGACCCGATGACCTGTAGAGTGGAACAATTGCAACTTGAAGCACCTTGACTCTAACTTAAAGCGACAATGTTTTTCCTTTTGTTTTGCTAGGTCACACACATACCTGCTTCTGAAAGAAACTGCAAGCGAAATAGATGAGAAACCAAATCAGCATGTATGTGTGGGAAAACAAAAATTATGCAGACACCATGTTAATCGTCGACACTTATAACTGTTTATTGTGCCCAAAGAAGTCACAATTTCTAATAGCTATATTACCAAGGAAAACATCCGTTATATAACATTGAGAAGCTAAATATCAGGTTGTAATTTGATTAGCAAGAGAGTAGCATAGCATGACCTCATATGGTCCTTCAGAGCAGGGTAGCACCAATTAACACTACAGAAGATGCTGACCATTGGAATACGGGCTAGGCAGCAGCACCACCACTCTTGTTGCTTCTTTGTATATATGCACTCATTGGAAACAAAACTGCAAGGAAAAAGATATGAATTTCTTAGCACTAATCTTGTTTCGTTCATGAACATGGAAAGTTTTTTTTCTTGGCCTCCCTAAACATCAATTCATTTTTAGATGCAATGAAGCTATCCAATTTTTTGCCATGACTCGTAAACATTTTTATCTGGAAATAGACAAACACAAATGAACCCATCAAGACTTGTTGTAGAACATTACAGGCACTCGAGCAATGTATGAGCAACATTTTTAAAAAATCTAAGCAACAACTATGAAGGCACGCCATACAGAATGGCAAAAAAAAAATTGTGTTCGACTGGCAGTAGAAGAATAGGACCAGGATAGAACTAACCTTGCCTTGTTCACGACGAGCTGCGGTGCCGCAGCCAGGAGAAGGTCGCGACGCAGCCAGGGCCGTCGCACAGATGGAGCTAGAGTTTCGTGGATAGCAGGACACGGGGACCTTGCGGAGCTGGCTGCTCGGAGGGGTAGCACCGCGGCTGCGACTGACGGAGACGGCGCGCGTGCCGCTGTTTCTCAGCGACGACAATCGGCGGTGGCCAGGCACGCCGCCGCTCCGCAGGTTGTCCGCCACGGTGCTGCTCCGCAGGCCGTGGGCGCCGTGGCCCCGCCAGCGCCATGCGCCGCTAGGGTTGTGTGCAGCCGCTCCGGTGGCCACCAGCGCAGCCCGGCGAGGGGCCTGCCATGCTCGCCGTATCATAACCCTAACCCTAGAAATAAATCCCCAAATCCCCAAGAACCCTATAAATCAAAATCCCCAAATCGCAAGAACCCTAAAAGAGACATGAAGACGAAGAGGGAGGGAGAAGGGAGAGGCGACCTGTGCCGCCTTCCCGGCGCCGCCGCCGCACGCCGTCGTGCCCCCGCGACGCCTGGCCGGCACCGCCGCCGCGCCACGGGGCCGCGGATGTGCCGCTGCTCCGCAGCGCCCGCGCCGTCGCTAGGTCGGCTCGCGGTTTTTACGGGACGGAAAGAGACGTGAGGGAGAGGAGATGAAGACCGACTTTTTTTTTTACCTTTGCCGTGCTGTATATATTTGGTTCGGTGGCTCTGGCGGTGGCTCTCGAGCAGAAGCCAGTTGAAGCCGGTAAAAAGCGGCGGAAGCTGCTTCTAGTGGAATCCGCTTCCAACGATCTCAGCCACACGTTCGAAGATCCGACGGCCACGAAATTCGGGTGATGTGGCCGCACCCCTCCTCCGAGGAGCCTTCCAGGCATATATTGTTTTAATGCTTGTTCTATCCATACAAACTTACTATGGCAGTGATTCATTATTTCATTGTGCGGACCTATATGGCTGAGATGGTTACTAGCTGTGCATTAGGTTCTCATTGGGTATTCTATAACCTGGAAATAAATAAATAATTTATATACGCAGATCTATCAAGTTTCAAATTGGGTATTCATGCTCATTGTTTGGTTGCACGAACAACCCAGCACGGTTATGTGATGGAATGGTTAATTGCTGTGCACAGTTTTTTTTTTTTTTTTTTTTTTTTTTTTTTTGAAGGTAGAGTTCAGTAGCAGAGTTTACTTTAGTTCAGTTTTGCTAATATGTATACTACATTTGCTTCAGATGGCAATTTGGTTGGCACTGGCGTTTCTGATGCGGAATTTTAGGTTGGCGTTTCTGCATAATTAGAATTAGAGAAACTTCCCAGATTCGCCTTAAACTATTTGTTACGTCTCATATTGGCATGCTACAGTTTCCCACTTGTAAGCTATTTCCTTCACCTTGCTCTCCTCCAGCCTGACTGTGTTTCCATCATTTTGCCCATTTGCTTCTCGATTTAACCTCAGTTTCACATGCTCTGAAACAAAATGCAGGGTGCTGCTTCATCATATATGCCCCTCAAGGGAGGAAGCTGACAAGGTGGTGAATGCCTTCCACAACAAGCACACGCTCTCTGGGGTATGCGAGCATTACTGATCTTGTTCTGGTAGCAGGTTCCTTCTTGCCAACTGCCTGGACTTGTCAATAACTCAACCCACTGCTACCTTTATCTCCTTCTGGAACACTAACTATGAAAGTATCACATAATCTGGTTGGCAGGGGCCGCATTGTTAGCTAATGTTTGCTTTTGGTTGTCCGGTGGGATGGGATCACATGGGATTTTCATGAGGCAGTTTAGAGAAACTGAATTTAGTTTAGTGCAAGCATCCTACTATTGTTTGTTGTGCAATTGCTTTGGTCTGCACAACTGCACTTCCTTTTTTTGTTCTGATCTGAATTCTTTTTGTATCAAAAGCCTTGCATTGAGGTGCCCATAGCTTACTTCTCAAGAATTTAAGTGTCGATCTGATATGGTCTGACTATATGAACTTGGATGCTTGCTGCATGTGATTTCCTTGGGGGGAGGTCCAGTCATGTTGTTTTGAGACCTGGTCTGATCTGAGAGTAGGAAGCACGGATCTGTTAAGCTTGTAGCTTCGATGCAGAATCGGTGCTTGGTTCATGAGAGTTTATGATTCCTATAGTTCTGACGAGGACCAAAATGCAGATGTCTGTCTGCTTGCCCAATTATAATTCGAGGAAAACTGAAATCCTGTCTTGGGTCTTCTCGTGGTGGATAGTTTATCTAGGTCTAGTTCTTTTGGTGCTTGTCTTTATGTTTCAATCTCTTAGTTGTGAGGATTAATGTTCTGACCAGATCTTCTTTTCCAACATTTTTCAGTGATGTTGATTCCACACTGCTGGCATGTATTGCGTTTTCCTGCCCCAATTTACAATCCCTAGAAATCAGCATGACCAATAGCACAACGAACTGGATAAACGGGTATGTTGAAAGCCGACTACTAAGTCATTAATCTTTCTATACTTTTTGTTCTTGCATATAATCATGTATGGATTGCATTGCTTCATGTTGAATGGAACATGCGAATTTATGATCAGTATCTAGTACACATCCCTTTTGCTAATATGCAGTGCCAAATCTAGTGCTGTTGGCTGAAAACATATAATTTCAGTGTTTCTTGTTTCTTGAAGTATCTCTGCGGCTTTTCAGCTGCCTCTCAGTATTGTAATTATATTCATGACTGACAATCTTTTTTTAAAAAAAATGGCAGGGGTTGTTGTGAACTGTGTGTTGAAGTCTAAATGGCAGGCTGGGAAATGAGTTGATGTCCTATTTTTTTTTGGAGGCATGGTTCACCTTGTTGCTTTGTTTCAATCTAATTTGATGTAAGTCACCTCTCAGTTTTGTCCATGGCTGATAATTTTTGCACCATTTCTCTGTGTTTGTGCACTCGTTTCAGGAATAGCTGATGGAGAAGGAGGTCTGATCTTTCTATACTTACGTTAGGTGAGCCCCATGACGATCTCTTAGTTTCATTTTTTTTTTCAGTCTTGTTGCAAATTTCAGTAGCAAGGCGTTGCTATGTGCCAGAATACCAAGTGCCCCTTCTTTCTTTGATTTGCAAGCCTTCGTCCATGCCACAAGACAACGACCTTGTCTGTGAATTACATTCCCCTCCTTTGTCAGATATCTTGTGATTGAGTTTCAGTATCCATGTCGGGAGGTTGTATTTTTTGCATTTGTCTGTGAATATTCTTTTTTAAGATGAATATCTCATTTATACTAAAACATGCTCTGGAGATATGAACATGTTGTCCTTGTGACTGACCCCAAGTCCTAACCCACTGCCAAATGACCTGTTACTTGTCCATGTGTTGTGAATCCCAAGTGACCTTTATTTTTATAGATCATGCAAAATGGGAGGTCAGTTTGGATGGCCATGTCTTCTGAAATAAATTGATTAACTCCGCATTGGGCATGCTGTGCAATATGGGACTGTTTGCTTCCCACCCTGGAAAAGCACGCTTTTTGGGGGTCGGATCTGTTTGCCTGGCCGTGGCTCGTAGGAGAGGGCGCAGACCAAACACGTGGACATGCCCTACATGCTGCAGGTTATGTTCATAACTCAATACTGCATATCTGGAGTAAAATCGACTACCTTTTTGGTCAGATGTTGGAGTGTTGGGATAGGGATAGGAAATAAGTGGTGGCTATTTTGTTCTATGCAGGGATGAGCGATCTCTTTCAGTTCTTAAATTAGATGGCTGTAGCAATCTTGGTTTTGTCAATGTTAGCTCTTAAGCCTTTCGACACTTCGGTTGCCAGGTCTTTGTTCCCTTACCAAAGCGGTACGTCAAGATATGCCTGCAATTTCTTTGCTATGCAATTCCTTGATATTATATCTTACATAAATTGATTTGGGCTATCAACTTGTAGGTCATGAACATTCTACTGACCTAGTGACCTGGTTGCACTAATGGATTGTCTGGGCCGCACTTGCCCAAACTTGAGCAAGATGCACATCTCATCAATTCACTTATGCAATGAATCTGTGTAGAGTGCTAATCTCAGGTTTCAGGAATGGTGTAAGTTGCCTCAGGAATGCTATTTATAGTGCTATGTGTTTTGTAATCAATAGGTGAAAATTCATGTAACTGGTCTAGTATTGGATATGTGCGCTTGTGTTAATCAATTTTGCCGATTTGGATTGTTAATGACAATTTGGAATTTTTTTTTGGTTCCTGGAATGCTTCAACTAACAATTTTGCCCTTTGTAATGCATAGAACATTTTTGTTTTCTATTTTTTTTATTTTAAATTTTGATTTGGTTTTGAAAATTTGGTTTTGTAAATAAAGCTTTATTAACAAGAGTATGTAACTACTCTTACTCATTTTGGTAAAAAAATAGTTTTTAATTATTTTTTTCTTTCTGAAATTTTGTTTTTGGACAGAATTTTTAATTACAGTAGTATGTAAGTACTCTTACTCATTTTGAAAAACATTTGGTTTTAAATTTTTTTGTGTTTTCGTTTTTGAATTTTGGTTTGGAAAAAATTAATTACAGTAGTACGTAAAGTACTCTTACTCATTTTGAAAACAAATATAAGTTTATACTAATTATATAAAAGCTGACTCAATCGAAAAACAAATATGCAAGGCACGCAGTACTGCGGTAGAGCAGATGAGCGAAACACATGTATACACGGAGAATCACATTAAACAACACACTGCAATACTCGGGCCATTGTCAATAAGTTAACAAAGTTTTGGCTAACTAAAAAAGGATCAAAGAAGAGGGACTGCAAAATGATAAAGACCAAAAAAAATAGAATACAAGGAAAGAGAACAGAATATATCACCTGAAGACCAAAAATAATTTAACATTTACACCTGATAAGCAAAATAATACTTAAATACTTAAATACTGCTGTAATTATTTTTTTCGCAAAAGCAAAAAATGCAAAATTACAAAAAAAAAACAATTAATCTTTTTTTGAGAAACACACACAAAAAAAAAAAAAACCTGTATTGGGCTCAAACGCGGCCCATTAGTTTCCGTCTCTGGAACCGTGGAACGCCACAAAAAACGTAGCCGGGCGTTTCCATAAATAAACGCCGAAAGTAGCCGTAGAAGTTCAAACCCTAGCTAGCATCGTCGTCCTCCTCGTCCACAAGCGAGCCCGTCCCATCTCGCCGCAAGAAGAGGAGCGAGGAAGAAACCTAAAGGCAGCGTCGTCTTCTCGTACGTCCCAGCGAGCCAGGGGTGACATGACGGTGCAGGCAGAGGCGGAGGCGGCGGCGTCCGTGGCGGTCGAGCGCCTGGAGAAGGTTCTTGGACGGGACCACCTCTTCTTGGACGAGGCCCGGCGGAAGATGCATACGGGCGCCAACCTCTTCTCCCGACGGACGATGGATTCGGCCGCCGCCCAAGCCTGCTCGCGGGAGGATGTCGTCAGTCTTCTCCGACTCGCCACCGATCTTCTTCGCCTCGCCCAGGAGGAGGTTCTCGGCGCCTCACGCGAGCAGTTCGATGCCAGCCGGGTTCTCATCGCCACCACGGCCTGGCACCGGCACCGTGGGGCTGCGGCCGCCTGCCTGAACGAAGCGGCGATTCATCTGTTATCGGCGTACGTCGATGTCCAGTTTGCGCCGTCCGACACGACGCAGACCAAGGGCGACGAGGACGCGGACGTGAAGTGGATGTGCAGTGTCGGAGAACTCCTCGCCGAAGGCGTCGGCGAGATCGACGAAGCACTTCGTTGCCTGAGTTTGACAGATCACCACATCGCTGGTCAGATCCAAGAAACTCAAGCGATCATCGACAAGAACGAGGCATTCAGACAGAAGCGTGCCCTCCGACTCCGACGCCGCGATTATTAGCCACATGGCATGGTACGATTTGTTGATTAGCTAGAAAATACTAGTCGTCATATTAGTGATAGGGCACAAATTTGTTTGCCTGAGAACTCGTGTAGTTTTACCCTTCCAATTACTCAAGCATTTCCTCTGGCCGAATCAGACAAATTGGGGGAAAAAAAACGAGTAATAAAAAGGGCTCCATCACACGGGTGATTGCAAGGGCAAAAATACACAGATAACTTGACATTTAAAATTCATGTAAAAAATCCTGCCGTCATACGAATCTGTTCTGTTGTTTTTTTTTTCTTTTCCTGTCAAAACCAAAAACAAGCGTACGCAATTAAAAAAAA